>VYXD01005600.1:730791-751266 GCA_013397195.1 Hylia prasina
CACAGGATCGGCACCATCGGTACCGCCGCGGGTGCCTGGGGTGGGCGGGGTGAGCTGCCGCGGGAGCCTTGGTCTCCACGGCGGGGGGAGCGGCGCTGAGCCGGGGAGGTCGCGGGAGCCTTTGGGCCGTGCTGAAGGGGTCCCTGTGTCATTGCCCAGGGGAAATGTCCTGTAACCCGTCCTTCGGCGGCATCGGGAAGGGGCACCTCATGCGGGAGGTGGACGCCCTGGACGGGCTGTGCGCCCGCGTGTGCGACCGCTCCGGCGTTCACTACAAGGTGCTGAACCGCCGCAAGGGCCCGGCCGTGTGGGGTCTCCGCGCGCAGGTCGACCGCGGCCTCTACAAGGAGAACATGCAGGTGAGGGCGCCGCGCCGGGCTGACTCTTGGGTGTTGGGATGCGGGTAACGACTGAGGATTATGAAGGAATGGGCTGTGTTTTGCTTTTCATTATTTACCGATCGAACCTAGATACCTTTATGTTTGGTACTTTGATGGCAGTGTAAGTTGTTGGAGCTCAGCATAGTTTTAAAAGTTCTCTAGTGTTTTAGATGCAGGTCAGGCTTCATGACCAAATATTTTATTTGAGCCAAAACTTTATGTGAATGCAAACTTCAACCTGATAGATCAGGATAGTACCGTAACTGAGTGTCTGCTAAATGACCTGGTGAGAATAAAAGTGGGTAATAGTTGTTTCAGAAATCAGCAGGGTTTGGGATTGCCCAAATGTCTCATAACTTCTTAGATTTTTGCAGTAACTCCTTTCATGACAGAAAGAAATCCTTAACACACCACTGTTGACAGTTCGTGAGGCATCTGTGGAGGATCTTCTCTTGACAGAGCCAGAACCAGGCCGTCCTGGGAAATGCCAAGTCGCAGGAGTTGTTCTGGGTATGTGCTAGTAACTCGCTAAGTGCCTTCAGTTACTCCACACCAAGAGCAGCCTTTGGGGTAAACATTTCTGATTCACCAGTGAGAAAGATGAATTATACAATTCTAATTATATAATTAATTATTCTAATTCTGTACAATTCGTGAGAAAGATTAATTAGCCAGCAGAGCTGGTTTAGGTAAAGGGTGAACTAAACCACGTTAATATGTGTAATACAAAGTAATACAATGTCAAAAATAGTCGGATTTGTAGTATACTGGGACGTTAACTAAGTTAATTTTATTGAGGCTAGTGATACTGAATTCCATGCTGTGTTTTGAGATTTTATTTGGTAAATAAATACAGTGTATGCTACCCTCAATGTTAGAGGACTGTGGGGTCCTATTCATAACAGGCTTGTACTTCATTTCCCCTTGCTGTTCTAATAAACAAGCTTTCCAAAGTAAAGGCCTGGATATGTATTTTTCCCAGGAGTGGTTTTCTTTGTTTGGGGTAACTTGCTTAGGAAAAATAAATATACAGAAATGACTACATGCTGCTTACTGTAGTTATTAGTATTGATGATTTTTTTATGGAAATGCTGGTATTATTTTCTAATAGAAGACAACCCCCAGTGAACACTGTTAGTCGAGTTTTAGACAGAAGCACCAGAATTCCAGGGCTTTGTTGATACTACAATGTGTGCGTCTCTGAAACCTTGCTGTTCCAGGGGATGGGAGCACAGTGCGTGCCAGCAGCGTTATCCTGACCACTGGTACGTTTCTGAGGGGCATGATCCACATCGGACTGGAGACGCACCCGGCAGGGCGGCTGGGGGAGCAGCCAGCCATCGGGCTGGCTCACACGCTGGAGAAACTGGGATTTGCTGTGGGCAGGCTGAAGACTGGGACACCGCCCCGGCTTGCCAAGGATACGATTGACTTCAGTGGTCTGGAGGAACATGCAGCTGACAACCCTCCAGTGCCGTTCAGCTTCCTCAGCGAGGCCGTGTGGATCAAGGTGGGATAGCACCCATCAAATGCACCCATCAAATCCATAGAGCCGGGTGGGGAGGGGTTCTGGGAATGTCGTGCTCATAATCAGCCGGGGAGTTGGTGGCTAGGAAAGGCAGCTGGGATGTATTTGTACTGGAGGTGTTATGTTGTTGAGGACCCTCAATTTGAGGGAGAGGTTACTTGTGTTCTTTTGAAAGCAAATACCTTTTTACTCTCACTTCTCAACTCGAGAACTGAACTCTTTTTACTTCTGGAGTCAGAGTTGTGTGAAATGTGATACTGGTACTAGTACTATTCTTCATGTGCTGGTTAGATGGCTGGTTTTATAAAATCTTCCAGTATTATGCCTGTAATGTGGAGATTTACAGTGCCTGGCTTCTTATCTTAGCTCTGGAATAAGTTTAAAATGCTGAAATTAGAGATCATTTGTAGTATTGACTAGGAAAGAGAAAGAATGGATTTATCCACAGAGCTGAGAGGTGGCAGACTAACAGTAACTTAAAAGCAAAAGAGGTTTCTGAAGAAAATCTTGGAAAATTGGCTGTTTTTACATAATGAAATTAAACAGTGTAGAGTTAAATATCAGGAGTTTAACTTGCCCCAGAGGATATAAGAATTGCAATAACCTTTTATAATCAGGATGGAGCAAAAGTAGCATCACTTGAAGTCCTTGGTATGAGGTTTTGAAACAAAGAGTTTTAAATCTAATAGCAAAAAAGCTGTTAGACAAACATTCCTAATAACAATTTTGAGTCAAAACTGAGAACATATTGGGAATTTATTCACCGTAAACATGTTCAAAGAAACAATTTTCAGACATTTATATATGCTATAACATCCAGGGTTTTTTATAGACACTCCCAGAAGTCTGCCCAATTTATTGCATTATGGTATAGGTGTTCTGTTTCTTTTATTTCTACCAGAACATCTCATCTGCCTTTGTTTAATGGATAAGCAAGGTTTTATCCAGCTAAATAGTGCTTTATTAGATTTGTTGTCCTGGTTAGACAATTACTATTGATTAAGTTTTCTGGGGTGTACAGGCCTGTGAAGTGGCCCCCTTACTTGCACCTGCAATGTATTAATTCAGTTTTCTGGGGTGTATAGGCTTTTGACTCCTTAACTTTCTCAAGGTAGCTTTCTTGCTCTATGGCAACCAATTCATCTTGAGTTATGTGACAACCGTTAAACAATTCTTTATTCAATTTTGATCTTCAGCTGTTGATTAAGTTCTCTAAGAGGCATGGGTCCATAGAGTTCCTTCAGCAGGTGCAGAAAGATGATATCTCAGGGTTTTGTTCTGACACTCAGCCAACACAGATCTACATCAAAACCACGTAAAATCAGAAGACTCTCGGCTAACTAATATATATCTCACTGGCAGTTTTAAAGAGTTATGGTGCTACATTGTCACTATTTTGAATGTGAGTCTATTGAATCTTTTTTTCATAAAAATCAGTGGAATACTTCACTTTGCGTGGTGAGGTTTTTTTCCAAACTTTGAATTTTTCATGTTAATTGCAGAGTTTAGAGGTTTGGTCTTTTTCCTTTCTAAGAGAATTTTTTCTTTTCTTCTCCAAACCCATTAATTGGCTGTTACCTGTAGGGTCAACATTTATTCTTCTAACTCCAGAGCTTTTTTTTTCCTGTGATCACTTTGAATGCTGTGATGTAACGTGTTGATTTAATGGGAATATCCATCCTTAATTAGGAATATGGCATATAGGATAGAACTTGAATTCCAGACTCCCAAGTTCCATCCTGTTCTCGGTCTGGTTTTGGGCATGTTGCTCAAACTCCTCGGATTGCTCACATTCAGTCTGTGCAGTGGGTATCACAGCGCTGCTGACCGCTCCCAGAAGTGAGAGCCAGCCATAATGGGAAAGGTCTTGGAGATCTCTGAGTTACTTAGTGAGGATATGGTGGTGTGACCAGATTAACTTAGGCTGAGCTTTGGCCTCTTCCAGCCGGAAGATCAGCCGTCGTGTTACCTGACTCACACGAACCTGAAGGCCCAGCAGATTATCCGCGATAACCTCCACCTGAACAACCACGTCAGGGAGACAACCAGAGGCCCACGGTGAGTGTGTGGCATCGTGCAAGGTTGTCAAGGAAACAAGCTGGCAGTCTGTTTGGAGCTGTGGGTCTCTCCTGCTTCGCTTCTGGAGAGTAACTTTTTCTCCATGTCAGCTGCTGCTCATGGCTGTTTACTGTTGCAGGTACTGTCCCTCTCTTGAATCAAAGGTTCTGCGCTTCCCAGACCGAGAACATCAGGTGTGGCTGGAGCCCGAAGGCTTGGAGTCCAACGTTATTTACCCCCAAGGCATATCCATGACACTGCCGCCTGAGCTCCAGGAGCAGGTGATCAAATCCATCCCAGGCTTGGAAAAAGCCAAGATGTTACAGCCAGGTGAGGGGGCTGAATAGTTTTTAATCTGTTGGTCATATTTATTTACTAGTTAATGAAAAGCAGGTTTTGTTTAGAGCGTAGCAGAACAAAGGAAATACGAAGCAAAACTGATTCTTGGATGCAGTGATTTTTCCTTTGCTTGTTCAGAAATCATAAATAGAATTGATAAGCCATTCTGCTCCACTGATTGCCTTGACAGTCCCTCCTGTAACACCTGTCTTGCTGTGTGTCACAGGCTATGGGGTGCAGTATGACTTTTTAGACCCCCGACAACTGACTGTTTCTCTTGAGTCACGTCTTGTTCAGCGCCTCTTCTTGGCAGGCCAGATAAATGGCACAACAGGCTATGAAGAAGCTGCAGCTCAGGTGGGCAAATCTGACTGTTGTATATTCAGCACCCAGAAAGGGATATTTTCTTGGCCTTTGTGATAGTCTTGCTAGGCCTATTTCGTGGTATGAGATGCTCTTAACTTTTGTTGCTCACCCTGATTGCAGACTTGGTTAAGATATTTTTACTTGTATCTGTACAAGTATCTGCAGTTGCTGTCACTAAGGTTGCAGTAACAATAGTAATTGAAAGGGTTTCATCATGGAGACTGTGAACTAGGTATAATTGAAAACATGGGAATTGTCTGCAGACACATCAGCAGGGGCCAAGAAGCCCTTCAGACACTCATGTCACCAGAAGGAAACAGCCTGGACTACTGGCACAGACTTGCATTTTCCTGGGTGCGGTTTGACGTTTGAGCCTTTGGGGGCAGATGTGCTGATGTTTTTGCTGAGAAGATAGCGCTGGGTGTTTGGTTTGTTCTGCCTGTGCAGGGTGTGATTGCTGGGATCAATGCTAGTCTGCGGGCCCGCGGCAAGCCCCCGTTCACCGTCAGTCGCACCGAGGGCTACGTGGGAGTGCTGATCGACGACCTCACCACGCTGGGCACCAGTGAGCCCTACCGCATGTTCACCAGCCGCGTGGAGTTCCGCATGTCCCTGCGGCCAGACAACGCAGATGCCAGGCTCACTCACAGAGGTGTTCTCTTGTAGCTCTGCACTGACCAGCCCTGCCTGGCTGCAGACCTTTGTCTCATCCACCTGTCTCTGCAGGGTTTGAAGAAGCTGGGTGTGTGTCACAGCAGCGATATGAGCAAGCGGTTAAGATGAGAGCTGCATTAGAGGAAGGGATCGCAACACTAAAATCACTTCAGTTCAGCATGTCTAAATGGTCCCAGTTACTACCAGGGGTTTCCTTAAGTAGCAATCGCAGGTCACGTGCCAGGTAAGGGTTACACCTTTCTGGTTTGACCTATGCTTGCTTTAGCACAGCTGGCTAGTGGTTTCACAGTGTTTGTACATCCTTCTTAAAGCTGTCAGTACTCCAAGATTCCAACTTTACCACCTTCAGAGGACACACATTTGATATTTGCCTATAGAATAAGCATGACATTCGTGTTCCTACTAGTCCACAATTCCTGGTGCTGATGTGTGCTCTCAAAGCAGACAGCTCTTGCTGTCCTTACACAGAGTTGCCAGCTAGGAATGGTTTTGCAGTGGGTTGCAGCTTTGCTAAAACTAAAAGCGGCAGTTGATTTCAGGCTGGTGTCAGGTGGTAGCTGTTCCTGTACACAAAAGCCCTTACTCCCCTTACTCATACTTTATCTCATGTTTTCTGTTGTTTTAAATCAATGACTAAGACTTGGCTGACAGAGTCAGTGAGAAAGGTTCCCTTGGTGCCCTTGCTGTGTCCCTTCCCTCTTCCTGTAAATTTATGTGAGGAGTCTCTCTTCAAGAGTTAGCAGCTCTTCTGTGTACTGAGAGAAGATAGTAGGGAATTGAATTTGGCTCTGCAGTTGTTCTGGCTTAAACTAAGAACTTTGTAATTTTGAGTTTGGAACCGCTGTAAATCCATCTTACAAGTGTGACTCCTTTTTACCATAAATGTTTACTCTTCTTCTCCGCAGTGCCTTTGACATCCTTCAATATCAAGGTGCCAGCATGGAGATACTGGCAAAGGCTATCCCGGAACCCCTGGCCAAGCTGGCTCAATGGAGAGAGCTGGCAGAGAGATTGAAAATAGAAGGTAGAGTACAAGGATTATGCTCTCTTGTGGTGATCTGTATACGTTTGTTCAGTAAGAGGAGAGGAGTTGGCCTAGTGTGTTTTATGTTGCTGCTTAGAGAAATGAAACACTCTGATTAGAGTGTGAACTTTCTACCATCCGCTACAGCCCATTTATGCACCGGTGTTTCACTCTGTGGATAAGATCACTCTCTGGGTTTTTTTCCTATTTACTGCCCTGTCAAATAGACCATCCTTTGCTGTGATGAGAAGATAAAAACAAGCCATGTATCTAAATTCCTGTAACAAATCAAAGAGTATGACTTCTTCCAAAGCAGTGATGTGAATTAGGCTCTATAATCTTTGAGGCTGGAAATTTCCTTAGGAACTTTTGACATCAGTGGAATTTCTCATTGCACTTCCAAGACTTCTTGCAATTGACTTGTTTCACATGAGTATCTATCTCTATCTGCCTCTTGTTCCCCTGATCACCACAGCTGCTTACGAGTGGTGTGTAGTCAATCAGCGGCAGGAAATGGAAGAGGTGCGTCGTGATGAGGCGCTCCAGCTGCCAGATGACCTGGATTACTTTGCCATTGATGCCTCACTCTCCGCAGAGGTGCGGGAGAAGCTGGACTCATACCGCCCGCAGACGGTGAGAAATGCAGCCACAGCAGGGCTGAGCAGCAGTGAAATGCCTTCTGTCTTCTCAAGGGGCATGGGGGTGAAAGAATCAGGGAAAGGAGCACCCACAGGCTGTGATCTCATTTCTCACTAGCTCCAGTGTGTATGTTTGGTGGTGGTTAACTTGTTCCTGTCTCCGTGTGCAGATTGGTGCGGTCAGCCGTATCCCTGGAATCACACCGGCTGCTATTGTTAACCTGCTGAGATTTGTGAAAACCGATCGCCAGAAGGCAGAGAAGCTAAAAGCTGTACCTCAGTCTGGGGAGTACTTCCCAGGGAAAACGTACTCAGGCAAAGCAACTCCACAGATTTCAGCAGATTTTTCTGAAGAGGAGACGAAGTTTGTTAAAACACCTTTGTAGAGAATGGCACTGATCCTGCCAGACTCCGTGGCAAGGTCCCCTGTGCTCCTGAGCCTCTTCCCAGATAACACCTATGCTGGCTGGATCCAAAGCAGTTGTAGTTGGGTTCTGTGGCAGTGTCATTGCATAGAACAAAGATAGTGAATTTAAAAGTAAATGCACAGAAACCTAAATACAGCCTGTGATTTTGCTGATGCAAATGGAGACACTGCTGTTGGACAGAAGAACTGCTATTAAAATTCAGCTCATTTGGAAGGCTTCAGATGGTCAAAATCTGCATCTTGTAAAGAAGTGTTTAGTTCTTCTGAAATGAGTAAGAAATGTTACCAGGCAAAGCCCATGGCAGCACAAGAGGATTGGAGGTGAAAAGTTTGTTCCATTTGAGTTCAGGACTTGTGTTCATAGCTGTGCAGTGACTGCACAGGCTGGTCTCGGTGTGGTGTCAGCCAGTGGGAGACACTTGGCTATGGAAACGTGTGCCACAAGAATATTTAAATTTACGTAGGAGACTGAATGTAAACACCACATCCTGCAGGTGTTTTTCTCTTAAAATAAAAAGCTTATCTTGAAACTTGCTGAATAACTGGGTTATCACTTAGCTTTCAGCAGGGCCTTGCCAGTTCACTGGATCATAGTTCCCACATAGAAGGTGGGCTGGGATTCTCTACAGAGCTGAGGCAGGCAGCTGCACAAGGCTGCTGAGGAGGGTGGGGGACATGTGGGATTCTACCCCATGGACCTCAGCCTGGGCACTGTGGAGCTCTGTCTGAAATGCTGTGGGCTGGGGGAGTGGGATTCTCATCAGCAGTGGTCCTGCAACTGGCAGGAATAGAACTTGGATTTGAGCGGGATCCAAGTCAATTGGATCAACTGGGCAATTGATTACTCAGCAGTGAGATACATGGAATTCAAGCTGTTGCTGTGCGCCTACCAAATACTTGCTTGACTCAGGCAGGAGCTTCTGGTGCTGGTGTCATTTCTGAATGTCCTCTGGCTTTAGAACATATTTTGATACAGTAAAATCAGAGAATCTTCTAGGTTGGAAAAGACCCTTAAGGTCATTGAGTCCAACTATGACCAATGATGTTGGGAATTCCTCTGGCATATTTGCTCTAGGTGAGGGTCGCTCTCCTGTCTAGAAAAAGAAGTCAGAGCAAATCCCTTTTGTTGGCAGAGACCCTGTCATGCAGCAGGAGGATGAGCAGAGTTTGCAGTGTGTTTGGGGCATTATCTAACCTGCCTGAAAGCACTTCTTTGTCACCATCCACTGGCTTGCACAGAAGAGCATAAGGCACATGATCTGTAGGTCAGTTCATGTCAGAATGGCTCAGAAAAGTGAACATCTGTTTGCTCCTTTATATCTGGCCTGATTTCCTTCCATCCTCTGCTCAAAGATTTGCTTCAACTTTGCAAGCCTTAAGTTCAGCATAAGAAAGGCAGCTGTGCTTTCTGTGGTGTAACTCAGGCTCCACGTATGGAGCATGGAATTCCAGCTATGTGAATCCAAGGGAACCCTAACTCTTCACTTCTAATCCTATTATGCAATCTCAAAACTGGATTTCTTAGTTCTTGTCAGTAGTCATTTGACAGGACTATTTAGGTTTCAGTAATGTGTGTCTTTAAAGGCAAGTATCTTGCTACAAAAGGAAACACTTTCCTCAGCTTTGTGTGTTAAATTTTTCTGTTCTTCTGGTCTCACACATGCAGCATAAATGGAAGGGTGATTCCACTGAGCTGAGCTGCACCAGTGTCAAAGGAAGAGCAGAAGGAGGAGAGTTTTCTTACCTTTAACAATTTTATAATGCATAGTGTGGTCTAAGGAGGGGGAAGGAGTTATGTTCAGGGTAAATTGAAGTCATAAGCACATTTCTTCCCAGCAGATCTTCTGTAACAACTGCTCTTTCTGTTTCAGTGTGAAATGGGTCTTTGGCCACTGGTGAGTTCCGTTGTTAAGACAGGGTGTCCTCTGTTCACATATGTAGGTTAATGATGTCCATATTTGCTGAAATGGAAAACCTGGCATGTGCACAAGTTGGAGGACTGGCTGTCCCTCAGGTATTGGTTTCATGTGTACAGAGCTTGCCACAATATTCTGTGCTTGTTGAACAGTTCTTATTTAAGAAGACTTTTAACATGAAAAGAAATTGCTGCAAGTAGTTCTATTCATTTTGGTAAGAAAACCAAGCACAGAAAGGCTAAATAATCTGCGTAGGCAGCATAGGCAGATAGGAGGACACCTTGTGCCATCTGGTTTCTAACCACTGGGGATTTGCTACAAGGCTCAAGGTTTGGTTTTTACATAAACACAAAATGAGCTTAGACCCTCCCAGGTCCTGTGGCCTTGCTAAGAGTCTGCTCTTAACATGGGTGTTTGCTTGTTTTTTCTTGTCTGTGCAGTAATGAATGGCACTTTGTTGTCCTGTAATCCTTGCTGTCACCAGGCAAGCAGGGAGGGAGGATGTGTGGTGAGGTTGACCTAACTTGTTGCACATACCAGCTGTCCTTGTGTTCCCTGCTTCAATATGTATGTCTCTCTTTACCTCCTCTAGAACACAGGCCTGGTGATCAGCACTTTTTCCTCGGATATCTACCTCTCTGTCTTATCCCAGATTTTTATGACAACTTCTTTTCCTTCCCTACTCTAGTTCTCATTTCATATGGTACTTGAACTGAGCAGTTTCTCTGCCTGGGACACGAAAGCAAGAGAAAAATGGAAAGACATTTTATGCTAGGAGACACTAAAAGCTGCAAGCTTTGATGGTCTCAGTGCTGCTGGGATGTTTGCAATGGTGCAGCAGTGGCTGATTGTCTTAGTCCCCCTGCTTGGCTGGCCCTTGGCAAGCCCAGTGTGCCTCCCAGTTGTGCATTGCCCTTGCACTTTGTTAAATAACAGTTATGCAGTGGTTTTAGATGCTCAGGGGTTACCAGCTTTGATAATCCTATGTCCCAGGTTGAGTTCCTCATGCAGTGACAGCTCAGGATGTCATGTAGTGGATGCAGGGAGTAATCTACTGTCCCCTTGGAGATGCTGTTTCCACTGAGGAGGTGCTCTCTGTTCTTCCCATCAAACCATGGTCAGTGCTGCTCAGAGTGCTTCCAGGGTGTTGTTTCCATCTTTTGCCTTGACTTCATGGCACTACTGAGAGATAAAAGGTGTCTTTCCCCTCCTTTGATTAAAATTAGTGGTGTCCAGACATTCAGATGGGAGATTGGAGACTTGTTCAGCAATTGCTATTACATAAAGGGGGGAGAAAAAAGGAATTATTCTTGATCTGCTATTTTACAGACAGTGATGCTCTGGGGAAACAAATTGTGCTTTTGTCTCCTTTCTCAACTGCTGTGCAGATTTAACAGTTCAAATGTGGCTCTGAGGGAGGAGACTGATGTGATCCTCCCCACCAGAGGATCTCTGACTCCATACCCACCGTTGTGTGGCGCCCATCCTCTGTGCCAAGGAATGCAGTATTGGCAAACCTTCTATCCAGAAAGCTGGAGGTTGCACCTTCTTCGCCTCTTTGCAGACCTAAGACTGGCTGTTTTGACGGCCTTGGGGTGCTCAGCTCTGAGCAGGCACATCCACAGCCTCAGCTTCCCTATCTGTGCCCCTTCAGAGTGGGTGCCTCCCCGCTGCTGCAGGAGGGCTGAGGGCTGCAAAGGGCTCCCCGGAGCAGCACAGCTCAGCAAAAGCCCGGGCTGTGATAGAGACAGAGGTGGAATGAGTGAAGGGGGAAGGTGCTCCTGTCCAGCATCAGCTGCAGCTCCCAGCACAAGCCCCAGGAGGGACAATTTCAGGCACACGCCGTTCTTGTTCCCAAGTGACTTGGTGCTGGATGTGGTCAACGGAAGAGCAGGCACGGAGCCAGGTGGGAAATGAGCTCACTCTGCCTTACAGGGCAGCAAGAAGAGAGGGGAGGGGGCAACAGCCTCGTGACCAGTTTCTTCCCTTGCCATCTACTGCGGTTTAACTTGAAAATTGCCGTGTGTGACCAGGTGGTGGCCTGTGTCACACGTGTACAGGATTTTTGTTGTCACAAGTGGAATGGCTGCCGTGCCTGGTAGTGCTGAGCTGGCGCTTCAGCGAGGTTTTGTCCTTGTCCCACTGCATCTCGGGAGACTTTGGCCAGGTGGCAGGTGAGAGGGCTGGCTTGGTGACGGTGCCCCAGGGCTGGCTGGTGGACGGTGGTGGGTGTCAGGCAAGAGCTGGAAGCGGCTGTTCAGGAGCAGAGTGGTCACGTCACAGGCAGTGATCTCAGTTCTCGGCAGTGCCACGTGTGTAGCAGTCTGGGGAATGCTGCCCAGGAATGAGTCGCAGGAATTTCCCTCACAAGGAAGTGATTGCAGTGGAGCACAGCCCCCATTCAGGGTGGTTTTCCTCCTCCCACTCCCGGGCCACATAAATACACCCCCTCCTTCTCCAAAGAATTAGGGTACTGTAATCCATAAAAGTGCTTTTGCAGCAGGCTAGGTGATATTAGTTACTGTTGCTAGTCAAACAAACATATTTAAATTCATCGATTCCTTCCTTTTTTTTCCACTGGAAAAGGCTATTAAAGGACTGGTTTTACATAGAGGCAACTCAACACCAACAATCCTACATCTCTTTCTCCAAAATACTCATGGCCTATTAGCAGAACCACAGCCTAGCTTATAAACTGAATATTAATGAAATATTAATGAGATTAAATAATAAGAAATATAGAACACAGATAATATAAAAGAAATAAGATGTATAAATAGTAACTAATTATCAATAAATATTAATCATTTGGGGGCATTTCACTTTGTTTACTAAAGAATGAGCTTAGAATTCAGCTTCAAAATAGGAACTGCAGATTTTAAGGAGTTTGGCAACCACAATTATTGAAAGAAATTAACTACGCACCTTATAAGTTATGTAGATGTTTATATATGTTATATATAATATATAGGTGTGCTTGTGTGTGTATATATGTACATATATCAAACAAAAAAATGGGCATTTTGCTTAAGATGTGCCCAGGTGGCTGCACATAAGAGGTACCTGAAACTGCCTTTTAAATTTCAGCCCTACCTGCAATCAGCCCCCTCCAGAAGGAGACCTTTGTCTTGCCTTTGCAGCTCTGTGCAGGTTTGGAGTCAGCAGCTTCACCAGCTGTGCTGAGCTGTGCAGAATAGGCACCTGCGGTGGGGAAATGCTGTGGCTCTTCCCTTTGTATTAAATAATCCAGATTTTACTGGGCTGAAAGGGAAAATGTGACTGTGACTGCTGCTGGCAGGGCAGGCAGGGCCCTGAGTTAGGGGTGAGCTGGCTCTGCTTATTTCCAGTGATTGTGTAATGCAAAAAAAATTAGCATGTTAACCCATGGACTAGTGTTTGTGCTAGGCCTGAGCTAGCAGATGCCCTTGCAAGAGGATGTCCAGGGTTCTGGATTGCTTTGCTGAGAAGAGCCAGGAGAAAGCTTTAGCAAGTACCTCAGCACACTGAGGGCAAACCTGTTGCTACTGAATCCTTACAATAACACACTTGGCCCATGGGGATGAGTCACTAATGAAAGCTTAGGTACCTTCCAACTTGTTTTTAAAGGAAGGAATAAGCAAAAGCTGCACAAATTCAGAGCTGTCAAGCATGGGTGCAGCTCCTTGGCTGACAGCCCATTTGCACCCTGCTGCTGCCCCACTGTCCCCCCACCCACAGGCCAGGGACCCTTCACCAGGGTATCCCACTCTGATTTATCTCCACCTTTCCTCAGTACATCACTCAGCATCTTCCAGGGGTAATACAGGTTCAGCTGTCACTGTACCAGTACAGGGAAGCTGGCAGATTCGAATTATGTTGTGTAAATATTTGAAACATAAAGGGATTAAGGAATTACTGATAGGCAGCCAGGGAAAGTAACCTGATTTTTAAAAAAGCAGGAAACAATGTAATTAGTCCCTTCAGAAAATTTCTGCATTTTAAGCCAAAGAGGACTCAGAAAAGGCTAAAAATCCACATCTTCTGTGCCTTGGAAGCCAATAGTTTTGATATCTAGGTTTTTCTTCAGCTCTCTTTTGCACTCCAGGTGCCCTCTTCTTTCTCCTGGTTTCCGGGCTCTCCTTGATAAGCAGGAGCAGCATTGCAAGAGAAGGGCAATTTTGCCCAGTATTATCTTCCATGATCACACTTTATTCCTCTGTTTAGCTTATGGTTTGGTTAAGATTTGCAATTTCAGAAAACGAAATTCCTAGCCAGGAAGTACTATTTGGTGCAGTCAGATGACATGAAAAATTCGAGTTACTGAAACTAATAAATTCAAAGGTGTTAATACTGTCAGGAATTTACAACCTGCAGTGCAATGTGTGAGAGAAGCTCTTGTAGAAAAGGAGCTTTGAGTGAAGCAGATGCTTTGAGCAGGGTGTTGTTGGGGAGGCAGCTTATCAGCCCTCCCACTCATCCTCCACCCCACAACCTCCCTCTGGGCACTACATAAACATAGAAATAATAAAAATTAAAACCAGGTGGGTTGTATTCATCAGACTGAACTGACATGGCTCTTAAACAGATAATCACTTAGCAACACTGAGGAGAAGAATATCCCTGTACAGTACAAAGTTTAATTTGTCTCTACGTGGTTTATCTTGACCAAATCTAAAATGTAAAATACACGTTTACAGAAAATAATTTTTCAAAAATTGTATCTCTCATAATATACTGAGACAGCTAAATTCAGAATGTTAGTCTTTCATTTGCAATTTCAGCAAAGTTATTCTAGTCATTAGCCTTATACAAGCTAATCTGAGATATAATCAAAATGCCTCTGGGCAGCAGTCTGAGCAGAGTCCATTTTATTCCAGCCTGAACTATCCACCTCGGGAACCAACACTGAGGGAGAAGTTACCTAGTGGTATCAGCTATGACTGCACTGCTCCATTTCCCTACAAAGACCAGCCAGCCTTTGTCCTCTCTGTCCAACACCTCGCCACATACATTTCTGGAGTATTTGTGTATTTAAAGTCCTCTGGACTACCAAAGCATTCATCAACAACTAGAAAGGAAACATTCACAAATGCAGGACTCCAGCCAGTTTTCTGCCTTCAGAGCTGGCTCCAGGACCACAGCAGCATGCTGTCACACTTCTGTATGAACACCACCAGCATTGCAGGACAGTGGGAAAAGCGTTAAGGACAGCTGTAAAAGTTGCTTGAAGAAATAAGCAGTCAGAAGACAAATAGATTTCTCAACTAAGAACGTTTATTAAAAGTGTGACCGAAGTAGTTTTATTCCCAAATTTTGTTTACAAAAGTCTAACAATTTTCCCAGGTAGTCAGATTAATAAAAGAACGGAGATGGCATTACATTAGTGCATAGAAAGCAAATCTGGTCTATAAAAGTTAAAGTAAAAAAGAAAGAAAACCAATGTGTAAAATTTAGGTTTTCAATACATGAAAGCAATTGCTGGTATGGCAGGCAGAGCATTCCCAAGTGTTTTGCTGCACACAGGAAGTTGTTAGATGGAATACTGTTCTTTAGGGGTTTTTTTCCTGCTAGAAGCAGGACAAACACTGCAGTGTCTCTTACCCTGCTCTTCTGCCCAGGCCCTTTTAACCTGACCCCAACCTCCCAGCAGCTCTGGCAGTTGATCTATGCACAGCTTCTTGCAATAGCAGCGCCACATGGCACTGCTGGATCCCGATGCTCACTGCTGCATCACACCTTGTTTTCCCTAAGGATCTGAATGAGCTGCTTACTACAAGCCCATTTCCAAACTACCATGGAGCAAGCACACCCAGCCAAAGACCACCCCGTGCAACAGAGGCACTCCCGACTGGGTGTTGCATATGCAGGCCATGGCCGGCCAAGCCAAACATCCTGCGCCCAACAAAGGAATGTGAAGGAAATCTAACGAACACAGAGCCACGCTGAAGGGAGCCTGTGCCAAAGCTGCTTTGCTTTTCATCCCAATCACAACTTTGCTGAACCAGTCTGACTGAAGCCTCTTGGAAAATGTTTAGCGGTTTAACTGAAAGGCATGCTAAGATTTGGCAAGATACTTCAAGCTTTATTATGGCAACAGCAGGTCTGCCTCCATTTTGAAGTTATGTACTTCCTCCTGTTGCCTTGGGGACACTGTCCAACCTCCAGAGGCAGAATTTAAGCAGCTGAGATTTCTTTACTGAGTTACATAGCCTGAAGAACCTCTCTAGCCCTTGCTCCCACTGTACCTTCAGAAATGGTGTGTAATGCTCCAAGGTTTCACTGCAGTTAAGACACAGAAGGTAAGCAGAAAAGGAGGAAAGATCCAAACAGAGCATGAAAATAATTAATAGCATTTCAGACCTGTCAAAGCAGTACAGATATGAGTTCCTGCAGAGCAAGCACATAGCTGGAGAAGGAAAGGAAAATGAGAGAATAACAGCTGTTACAGGCAGAACAAACATACTGGTGCCACGGAGCAAGTCCCTCAGACACTGAATTCTTTTTGACCTTTCGTGGAGATGCTGTGGGGAAATCATGTGAAAGGTTAGTAAAACAGCTGCACCATTATGCAAGCCAGCTCTGATTATCCATTAACTGCTTGCCCTATTTACCAATTTGAAGCAAGACTTCGATCCCAGAATTCTTAATTATTACAGCTGGTATTTCTATAGCCCAGAACATTTTACTTGGGATTATCTGTCTAGTGATTAATAATAGTTTGGACTAGATAATGAAGTCCCCATAACAGACTATTTGATCCAAATTTTCAACTGTTGTTAAAAAGATAGCAGACACCTTGTGCCACTTTGCCATTTGGTGCAGGCTACAATGGTGGTTTACTCAGATTGCATCCAAGTGGAATTCTAGACAGAAGTTTCAGATTTGCCTAGTCAGTGTCTTATATATATATGAAAACATATATGTTAAAGTGTTAAATCTTTAAAGAGCTACCCAACAGGTAATCAGTTCTCCAGAAAAAAAAATCTGGTTCTGCTTTTGACTAGAAAAATCTGTGTATAGTATGTTGGAAACCCAACATTAGATTCTTTGTAACATTTTTTAAGGTTAAATGTGTTTGTACTTCTTTCTTAATAGAGACTTTTCTTGGTTTACTCAATGCTCAATGCATCACAGAATGCACCAAAGTACTGTAACTGTTACCTGGTATTTGTGCAATCCAATCTAAAAATACTTTTTGAAGAAAGCACCAGAAAAGTTATTTAAGGCTTAGATCAGTTAAAAAGTAAACCTGTAGCTGTATTTTGTTCTACTTTTCAGAAACAAGTAATTTTGAGTATTTGCTTTGTAGCTTCTGAATATACTCAAGTAACAATGGTCCTTTCTTATCCCACCATGACTAGATATAGGTTTTGCCATAATTAACATTAACCCAAAAAACACAGAGACATAGCATTGAACTTCTGTTTTAATGGTCTCAAATTCTGTGACAGATTTTTGGTCAAGTTTCCATTTTAAAAAATTTATCGATTTTAAAGACTAATAACTTAAACTGCCACGAAACAAATGGTCCACAAACACTCCTTTCCTTCTGAAGCTTTTACGATGCATTGTAATCATTAACCAGTCTTTTGCTATCAAACTTAAATGGCCAATTGAGACAAACAGTTCTGAGACCGTTCTTCCACCACTGATTAAGACTGAGGTGGCAGCTGGTGTACAGAATTTTCATTTAGCCTTCTGGGCCTTCTGGGCAGACTTTGTGACCTTGCCAGCTCCTCCAGCCTTCTTGTCAACTGCCTTGATGACACCAACAGCGACCGTCTGCCTCATGTCACGCACAGCAAAACGACCTGAAAGCAAAAACACATTTCATGACTTTTGTATGTGCTAACTTACAGCCCGACTTGCACAGTGGCCACACAGAGGTTGGTGTAAATGAGCCAATGCTGCTCTGGAACCAGACAGGGACAGAGGCATCACCTTTTTCCACAGTATCTCTCCCTGTACCAGTGAAGTTTTGGTTCCACTTCACAGTTTCAAAGTCACAGCTTTCATCAGCGTTTCACAGAACACACTGCATCCCCACACTGAAAATTGAGTGTCTTTTCCAAAGACCAATATTAATGTGCCTTACCGAGAGGAGGATAATCAGAGAAGCTCTCAACACACATGGGTTTGCCAGGAATCATATCAACGATGGCAGCATCTCCAGATTTCAGGAATTTGGGGCCATCCTCCAGCTTCTTGCCAGAACGACGATCGATCTTCTCCTTGAGCTCAGCAAATTTGCACGCAATGTGAGCAGTGTGGCAATCCAGCACAGGGGCATAGCCAGCACTGATTTGGCCAGGGTGGTTCAGGATAATGACCTAAGGAACACAAAAAGCCAAGTTAGAAGGATGTTAATTTTGAACACTGACATGTTCTTAAAAAGCCAAGGAGTTTAGGAGATTTCCTTTGATCAAATATAACTCAGAATACAACTCTGTTACTTTATAGCTTAGCCTAACAAGACTCCTATTTTGGAATACAGAGCTACATTCCTGGCATCCCTAAACTGCTGCAAAACATACCTGTGCAGTGAAGCCAGCAGCTTCCATGGGAGGGTCATTCTTGCTGTCACCAGCAACATTACCACGGCGAACATCTTTCACAGACACGTTCTTAACATTGAAGCCAACGTTGTCACCAGGCAGAGCTTCACTCAGGGCTTCGTGGTGCATCTCAACAGATTTAACTTCAGTTGTTACATTGACAGGGGCAAATGTAACCACCATGCCTGGCTTCAGAACACCCGTTTCCACACGGCCAACTGGTACAGTACCAATGCCTGCAAGCAAGAAACAGCAGCAGTATTACTCACTACTCAGCTTAGTGAATGTATGCCCTTATGGGGGAAAAAATACACTTGAGACAAGAATTTTAGACTTGGAAAAGCAGCTCTTGGGCAAAAGCCTGCATTTCTGGCCCATACATCAGCTGTTGCTGGCACATGAGCAGCATTCCAGAGAACACATACCGCCAATTTTGTAGACATCCTGAAGAGGCAGACGCAGAGGTTTGTCAGTTGGACGAGTTGGTGGCAGGATGCAGTCCAGGGCTTCAAGGAGGGTGGTCCCGCTGGCACTGCCATCCTTACGGGTGATCTTCCATCCCTTGAACCAGGGCATCTGTAAAGGAAACAAGCCCAGGTTCATCTGGCTGCCAAACCTAATGGCGCAAGGCTGGAAAAGCCCAAGTGGTATCTCTTAGCATTATCTCAATTTACTGTTGCAGAGTAAGAATTTTTTCAAGTGCTAGGATTTATCTTGGACCTCAGCACTTCCCAAAGAGAACTATTACAAACCCTATGCATTTTATAACTGCATAATTGGTCTTAAAAACCCTTCTAGTTTCATGCCTTAATAGAAATAAATGCCAAACCTACGTTAGAGCTAGGCTCCAGCATGTTGTCACCATTCCAACCAGAAATTGGCACAAAAGCCACGGTGTCTGGGTTGTAGCCAATCTTCTTGATGTAAGTGCTGACTTCTTTGACAATTTCTTCATATCTCTTCTGGCTGTAGGGTGGCTCAGTGGAATCCATCTTATTGACACCAACAATCAGCTGTTTCACACCCAGGGTGTAGGCCAGAAGGGCATGCTCACGGGTCTGCCCGTTCTTGGAAATACCAGCCTCAAACTCACCAACACCAGCAGCAACGATCAGGACAGCACAATCAGCCTTTGAAAAGAAAAAAACCCTTCACTATAATGCTTGTGTGTATGTCAAAGTACAACAGGAAGCCCCCTAACCAACCAAGGAGCAACCTTTGCCAAACTCGTCAAATCCTACTTTTTTTACATACCTGAGAAGTTCCAGTAATCATGTTTTTAATGAAGTCTCTGTGTCCAGGAGCATCAATGATGGTGACATAGTATTTGCTTGTTTCGAATTTCCACAGGGAAATATCAATAGTAATACCACGCTCACGTTCAGCCTTCAGCTTGTCCAAGACCCAGGCATACTTGAAGGATCCTTTGCCCATCTACGGTTACAAGAAAACCTATTTTTTATTCCCGTTAAAAAACAAGAGAGTTCCACATCTGAACTTCTGAGAGTTCAGAAAAATCACACTGGCTTAAGAGCAAAATTTTATAATAGTAACTGGCATAACACTGAAGAATGTTGCTGCTCATAAAACAAGCAACAAGATACACTTGGCACTACTGGTGAGAGATGCCAACTGTTGAACCTTATTGCACCTGTTGACAGTTCAGGTTCCTTGACAGCTTGTTAATTTCACTAATGCATTTTTATGATAGAGCTTTTGAGCCCGAGTCCTACTATCAAGTATCCTATACAATTTTAAGTCCTCTTACTACTTCGATCCTTGCAATAATCAACATTTGAACTTCCACTCTGCTCAACGTTTACTGAATTTCATTCTATAATGTTCTTATGACCTGTGCTGTTATTCCACAGAAAAAAAAGGGATATCAGTACAACTCTGTGATTTTTAAATTAGACCTCAACAGATCAACTTCTTTCGATGCACAGATAGAATCTGATCATTTAACTTCATTCCAGATGTCACTATTCAGATGCAGCTTTAGACTACCTTCTCCGCACTTGCTCTAGAGTTCACAATCTGAGTTTCTGCAACTTACACAATGGCAGATTGAACACTTAAACAACATTTGTTCTACTTCGGGGACAACTGCAATGCAGCTGCCGCCCTGTGGCCACGCAACACTGAGCCACTTGTTCAGCTCCTGGGGCAGAGGCAACCAAACCGCCTCCCCGTGGCCACTGAACGCTTTGCAGGTTCACTTCTCATTTAAAATATTCAATCCTGCAGCCTGGAATTCTGCCGGTTGCTACGGGCCCATGTACCTCAGCCGCTTCCTTCTCGAACTTCTCGATGGTCCTCTTGTCGATGCCTCCACATTTGTAGATGAGGTGGCCGGTGGTGGTGGACTTGCCAGAATCGACGTGGCCGATGACAACGATGTTGATGTGGGTCTTCTCCTTTCCCATTTTGGATGTTAGCTGAGTTCTTTCTTCCGGCAAAAGAGAATCGACACCTGTAAGTTCCCCAGAAAAAAGCCGGTTACGCCTCGGGTCGGGCCTAGGGGCAGAGATGGCGGCGCCACATGCGGGCGGCCTGGCCGGGACGGCGGCCCCGCCCCGCCGGGGGAGGG
>VYXD01005600.1:751458-802003 GCA_013397195.1 Hylia prasina
CCCCCACCACGCCCCAGCTCGGCGCTCGCCGGGCCTCCGGGGCGAGCTGACCCCGGCCCAGCCCGGCCCTGCGGACGCAGCTCACCTCCTCGGCGACGGCGGCAAACCCGGAGCGAAAAAGACCGACAGCGTGAGCGCCGCCCCTTATATACCCTGTCAGGGGGCGGGGCCTCGGGGACACGTCACCGCTCCCGGCGGCCCCGCGGCCCCGCCCGGGCACGGAGCGCCCCCGCCCCCGTCAGAGCTGTGCGGGACCCCCTGGCCCGAGCGGGGCTGGGCCGGTGCCGCGCTGTGCTGGGGGGCTGAGCCGGGAAGGGAGCGGTGTCCCTCCCGCGCTGGGATGGAGTGGCCGCCTTGTCCGGGAGGAAGCGGGGCAGCACCAACCAGCCCCGGCCCCCCTTCAGGGCCCAGCGGCTCGGGCCTGGGCACCGGGGAGCGTCAGGCCTGGCGTCATGGCCGGGCTGGAGGGATGCTGTAGCTGACGGAAGTCCCCGGGGAACAGCCCCCGGCGAACTAATTGTATTTCGACCTGGGGACACAAAAGAACGCAATCAACGAGATAGAAACGTTCAGTCAGTTTCCCTGACCTGCAACTAACAAATGTCGGCTAAACACGGAATACGAGACTCGCCCTAGCCCCGGCACGTTGCAAGTCTCCCAGAATCAAAGGTGGAGAAGGAGGGGGAGAGCAGGAATTGCTGGAAGCTTATTACACCAGAATAAGAAGCCATCGTTTCGCTTAAAATAGAACAATCTTTTTCTGGCTTTGTTGTACCATTAGAGGACCAAAGTTGACTCGTCTTAGAAAACTTAGGCACAAAAATACAAATCAAGGCAGACTCACCCCCAGCAAAGATCCGTCTGAAGTGCAAATGTATCAGTCACAGAAGCACTCAGGACATGGGGTCTCTGTGCAAGAAACCCTGACTGCGAAAAGTGCCCCCATACTGTATTTTCACATGGGAAAACCTGCAGCTCTGGCACATTATTTTTAGAATCAAGCAACGAGGAGTCGCAAAACAGCTCACAAGAAATAAAGGCCCTTGTGATTCCAGTGGATTTTCTCTGGTTTAGTTGCTTGTAACTGATGCAAGAAAATGCATTAAATATTCAACATCTCCTATACCCATTCAAGAGAAATTAATCTGAGAAGCTGAACTATCTCTGTTATTTTAATATTATCTGCAAAGCTATGTAGTCCATGTTCTTACTCAGCTACATGATATGCCTGTCAGAAAGAGTTACTTATCTACAGACAACTATAATCCATTCATTTCTTGGTATACTCTTCAGGTTGCAGTTGTAAAGCATGGAAGCAGCCTCTTGTTCAAAAACAAACAAAAAAGAACAGCATCAGCAAAATAGTAATAAAAAACTACCTCATGGATTGGCAAATGTGCCCTTCCATTTGACTTCAAGTTTCTCTAGCTGAGATAAACCCAGCATGAAAATCATTAGAGAGCAGTAAACTTAATATTTCATGGTTTGATATGGAAGTGTTTCCATGAGATACGGTGTTTTTTCCACATGAAATATTAAAAATATGCATTTTGTTAAAAAAAAAAAAATTCAAAATGTCATTAGAGAAGATGCTGACAGTTTCAGAGTAAAAACCTGAAAAAAGGTTCAGATATTAAACAAACCCCTTTTTTTAAGAAAGGAAAAAACAAATCAAATTCTCTCTCACCCCTTCCTATGTTTTTCAGCAGAGATTAGTGGTGGGGGTGCAGGGAAGGTAGAGATGGTTCAGCTTTCCCCAAAACTAACCTTCAGGGGCAGTTACTAGTGAAGACACTGCATATAAAGACAGAGTAATAAAAGGGCAGGGAAAGGAAGATGATCTGCTTCCTGGAAATGGAAATGCATTATTGTGAAGTGGCTTGGGTTGAAGACCAAAGTGTAATATTTGGCAAGAAAGCTAGGGAGCACTTCTTTAGGGTCTTCTATAACGCAAAGATGGTAAACAGAGTTAAAAAGCTTTATTCTTCAAGATGGTTTGAAGTTACCTTCTAAAATGTGTATTTCAGTAGGGGTGTATTTTTAATGGGCTGATCTGTCAAAGAATCAATTTTCATAAAAAGGTAGTTTGAACACTTCCCAAATGTAGTCAATTTTTTATGCTTGAACAGGAAGGGGAGGAAGGAAATTCTAATTTTTTAAAGATACTTTTCTTAGAAGACTATTTCATAAATAAAGGCTCTTAGAACCAGGTACTTCTTAAGGAAATAATTTTTTGTGGTATCTACATAGCTGAAAGCTATGAAAGCTGAATTTGTGGTACAAATTTTTAAACACAGTCCTAGTTTAAGTCTACAGCAGTTTTTTTCCCCCTCCACTTCTTTAAATGGGTTTTCAAAATAATTTTATTATTTCCTATTTAATTTGACCAATACATGTTTTTATTCTCTCAACAATTAGTGTATCTTTTCTTGCCCACTCTATTAAAACATTCCTATTATCAATCTCACAAATATTTATACAGCTGGGGAGCTTCTGATATATGAGTAGCCTCAGATAATACAGTGGAAATGCATTCTGAAGAATCCTCTCAGCTAACACAAATAGGCCCACACTGGACTAAATCGTGTGTGCAACAAGCCTGTAAAAATTTTAGATTTTATTACTTTGGTAAAATGAATCACTTCATTATGTAATGTTTAGGAAGGAACAGAGATAAGAGATTTCAAGAAGTCACAGGCATTTAGGCATTGAAATAGGGCTTATTCAATCCAGACTGACTTCAGAAATAGGAGGACTTTGTGGGCAAAAATTACTCATTCTCCTTCGATCAGTGGTGAGCATATGCTAAATTGAAATATCCTATGTCCACATATGTCTCCAGTGTAAGAACACACAGAATGCTATAAAGCATTTGTATTGTAGAAACCTATACAGAAACCACAATTTAAAAAGGGTTTTGAATCTCAGATCAAATGATATTAAAATAAAAGTAATGCTGTCAGTATCTAAGCCATTTTTTAAAACTTTTAAAAGTATATGTTAACTGGATTTTGAGTTCACAGAAGCTACTACAGCATTACTTCCATTTTAGCATGTGGCTCCAGCACATACAGAATGGGCTATAAGCTTAGAACACAGTCACAGCCAGTGAAATCATGCTAGGAGATAAAAGATGTGCTCACTGAGCACCTCTAAAGAATTTTAACTCTCTACCATATACACATGGGTATTTTTTTTGGTCAGACTCCTGTGCAAAGATGAAGGTAAGTAGTGCTTATACTACCGTTTTAACTGCAATGCCCAAGGTCATTCAGAGTGTGAGCAAACAGACTTTATAAGCACAAGACTTGAAACACAGATCTGATAAACAGAGTATATCAAGCTCACTGTATATGAAAGAGGCACTAAGATTCCTTGAGGCCACTTTCAGAAAGGGGTGAAAAATCAAAAGTTACCAGTCCAAAATTACCAGTAAACCAAAAGTCCAAAGTTACCAGTAGTAATTGGTGATCAGCAAAACTGGATTCTGGCACACAGCATGATTTGGTCATACAATTAGCCTCATACCTACTGTGAAAAGCTTTCTAATCCCTATATTACAATTATCATGGTATGTACATTTGTCCAAAGTTCAGCATAAACTATAGCATGAGCATACAGCCTTGCTTCCATCTATAAGTGTTCTTTAATGCATTGGTTCTTAATAGCAATATAAAGCATCTACATCTGTTACAAAACCCTTTTTCATATATGATCTTAATACTTACTACCAGTTTTTACAGTCATCTGTTCATGAAATAAAAGAACAATAGTATAATGGTGTTATTCATATATGAAGAGAATAGACAGAAAATCTGCCAAAAAAAAAAAAAGAAAAAAAAAAGGTTTAACTGAAAAGGGTGAGGTAATCTTAACTAATTGAAAAACACTACTTTTGAAAGTTACTTAGCCCTGTACAAGTAGCTGGCATTTTTATATACACAAAATTGTTTGGTAAAAGAAAAAAAAACCAACCCAGTAAATACACTTTAAGTTACTGTAGTAGTAGACAGTACAAATTAAAACTCCTCCATCCTTGGAAGTTTAAGACTTGGACGAAATAAAGTCTCCTTGTCTGATCTTATAGATGACCTTGCTTGTAGATTCACAAAAGAAGGTCTTACAGTGGGAGGTATAAGACAGTGGACTTCAAAACTGTTGAGAATATCACTGGGATGAACAAGCAGTCAAAATTTCAGAGTCTTCTGAATAGCTTAACAAGAGCCTTTAAAAGTCACTGTTGCCCCTGAATTAAATATCCTCTGGGAAGCACTGCTGTTTAGTTACAGCATTTCTAACAGGTGATGGACTAATGGCTTAGAGGATAGCCTGCTTTAAAAAAGAAAAATCCTTTGGACAGTCTTTTCAAGCCACATTTATCCACAGCATGAGAAAGCTCACTTACGTTGAAGGTTCAGTACTGGCTGAACTGTGATACTGAAGGTAAAGATCAGACAGAGTGGTCAGATCATACTGGGATGTGACCAGAATTAACAGTTGTATTTAAACCCTGTGTTCTGTTCTGGGGAGGTCTGCATTTGTGAGCTAGAAAATGAAAGTATTTGATTTAGAGAAGAAGCATCCTAAGCAGGAAAAAAGCAGCCTCACAGGTGGCTGCTTTGGTAAGAGTGTTCTGGAACTAAACAGCAAATGGGCAGATACATGCAAACAGTAGCTTAAACAAAAAGTGACCCTTCACTTGCAGACATCTGACAGAACTTCATATACCTCAATAATGTTAGGCTAATTTATGCCAGCTGCTGACCTGGCTCCAGGCAAAAAGCAGAATTACTAGACACTAATGCACAATAAAGGTGAAGGGCTGACGAAGTAACTGTCATTACGGAGGAACAACATCGTGTGTCAAAGTGTTCTGTGGTTTTGCATTAGTATTTTCCAACAGCAAACAGGCTAATTTTTACTATATCTCACAACCTTTTGGACACCCTAAATGAATGATAAGCCCTTCTAGGATGGTAGGTAGCCCTTCTGTTCAGTTCAAAGGATGCTCTAAATGGGAGCACTTTACATATATATATAAAAAGTGCATTCTGCGTGAAGAAAATGCCAGTTACTGAACCTAAATCCACTGGGTGAGGATGGTGTGACTTTTGTTCTGAATTTATCATGAACCTCCAAAATTCCATTTTAAAGCTCTGGTCTCCTGCTAAAAATCATTTTGCCAAAAGCAACATATTCATCCTCTTGTGCTGATAAGCCTGTGACAAAACCTTTAAGTGGGACCTCAAATCCTCACCCATGCATCTTAGAATTCTTCTCTGAGACCTCACAGCAACTGAGCTACGCTTGAATAACTTTGCTTAGTGTCCACTCATCAGGTTAATTTTGGTGCCCCTCTTGCTATAGTAGTCTCTCCAAATGCAGTTTGGAGCTGGATTGTGCACTTTACAAAAAACCCCTGTGAATTCCCATTGTCATCTTGCAGATCCCATGCATTCTCCCCTTTCTGCCTCTCCTACTGACCCAAGCAGAGGTAAATTGTCAAGGAAGACATCTACTTGTTCATATAACTCCCCCTAGAAGGGGTTTATAGGAATAAAAAGACCCTGAGGTGCAGCTTAGAGCTGCAGGGGAGAGAAAAGTGACTTTGTTGCAGACCATAGAAGTATGCTCCAGATTGGAGCCCAGTGGATGGGTGGGTTGAAGGAGGAAGAAGGCTGTACCTGAGACCTGGGCTAGTAAGGATGGCACAGTTATATCCAGCTGTTCACTGTTCACTCTCCCATCTTCACACTGCTCTGGTTTTGACTCTTGGCATCGCTCCAGCCATAGGCTCACCTTCTACTGCAATCACATGTACATCATTCTTACTCTGTGGGAACCACAGTAACCAGACATGGTGCAAGTCAAGTCACTTAGAAGCCTTGCTCAGATTTAGTGACTATAGCATATGCCTGACATTTATTCAGTGGATTTAGATTTGAGACTATTAAACTTTGGAAAGGTTTCAGAGAAGAGCTATGGGCATAAATCTAGATCTGGAAATGTACTTACACTTGACCTGCTCAATCTATGCTGAGTTTACTGAAAGACAGTTTGGCTTAGTTTCCAGGATTCTGCAAGACAGAAAATTCTGTAAAGGAAGAATCACAAGCCTGGGCGCAGACATAACAAAGTTCAAGGCTGTTGGTAGTTAGATTAAGGCAGAAATGGAAACCACTTATTTTTAATTGTCAGTGAGCAGTGGTAGCAGCTTGATTAAAGCAGGAAGCCAACATATGAAGAAATGCTCAATATTTGTTAGTTAAGAAAACCCAAACACAATGTAGGATCAAGAACTTGATTTGGAAGGAGGGAGAGGGAACAGGAGAGACCATTTACTTAAAATGGTATCTGTATTTTTAGCTAGCCTTCTCTTTATACAGTCTCTCTGAAGTACTTGCTTGGCCAGCTATCTCAGAACCACTACTGATTATTGTGGAAAGCTATGGGATGGGAAGGTTCCAGAACACTAAATACATAGAAAAAAACATCAGGAAAGTAATAAATAAAAAAGAGAAAGAGTGAAAAACCACACAAATGAGCTGGCCAGTTATGGATCAGTTGGTCTAATTTCAATTCCTGGAAAAATATATTGGAACAAATTAACTATTTTTGGAGGATACTAGGTTGATAAGTAACAACTGCAGACTGGTTAGGAGCTGATTGCATCAAACTGATCTTGTTTACTGTGAAAGGTTTAACAGACTCATGGATGGGAAAATATGGGTATCATTTAACTCAAGGGAAGAGCTGATGCTTTTTATGGGCAACTTGCATAAGTAAGCTCAGTAAACTTTGGACAAAATAATGCATGTGCAGGAGACCAACTGAAGATGACATGCTCAAAGTGATTGCTATTATGACTATGAAACTGACTGGTATCAAATCAGTTCTCTGTGGGCACAGACATTAATCCACCATCCAAATACACAGTTATAAATACATAAAAGTATAATTCTAAATTGCACACTTGGGGGGAAAAAGGACAGGGAACACCTCTGACCACTTCAGAAGTCAAGAACAAAAGTCAAGAACATTACTCAGAGTAATGTGGGCAAGTAAAGAAAAAAGGGCTAAAACAATCAGGAAATAAATTAAGGTTAATATTTGTCCTTTGTAAGGAATAGTTCACTGTAGAAACACAGGAGAAGCAGCAGTTACCCAGCAGTTCTGTATAAAAGGACCTGAGGCTAGAGTGGATCACTAACTGAACATGAGTCAACACTGTCATGCTCTTGTGAAAAAAGCAAACATACCGAGGTGTATGAACAGAAGTGCTGTAAGATATGTAAAATAAACCTTTTACTTTACTTAGTACTCATTAAAGCCTCTGCTGGGATACTTTGTCCATCCTGGGAATGATGAATGATGCTTCAAGATGATATCTAGAGGTAAAAACACTGGAACAGATTCTGTGGGCAGCTGGTGGAACCTCTGTCATTACCCAATTCCTTAAAAGCACCTAAATACCTAGCAGGAATGGTTCAAGTATCAGTAACACTTACTAATCTATACATACCCAAAAGCCTTTTCAAGCCTTAATTTCCATAGGTTTACATTACTTAGAAGATCTGTGTAATCAAAAATTAATTTCTTAACCATATTTCCTGGTAAAATAGCTTTGTAAGGAAGTCTCTCCTTGATTCCAGTGTATTTGTCAGTCTAAAGATCAGTCTCTTTAGTTACAAGAGTCAATGTGAATGGAAATTCACAAGTATTTCAACCAATAATCATGCATCTTGCTGTATAAATTACATCTTTCACACTAGATGATTAAGTACATTTTACTGAAAACAAAAAAGCTGGCATAATATAACTAAGAGAGGTGTGGAAGAAAATGGAATAATCAGTCCTAAAGTCTAACCAATAAAGAGTGAGGCTAAAAATGAAAGATGGGAGGAGAAATTTTATATCACAGACTCATCTTGCCATTACATATGGTAGGTTATGTTAGAGCTCTAGGGAACTGAGTACATTCCTGGTCCTGGGTGTTATAAAACATTCATTCTGTACCAGTTTCTTATCAAAATGAAATGCTGAAAAACATGTTTGGTTTCTCCAGAAGTTTTTAAACAACATCCAGAAGAATGCTAAAAACCAGTGCACATGACTTTCCCACGGGCAGTGATACCCTGGCAGGATCTATCAGCTAAGCAGTATTATGGGGGAGGTCACTCCACACACACCGCTGCTCCTAACAGTCCCTGGGAGAAACACCAGCTGTGGTTTTGCAGGGCAATCCTCAGAGGAATGGCATTTCAGAGGTTAAAAGCTTGTGCCACACGTTGTATAAAGTAGACTTCGGCCCCTTTAAACCCGGAGCAGGTGTTGAGTCAGCTCTTTGCACTGCAGCCAAATCTCACAAGGCCAGGGAGCCAGGGCTGACAGGACATCCCGTCCGTCCAGCTACCAAGCCAGAGGATAGGGAGGGCAGATGAAGGAAATAGGAACTGTAAAAGCCTGTGGCTATCCCACAGCCCAGAATAAGACTTAAAAATACAGTACGGGTTAGAAGAAGAATTGCAAACTGGTTCATACCAGCGAGTCATGTGTTACTGTCCTCTGCTGCCTGAAACAGGAACACTCCTACTCTCAGCAGGAGACAGCCTGTGCTGCTGAAGCTGTGAATAGCACTCAGGGATCCCCTTTGTGCAAAGCAGGAAGAGCTAGGAGGTCTATCTCAGTTACCGGGCAGTCTCCATGGCACACTGTGCAATTCCTAAGGCGACCTGAAGTGAAAAGCACACTCTGTTTTAAATTTGGTATGCTGTTTCTGATTTAGCACAGAGGATATTAAATCACTGCCCAGCTGCTTTATGTACACAGATTCTTACTCACCATAGAAAACCTAATTGTGTGTACACACTATGTACAGGTAGGAGTACTGCAGTAATAGAACATATAGAGAGGCACACACAAGTAGTGGCTCTCCCACCTCCCCTATCTGAATGGGGCCCCTGACATCTAAGGTAGGGGTGCATGTGAGTGAAATGGCAGTTGTAAAGAAATGCAGCTTTTTAGAAAGTAAATCTTGGCTCCTTGTCTAAATTTAGCTCTGTGGAGTCATCAGAGACCAAGTGAGGTATCACTATTTATGGGAAATAGTTTGTACTTGCTCTGCAAGCTAATGCAGTCCAATTTACCTCACAAAGCTGTGCAGTGAGTCATGAGACCCAGCAACATTCACACACCCATATGCACTGCGGAAGCAAAAACTCTGGCTCACTCGCTTTCCCCTTTCCTTCTGGGATATTCTTGAGAAACAGCATCCATTAACAACAGCTCAGAATAATGACATTCCTATGAATCAGACAGTGACTGATGTGGATAAAAACCCCTGCAACATAGAGGATATGAAAGAAAAAAGAAAAGTCTATTCCAAACAAAACTTTTAATTCCTTCTCTTTAGCATATATCTGAGTTCAGGAATTTGAATGGCATTATTCCATGTCAAAGCTAAATCTATGCAGCTGGGAATACCTGCCAGAAGAATTGTTTTTCTCCTCTATCAATCCAAAGATTTATTGCATTGGATCTAGCACATTGTATAGCTGAAAGAGGAGTGGCAGCAGTGAAGCTATTCACAGGAAAACTTCTGTTTTGTTTTTGTTTCCTATTCAATCATCCAGTTGACCAAATTAACTTCATGGCCACTTGATTCCCTGATTCAACTCCCAGGAAGCAGGATATATCATTTAGGTGTCAAGGCTGTTACATCACCTTAGCTACAAAGTGAAATTGCACTCTCATTTATTTTCTCGATTAAGCCATTTTAACCATTGAGGCAGATCTAGGCTGTGTCACATACTGCATGCACTTCTCAGAAGAAATCCCAGATCTACAATTCACGCTTAAACCTTGTGAAAATACACTTACCTCTTTCAAAAAGACTTGAGTATTTTTTCATGGCAATTTTAGTTTTTCCACTACTAATTCTGAAGTATTCATTATTCAGCAGAAAAGTCAGTGGTAATACACACAAAATAATTGTAATTTACAACTTCAAAAGTTTGCAACAATACTGAATTACTTCTCACTATGTGCATGACTAGGTAACATCAGACCATCTTAGTCATCTTAATGTGACCCTAATCTTGTTGTGTCTATAGTCTCTGAATTCTGACTTCTGGACCATGAAATGTGTGGGCTTTTATTTTTTGGATTATGCTTGGGTTTTTCTCCTTTTCTTGCTATAATATGTACAATGCCTGCTAACAGGGGCTGCATAACCTCTCCAAGCATACAAGGAGCAACAGACAACAACATCCATTGATCTGTTAATAGCACTATGCAACAATTACATTGCATCAAGTATTATTCACCTTCTACTCAATTATTTTAGTATGTTAAAAAAAATAAAAAAAGTTATCAGGCACCATTATATTTTGATATTAAGGAAACTTCCCTGTCCAGCCCTGCAGGAGCCACCCTGGCAGTCACACTCACCCACCTGAGCTGGGACTGAGGCCCCTTGGCAGCTACACTCCCACACCAGGTTTCCTCACCTGATTAACCCCAGGTCTCCCATAGCAGAGTCTCAGATGTCCAGCTCCTTAGAATAAGTAAATCGTGGTGCAATACCTAAATAACAAAGTAACAGCTCGAGGTGGTGCCTCCGAGGAAGGACCCTGAACAAAGCAATCTCTGGACTTTTATACTCTGAGTCCAAGTATGAAAAAGCCTGGGGGTTGTCAGCTCCTGCCCTGTCAGTGTCCGGTCCCCTGGCCCGGCCACAGGTCTCTGGGCCTTTTGCTGTGCAAATGGTCGGCAGTTCCCGGGCTCTTGCCTCGGGCTCTCCCAACCCAGGGATCAACCTGCGGCTCCCACTGCAGCTGCTCACCGAGATACCCACACTGAATGGATTCCTCAGCACTGGTGAAGCTAATGTACACATCCTTGAAGCAGTAGTTGGCAATACTCTGTCTTCTATATTCTTAGGCAACTTTTTAAAAGTATACTTTCCATTTCAATTTTACAAACTCCCTTCTTTCGTATTTTCTCTTACACACAATTATCAAAATTATATTAGTCCAGTAACTGCCTAAACTGCAGCCTAATGTGGGGGTGGAGGTAGGAGTGGTGAGAAATTATTGCAAAAGAGATAGAACAGAGACTTTTTTGGATTATAACACCAGCTGCCTCAGGGCTTCCTTAAAAAGCAGTATGAAAACAAACTGTGACAATAATCTGTGCCATAGCTTTGACATTATGATTTCAGCCAAACCAGCAGTTTCCAAACTGTTGCCAATGCATCTTCAGTGTGTCCCAGAATGGCAGCAGTGAAGTGTCTCACGTACTTTGTCTCTGATGAGAGAAAAGGAACGCAGACCATGCCTGGAACACAGGCAACACCTATATCACATGTACCAGAAGGTCTCTCCTATGATATAGGGGCATATCAAATTACCCATTTGTGAACATGACCAGAGTACTCATTTTAAATACAGAAAGTGCAGACTAATTCAAAGCGAAAGAGAAATCACAACCTGTGTGAAAAAACCCAAATCTGTTTTTTTGCCATGCAGATTACCAGAGATATCTGGCACAACACACAGTATACCACGTTTGTCTTACATTAGTGTAAATATAGGATGATTTGAGGTGGCTCTAGCCAGCTACTTTTCACAGAATAATTGTTTCTGCTGCCATCCAGGCAGCAGTGAAACAGGTTTTCAATGGTTATTAAGGTAAGCCACGGTGCTTAAGCATGATTTATAATCCTGTCATTCTTACGACATGCTAGGAAAGTCTCAGTACAGAAATATCCACAAGGTTTTAAAAAAATGATCTGTCATCACCATACTTGAGAGTGTTGGTATACAGTTCTCAGTTACCTTCTAATAGGCACGTCAAAAGTTTCAAAATAGACACTAAACTCCCAGTGGATGAATTATAAAGCAGGTCTCATATTACTGCAGCTGGAGCTACAAGTAAAACATGTATCAGTATAATCACATTTTTTTCTGGTTAATTTGAGGCATATATAGTTTCTACTGTAATGATACATTTGTTGCAAATATAACAGAAACAGCTGAGTTTTAAAAAAAGGCACACAACAAAGTTACTCAATCCATCAGAGGAGAAAGCGAGAAAAGTAAGAGCAGGGAGCACAGCCCTGCCTGGCAGGAAGTCATTGTGTGCAGTGAAAGGGAGGTGAAATGCAGATGTAAACCTAAAACCAGCCACAAGTGCAGTGATTTTAAAGTTTTCACCTCCATAGCTTGGTGGAATAAAATGTCAGAAGGCATAGTCATCAGAAATAAAGACAAAAAACCCGCAAAACCAAATAAATTCATTATTTGGCTCTAGAAATGATAAACATAACAAAACTCCATAGACAACTCACCTGCACTGGAAATTGCCGAGTAATATCACTAGCAGTACACAATACATAAACTGTCTTTCAATTTCCTCCTCCTCCTTCTTAAGCAAGACAGTTTAATCCAGTGTACTTATCCATGCCTTTTCTTCCATTTTATACATTATTGAACGTTGTTTTTACTGTGAATAGATGCAATGTGTGAGTGTTAACTATGTAAGCTGTTATAAAGAAGAATAACATTGTTGATTCACATTTTACACAAAAAGAAGTTTGGATAGTATTTTCTTTTTCTGAAATACAAAGCAGAATTACACTGATTTGAACAGAATTATAGTTGCCAGTTTGTCATTTGACTGAAATGGGCTAGACCTGCATCATAGTGAAATCCTTAAAAGTCTGTCATTTTTAACTTAGCTGATGAATAAAACATGAGTCTGACCTTATGCAGGAAATGGAGACTGCACTGACCAGAGGCTTTTGCTGCAGGAAGTGTTACCTGTGGCTGGAATACCTTCCCAGTGATGCTGCTTACTACTGTGCCGGAGCCTCCTATTTTTCAGACCCCTAGTTTGTGCCTTCATAAAAATTAGCCAGGTTTAGCTTTTGGTTCCTCTCCTGTGCTACCTATTTCTAGATGGGCGAACATTCCACAAAGGAACCAACTGTATATTTAGAGAAATTTGAGAAATCTGTTCACCTTTGCATCTCAGCTCTCCAGGGCTGAAAGCACAAAAATGTGCTAAGCAAACAGTCACAAGCCAATTGCTGACCTTTCGGAGGCTTGGGGGCTGCAGACCCTCATTCACAGGTATAGAGGCTTTGAAGAGCAGCAAGGTGCTCACAGTACTGGCTCACAATCCACAACTGCCTCCCTCCCTCATCTCTTCCAAGTAGTTCTGTGTTACACTATCCCATCTCATGAACAAAGGCGCTATAACCAAGAAGTGTTTGAAGTCACTCAGATGGAAAACACTGGGTGTAAAGACTAGTCATTTATATTTCATTATTGTATCATTAATATATTACTAGCCAATACATTTTTGACTATTACCTATTTAAGATAATTTTTATCTTTGAAGGAGTCAGGTAGATCTAGTCAAACTCATACAAGGGCACATCTAGCACTGGGCCTCTTCCCTTTTGAGGATGATAATAAGGGTTAGGGTTCAATGTGAAGCCATTTTCATTTAAAGCAAAAGCTCCAGGACACAATTACAGCTGGAGGCAGCGACTTCAAACAAACTGTGTGTGGGAATGGAGGGGCCTCAGAGGATTCTTCGGCGCATAACTGAAGCCCATTTGGGAAGCCTTGGTACTTTCTTTACAAGTAGTTAGTTCTCAGATCAAAATCAAATGCAGTAAAGGCACTATGCAAAGAGTCCAGGTATTTTATTGACTGTGCTAACTTGCTGATCTTGAGATTTTTCAGGGATCAGAATGCTAGAAATTATTTTGATCCCATCACTTTGAATTCTTTTAGTAGTTTATCTCTATCATCCTCTATGCCTTCTTATCCACGTGAGCTGCCCCCGGGCTGGCTGGTAGGAGAAGCCGTGCTGGGGCAGGGGCCTGCCATGGCTCCCCATTGTTGCAGAAGCATGCACCAGCTCAGCACTGCCCCGCTCCGCTCCAGTACTCTAAATCCCTGCTTTTGTGTTTCCTCTCGGCCAGAGATAGCTGCTCTCAGCAGCCTCCTTGCCTGGAGCACTGAGACAAAGAAATGTACAACTGCATCGTTTACTTCATGACTCAGCTGAAAAGACACAAGTCAAACAGCAACCTCCTCAGAACAACCGGAGCTGCATATTAACCATCCATCTGTGCATGCTGCTGTGATTTTGCGTCATATTTTGTGATTCAGAAGAATTAAAACAGACACAGAGGAAGAGGAAACTCATAGAGAGATTTATTTTTATCTCCTGTAGGAAGACATCTGCCTTTGTAAATGTGTGTTTGTACAGGTTGCACATGCTCTGAACAGTGAAACTTTCATCTGGGCTTCAAAGTGGCACACTTACTATTTAACTTTCATTGAGTAGAAGCAGACAGATGGATTTAGTTTGGAATTTTGTTTTGGTCTGTTGCTTTTTTTTTTTTTTTTTTTGCTATTAGATTCTCAGTTAGAAGTGAATCCAGCTGCTTATAATTGAATTCCAGCAATTCAAACTGGTTGCTTGCATTCTAATCGCTTGTTTAATACAGTGGGTATTTCAACGGTCAGGAGTAACCTTTGAAGTTAGCACCCTGTTAAGAGGAGAACTGGGGGAGGAATCAGGATCTGTGGCTTGTGATTTTGTATGTTCTTAGACTGATGAAGAAGACTGCTGTGGCTTGATTTTCACAGCCTACTTCAAGCAAGAAGGGATAATTTGAATCCCAAGAATGTTGCAATGCATGCAAAGTTACAGATATCTATGACATCTAAGCTTGAGTGAACACACTTCACACACACTTGGGGGTAGTGAAAACCTCAGTTGCTGCTCAGGTCTAGAAGCAGTTCTGCCCACAGATGTCCATTTTTAACATTAAAGGTGCCAGCTGCACACAGGCAGCTACACAGGTCTTTGATATACAGCCCCCTGGTACCCCTGTTTTCTTTCTAAATATTTCAGTTCCAAAATATCATGCAGTCCTGGTTCTCATGGCTTGAGGATAAGAGGACTGACAAAGTGGGCTGTTCACAAATGTGGGCTGCTCCTCTTCTTTCAAAACAGGGAGTAAGTGTTGCTTATTTGATTCCACCTCCTCCCCCATCTGTGACAGAAAAGGGAACCAGGCTGATTTCCACCTTCTACCTGCAGGAATTTAAGCCCCTGTTTCCCATTAGAGGGAGAGGTTATGCCTGAGACAGAACTGTGGGTTGTTGCTGGCAACATGCACTTTATCAGTTTATGTATAACAGCGTGGCTTTGCCACTCACCATCTCCTTTGCAAATCTGGCTTTAGGTAATACTACAGCAAAATAATTCAGCAGATGTTTAGCTCTCAATAGCTGCTTTAAGTACACTGGCATCAACATGACTCTACAGAGGTGTTAAATTAACACCACCATCCCCTTGTGAATATCCTTCCACAATGTGATCCTTCTCTACTGCTGTGTGTATCTTGTATTTGACAGTTTACTTTCAAAACCATGCAGAGGTGCTTAGCAGTTCTACCAACTATATATTGACAATTCAAATATCTCAATTTCTATTCTCTCCACAAAAGGGCTTTTAAGCTTAAGCAGAAGCTATGTTCATAGCAGAAAATATCAATGTAAATAACTGCATTGGAAGCAAATTCCAAAATATGCTCATCTCTAAATACAAAAGAAAAAGAAAGACAGACTGCACTAACTAAACAACATTCCAGACAAGAAATCAAGCCTTTCCATAGCCATCCCAACTGAATTTATAGTTTAACAGTTGAACCAGTTCTCTAGTTATGGATATTTTAAAAAGTCCTTCAAGCAGGACTCTTGCTTAATGTCCCTCAAATGAATATACAAAAAACTCTTTTCTTTCCCCCCCATCAGCAGAGATTGTTTAAACTTGTAAATACAGAAGGCATTCTTATTCTCCATGAAGCACAGGTGGTCAGGGAAAACAGAGTGGGAGAAAAACTTTTGGGGTTTTTTTCTTCACATTTCCCTCTATCCTGCAATCAAAACCAAACAAACCCACTGTTTGCTCATCTATTGACTCTTCTCATCTAGTAAGATGATTTGGAAATAGAAGAGTAGTCATTCATTGCTAGAATACTTCAGAAGAGATAGGTAGAGAAATATCAACAAAACCATGTTCTCCATCAGAAAACATGACAATATGTCTGACTGACCTAAGCTTATTAAATAAGTACAATGGAATTTAATTTAGGAAAAGACCAGAAAAAATGATTTATTCATTTCCTACTCTGAAGCAGCCATATGGAAACTTCTGTATACTACAAAAAAAGATTTTAAGAAATTCCTTTAATGAAATTTCCTTCCAAGAACATATTATCAAAGGCGATTACCACTTTTCACTCAGCTCTACTCTATAGCAAATACATCCTTTGAAGGAAGGGGAAGGCAAACAATACTGGTGTAAGCCACACTTTCTTTCCACTGTTATGCCTTGGGCAACTCCAAGGCACCTTAATTTGCAGTATGTTGCAACCTGGTACTGCAACTTATGTTGCAGTAAGGGCAAAGTTACCCTTGTTCTGAAGTTAATCTGCATTCACTTGAAAATGTACACTAATTCCTGAACCTTCTTTCATTACTCCACTAGCTGAGTTCTCATGTTTTGTGTCTGATCCAGGCCTGAACTCTACCAACATGCAGTCTTATTAAGTGTACTGTTGAGAAATGAAAGTCAATTCCAAGTTTTGGAGCTTACACAGGATAAGGAAAAATAACACATGCAACTCTTTTAGGACACCACTAATTAACTGATAAGGCCAAACAGTTAAAATTTCATATGGAAGTAACTTTCATCCAAGAAATGCAATTTACTGGATTGAATTATGACTCCTTTGAGAACTACATTGGCCAGATGTGTATTGGAGCTTCTTAGCAATTACCAGGTGTTATGTTAAGTCAGATCAATGGTTTTACACACAATAAAAACCTGGTTTCTGAGTCAGGGATGTGAATCACAGATGCAGTTTAGTTTAAAATGTATGACCAACCACCATTATGGCAGCTTTATGAAGGAGGAGAAGTAGGTTGCAGTGGGATTTAACTGGGTCCCCAGTCTCACTCTACTGAGTGTTATTTTATCCCCTGGCATGCCTTTGTGTGCCCAACCTCAGCCATTTGCTACACAACTGGGATTTAAATAACTGCTGGTGTCTTCTTGCAGCTCTTTCTCTGGCTATTTGAAGCACACAAAATGTTAATAACTAACACCTTGACATAAAACAGGTTCTGGGGGCTACAGGCAACTCTGCTGGGTGGAGTGCAAGAAATTCAAATAAACAGGACTCATTGTTTCCCTGTAGCATTTAACATGGCAAGAATTACTTCTGCAACAGACAATATACATCACATAAAGTGTAAATAAATGAACCCTTTCTTAAGCTATATTTGAGCACTATAAACATATAGTCAATTAGACACAGAATTGTAAAAATATTAATAGCTGTAGTATGAGTGAAGCAGGAAGAAGGCAAATCAGCAAAGCTTTAAGTTGGCTCTACCATGTTCTGTTTAGTTAGACAAATACACTTTAGAAAAAAAGGCTCATTATATTTCTTCATATAGAAGAGACCAAATAAGAGGCCACGATTCATACCTTCAGGATTATCTACTTTGCTGTTGATGAATATATTAGTGCTAGAGTGGTGATCTCCTCCACATGGGCACAGAAACAGCAAAATGTGTTAATACCAAATCATTCATGCCACATTATATCCTTTTCTTAGCTTCATGGCAGACATATCTTCCTCAGGATAACAATTCAGGCCAGTGCCCTTGTATTAATGGAGACAGCATTTTTACTGACAGGTCTTAGAAAAGGATTTGGCCAGCCTACAACTGTTTGAATGATAATTGGTTTGGTTGACTTGATGTGATTCAATTGATCTTAAATCATGTAAATTAAGAGTAGACATTCAGCTTTTTGAGATACAGGTGAACAGGAGAAATGGGAGACCCTCTTAAAATGCTACTCACTGCAACAGTTTACAAAAAACTGTAGCTGTGTTTTAGTTGTGATGGTTGAGCTCAAAATACAAAGGAGGAAGCTTAAAGTTTAAAAATATGTCTTTTTTTTCTCTGAAGCTCTAGGTGATGTAACAGAAGATACTACCTTTCCATACAGATTGTGTCTCACTTATCTGTGGAATGTATATGCTTTTGCACCCACGGTTTTCCTTTCTGACAAATGCTAAAAAGATTGGAAAACTCTTTAAATTCAAAGTGTAGTTCATTTGTCACGGAACCAAACATTCCCACACAGCAGAAGAGGAGATATTGGCAAGTAAGTGATTGAGAGGAGAAGCCAGACAAAAGATACATCACAGGAACTATTCAACTTCTGGGAAATCAGCTAAGATGACCCTTTCACACAGCAAATGCAGTTGTTACCCGTTAGAGAGGAACATGTAGATGAAGAAGCACCATGCACAGGTGCCTATGTATTACAGTGAGTTATATAAACCTTCACTAGGTTAGCATTCAACAGACCTATGTAAGTTCACTCATATTTTTGGATGTCAAATACGTTGGACTTCGCTTTGGTATTTCACCCTCAGAACAAAGAAATAGTGAACTGAAAACCACACCCATTACTTTGTGGCATTTCATCTTTTGCAAAGCATGGGGAAGGCACTTTTTCACACTGTAAGAGACCATGCTTCAGATCTCAGGCAATACCCATGTCACCTGCTGTAGGATATTCTGAGAAGTTATTTCATCTGTTTCTAATGTTGGTAGAAATTTGCTCTAAGTGTCAAAAAAAACCCCCCAAAAATTTAAGTGGAACTGTGTCAGAAGCAGATATTGAAGAGAAAGCACTTAAAAATACCTGACAACACTAAGACATGTTCCCAAAGGAGTGGTTCAACTCCTGCTCTGAAATGGGTGATACCTGCTTTTGAACTGATTTCCTTCATTCCAGGTGGACATCCTAATTAGAGGGTTCTTCATGGAACAGAGAGCACAGCTTCTTACTCCAGTACTTCTTACCTGTTAAGGAAATGCAGCAAGAAATAACAGTTATGGGATTGTTTCAGGAAAACAGTCACCACAAAAAAATTGACCAACTTCTATCAAGATCCTGTGTCACACAGGTGAACTGAGACAAGAGGTACTCAAACCCCTTGTTACCCCTGAAAAAACAGAACATGAGAAATGTCTTTGAACAGATGAAACTGGCTGAGAGAACCATGGAAACAGTAGCGTGGCAATGCAATAAAGGTAATATCATGATTAGCAGAAAATATTTTGACAGCTTTTTTTTTAATAGATTTTCATTTTTGCAAGCATGATATAGAAGGATAACACTTAAGGGTTTTTTTTGGGATATTCTTGTTTGTTATGTGTTAAAAGCCTCACCAAATCAAGAATCCCACCCTCTTCTTTGATACTTTCAAAACTGAAATCAGAAATAGCTGTATATTAACTTCAGTGTAGCCTGTGGTCCACAAATAATATAAAGATTTATAGCATTTTTTCAATCCTACTTTCCAAGCTGACTTAGAAGTTACAGAGCATGCAAAATAATAATGGTGCATTAGATGAAGGGAAAAGAAAATCTAGTATGCTGGTTCAAAAATTTCTGGACTACTCAACTGCCGATATGCCTAAAATTTAGTTTTAGCTAAATCCAGTTAAGACTCATTTAACTGATACAGAGAACGTCTACATACACTTCTACTGCATCTACTCCATTAAATATAATTTTTAAAATTTTGATATTCAGCTGAACAGTTTTCAAGGAAGAAGACTAAAAGAACAGGAAGAAGAAGACTAAAAGCACAGGAAACTGAAGTTTCCAACTTCACAACAGGTGGAATTGAAACCCTGTCCATATGTTGCCCTGATGACAATCTCTAGAAAATCAAAGGCATAAATTAATTTAATCTTTTATTTTTTTTAACTTTCTCCCTCCTCCTTTTTAACCAAAGATACTGAAAGAGTACAAATTTCTTTTTACGTGAAGTGAAATTATTACTTTTAATACAGTGTCAGGTAGAAGATAATACTTACCTGTAAAGCCAGACAAAAAACTTCTGAGGAAGGTAATTTTCCAAGCTAACATTAACCATTTCTTAATCCAGTCACCAACCTTGCTGTTCAGCATACTTTCAAAATGGTTCTAACTTCAGGGAGATAGTAATTTTCAGCAACAGATGCACATGTAAATATTCAATCCATTTATTGCAGAAACACTGAAGACACAATATAATTTTAACATACTCCCACTAATAAGTACTAATTTAATCTGAACAACACATTGTTTATTGTGGAAATGCTGCAGATACAAACAGAGATTTAAACACAGTTTAAATCCACCATCAGAGAGCATGACACTTCAAGGAAGGCCAAAACAAAATGGCTCTTAAAGCTAAAAAGGAGAGGCAGATGCCATTTCCTAGAAATGAAGGAAGGTAGGCTCCACTGGAGCAGCTTTAGTACTGGGCTTTTCTTTTGGATTGGTGGTAAATGAAAAACCCAGAGCCCAGTGACTTTTCCTTTTTACCTAATTGCTCCAATCCAGGAATCTTTGGCACAGGAATTTTCCTTTGCTTTGTGGCTCTAACATTATTCAGCCATTTGTTCTTAACAAGGCCACTGTTTTTATAACTTTTAATCCCACTCTGTGGCATTTAAGTGTGTTTTGTGCAAAGAATGCTCTTGAGTGTCAAATTCTATCTTGATAGGAGAGTAACAGCACCAGGTTATTGCACTAGTTCTTTTATACTCCAGTTTTATCTTATTAACAAACAAGGCTGTTAGATAACTGATTTTCCTCATTATTTGCTACACTGGCCTTATTTTATTTCATTTACACTGACAAGCTGACAAGCATATCTACATGCAAGAGGAAAGAATTCCACTGCATTGATTTAAAGAGACAAAAAAAATAATGGATAAACTGCAAGTTATTTCAAGGTAATCATGCAGATATTCTATTTCTAGTTCGCTCTTGTACACTGCCTAGATTTAAACCACTGAGCTGCAATGCTTCTGCTTTGCAGAGAGAAATAAAAATGAGGCCTGTTTGAAAAACCTGCACCACAGAGGACACATGGTTTATTCTCTCAGTTTCAACGGCACATTTACTTCTTTGTTGCTGTGTATTAGTTGTGAAGCTGTACTCATGAAACAGGGAATGTATATGTATTCAAAACTTGTGCATAAAATAAATCATGTGCATTTTTTAGCCATCATAAAAACAATGACGAAATAAAAGCACTATAAAAGATTGTATGAAAATAGAGCTCTTCTACAATTTTTTAAACAGCAAAAAACTATCAGTTTCATAATGGAAATCGAAACACATTTTTGGGTACAATTCTTTGCACATCATTCCTCCTTACAGTGCTACATAATCACTTTACTTTTTCCTCTCATTTTAGTATCAGCAAACATCTGCCTACACACTAATTCAGAAAATATTAATTAAAAACTGGGAAGTATTGGAGCCTAGCACACTGATTTGAAATGTCTCTGATCATATATTTGATATCAAGTCCTAGCACGCAATTTCTATAGTTAATCCAAGTAGTTTCTTGTTAGGAAATAACACACATTGTCAGATTATTTTCAGTACAAAAGATACAGAGATAAAGTTTAACTGAATAGCTCTGAAGACTCCTAGGCATCAGCAGGGAAGGCACTTCTCCGGTCACACAGTTCTAAGCACAGCTTTGGTATTTCAACATCTCCTTCAGTTTCTATGCAAGTGATATCCAGTGACTGCCCAGTCCTGAACTTCTCCACTTCCAAATAATGCAAAGAAAATTGCTCCAAATAGATTAATAGAGGCAGCAATATAGAAAACCATCTGCCATTCTCCCACAGTATTCTGTCAAATGGGGGAAAGAAAAAGAAAAGATGTCGTCAATGCGCAGCTTCACACTCAAGAAAAAATAATTTTAAAATCGATGCTACATGCCTTGCCTATTTAAATGTAAATGCCATTCAGCATGATTTCACAGCAACACAAAAACTTTATAAACATAAAGGATGAAATCATTAGTACAGTCAACTTCAGTGTTATAATAAAGCTTATACAGAAAGTCTTATCAGAACTGCATTATCTGGATCAGTTTATCACCCAAGATGCAGAACCATCAACACAAGTGCAGAGAATGTTACTGTAAGGGAAACGCTACCTTGACTTTCAGATCAGGTGGTCCAAGAGCTGAAGTGCCCTGCACTGTGCAGTAAGCTATTCCTAATGACTATTATGTGAACATCCCAGATTCATAAGCCTTTTGGTCCAAACAAGGTACCTACCTTAACTCAGATTTTTCAAGAGTAATCCTCTAAACTCTGGTATTTAAAAAAGGCCTTAATAAATGTGTAGTAAATAATTGTGGTGTGTTTGCTTTTTTTCCTTTTCAAATAAAGAAATAATGTCTATAGATGTCTTAAAGGTTTGGGGTTTTTTTAAGTTCCAGATGATGCTGTAACAAACCTGTAAATGATCTTAGTAAAAAACAGAATACCTGAAGAGTGCATTAATATGGAGGGGAAAAACTAAACCAAACAAAAGTACCCTAAAACAACACACTTGTTAAGGTATCTGGAAGAATTAATTTTATTGGAATCATGTATTAATGAATATTTTCTGATTGTTTTTGGTTAGAGCATGGTGATAATAGCAGCAAGGTCACGAGTTTGATCCTCATATGGGCCATTCACTTAAGAGCTGGACTCGAAGATTCTTGTGGATTCCTTAGAATTCAGAATATTCTGTGATTTTTACGGAAATCCTCAGAATGACTTCCAACTCCAAAAAATTCCAGTGTATCACTAAGCTTACTCCTCCCATCTCCCTTTTTTAAAAGTATTTAGGATAATTAATATGTTCATTGAAAAAATATTTATCAACTCCTCAAAACTGCTTCCCTTTTTTTATCCAAATCACTACACTACCTTGTTAGTCAAATCTAACATTAGAATCTAGTTTCTCACTTATCTGACAAATGCTGACATTAGAACTCAACACCTCATGTGAGAGTCTAATTAAAAAAAACAAGCAAGAACTTGTTCTAATTTAATAAAATTACCACAATTGTCTCATCTAGTTGGTATTTTATCAGAGTCCTACTGTGATAAAAATATATTCATTTTATTCCTAGAGATTATAAGGGGTGAGTCAGTAAAATTTTCAAGTCTTACAAAGGTCTCTGATTTTACCCTTATTTTCCTGATCAGAAACAAGACAATAAGACCTACGAATTAAGTAATTCACAACAACAGAACAATATGACTTACAGGTGTAACCCATGTTTCATTTAAGGACTGCAGACTTGAGAAGAAGGAATTTCTATTCAACTGATATAAAAATATAAAAATTGAAAAAGATAGTAAACAGACTCACATTATGAGTGAGGTTTTTGGCAATAACTGGCCCCACCATTCCTGGGATAGTTGCAAAAGAATTTGTGATCCCAAGGAGAATTCCAGCATACCTGCAAGAGAAGTTGTTAACACTGCTTATTAACTTGTAAAGCTTATCAGTCATGGAAACAATTTTGCCTGACCTGATCACGTAGGCCTCATCTTGATCACACAAAAGAAATTAAAACACAAATATTCCAGTGTGAATGACTTGCTTTTCTTCTAATAACAACTCACTGAGGGCTTGGCACATACATTTTAAGGGACACAGTTTGGTGGTGGACTTAGCAGTGTTAGGTTAATGGTTGGGTGTGATGATCTTAAAGATCCTTTTCTGCTTAATGGCTGAGTATGTCTCTACTTTTCAGAGACTAGTTATGGAATTTAACTTAAATTGCCTATGGCTTTGTTCAAGATCCATAATCCAAATCCACATCCCCTTTGCTAAACCACAACCAAACTGTCTGGAATGGATCCACTGGAGCAGTTAAAGACACATTGCACGTCTTGAAGCAGAAAGACAACAAGGACTATGACAAAGTGCTGTTTGCCAACAGTAAGAGTTGGTTCAGGTTTCATTGCTAAAAATTTGTCTGCCAAGAAGGCAATATCAGCAGCGTGCCTGGACATCCCCACTTACTTTACAAAGTGTATATTCCAAAGATAGGAGTTCAGAGTGCTGAGGCAGTCCTTCCCTTCAGCTTTCTGTGGGTCAAGGCCAATGGGAAATGGGCCTGACTAAACCAGTTCTGCTGGTTGCTGTTCCTGCAGCTCCAATCTGAGGCTTCCTGTTCCATGAACGTGCTGCTCTCACACACACAAATGTACGTGTATGCACCAGAGGCCATAAAAACTTGCTGGGAAAAACTGGTAACTTGCTTAATATCTGAATCTCAGCACCTCATCTGTAAGCAATTCAAGATCTCTCACAGGCATGTTGCAATACCGAAAGTTTGAAACTGTACCACAAGTGCAGACTTGTGAGAGAGACTGAAGAGAAATAAGAGCCAGATGCTCCACAGAAGTTTGACCTTCTAACTACCAGGGCACAGATCCCTGTGTTTTAGATTTTCGAGGTGGATTTGTTGGCTGAAGAATCATACAAAATACTAATAGTTGCAGTTTACCATAGGAGAAAGGAATCATATCCCAGTGATCATTTTAGGCTGTTTAGAGTAAAATTATGTCCTCACCAATATTAACATAATAGAAACATATTTAATCTCTGAAGAGAAATGCATAGCTTTGAAATTTTATTTACCAAAACAGGAGAATTCAACCATACATCGTTACAAAAGATTGCAATGTTCATTCCACTGATATTAGAAAAATGTGGTTTTTTCCTGAGAAAGGGAAACAATCATCTAGACTACTAATTGATTTTTTTCCCTGAAACTCTACACTAATATCAATTTTAAGCATGGCAATCCTTTAACTAAAACCTCTTTATTTCCTTTAAACCTAGCGTGCAGTCTTCCTATCTTGGAAAGAGGTTTAGAATTAATAGGCCTTTACGAAGCTGAATGTCAAAGTGTAAAGGTTTCCCTTAGGAAAAGAAGCATATAAAGCAAAACCCTATTTAAAGCCTTTATGTACAACCAAAAGCACTTTGTCTTCAACATGTTTAAGCACTACAATACTGCTAACAGACACTTCTAAAACTAAACATAGTCTAATAGTTTCTCTGGTTTATAAAGATCTTTGGCAACCAATTGCTGGCTAAATGCCTCTGTTTATGCCCAGTGCTTCTGTCATAGGTTGCATTCTTGATAGTGTTTGCTGTTTGATGCAGATAACTGATGACACTCCCTTAGCACAGTGGAAACTCCCATATGAAAAGGGAAAGGAAGAAGTGACATGTCTGTACAGCAAAACCAATAGTAGGCTGTTGGTCAGGTTCTTATGGTATAGGGGGGATAACCAAATACAAATTACCTTGCAGAGCAGTCAAGTAGTAAAATCAAGAGTAAAAATACAGCTATGTGAAGTATTTAGTGTTACAACAGAGCCACATGAATATTACAAGGGATAATGGTAGCACTAATTAAAATTTGTAATAATAGAAAGGTACTAATGTAGATTTAAAGAGCTAAAATATAACATATATTCCCCAAAAGAACAATCTTGTCTCCCTCCTGTCCCCAACTCTTCTCCAATCCAATTCACCAAAGGCAAAATACATACTAGCAGCCAAAACCACACAGCAAATATTGTTGTTAATTAAGGATCAGTATTTTCATTTACTTTTTTCCCGTGAATATAATTATTATTTATTTGCTATAATGCAAGTTTTAGTAGCAAAAAGGGACCATTTGCTATTCTTGGCAGCATATTTTTAACCAATCTAAATGGGCATTTGTACATTTTTAAACTGCTTTGAATCAGTTACCGTTTTTCTAATGTCTTTCAGTAAATAATGAAAAATAAATATTGAGCTCTTTATCAAGGTTTCCTTCACAATTTTATGCAGACCCTGGTTTTAGATTTCTACAATTATGTCAAGCATTTCCTTGAAATTGTGCATATCTGCCTTGAGTCATTTTATCCAACAAAGTTCAGACGAGTTGCAAAAAATTAGGTGTGAGGGAGAGGGAAAGACAGTCTTCTCATCTCAGATGTTTTTTGCATCTGTATCTGAAAAAAAATTTTTGTATCTGAAAAATATTTTTTAATATGACCTCTCTTACAAGGATGTGCTTTTTTCCTTCTCTGTCCCCATTTGAACAGGTTTACCCTGAAGTAAAGAATGCATGTGCTGAATAGAAAACCACTGATTTCAATAAAACAGCACTCATCGTGACCACCAAGGAAAGTCTTCCCACATGTGCAATCACTTGCCTCTAGAGGCAATGCTGGACCAAGGTCCCTGAATATCAGCAAGACACTTACCCCTCTTGCACTCAGTGTGCTCCCTTCTGCCTGTCTGAGAGTAAAGAAGAGCTAGAGGAACTTGTCTGGTGTGAAGCAAAGGGAAAAAGCAGGACTTTATCGAGGGCAGGAAGAGCAGAGTGGGATTTGGTCAGAGGGATCAGCAGCAGTTCATGTGAGATAACTAACTATGCCTGCTGACAGGCATCGGCACTGTGTAACATCCCTTTCTTCTTGTGGCTTTTTTTCAACACCTAAAATACTCTGAATACTGTTATAAACAAATTGACTCTTGAAATAAACATATTTGAAATGCAAAATGAAGTATCTAAAATTAGAAGATGCATACAACATCCTAGTTTGGGAGGCCTCAGCCATTGCCTATATACAGAAGTTCCTTGTGCGTGTAAGTCACACTGTAGTTGCGTGATTTCCTTTTTCCTGTCACAGTTCTGTAGCATTCCGCTGACAGGTTAAAGTGTACTCACATAACAAGCACAATTTAATAAATATTTTGGAAACTAGCTGTTGCAGTTCTGCAAAACTAATCTTGAAAAAGAAGTTGTATAATGGTGCCATAGCACCTCAGAACAGCTTTCACTACATTTTCTAAATTTGTAGTTATACATGATTTAAAACAAAGTGCACCACAGAAGCTATTTTTCTTACTTTCATATTCAATTCAGCATTACAAGCTGTTTATATAGCTGGCCAGTGATACCTCCCCTCTTGCTTACTACCTAACCTCATCTGCTAGGATTAACTGGATTCCCACTGTTTCATATCCATTTGTTAAGTCAAAAATTGTCCATGACTGTGGATGTGACCACCATAGTTTCAATTGCCAATACCTGAATACCACCTTCAATTGGGAACCAAGGTCTTCCATGGGTTGTCTAGATCATCAGAATTTTTTTATAGATGTTATTTCTACAGAATATTTTTTCCTCTATACTTACTTAAAGACTTTTCATTTTACACATTAATAAAGAAACACACTTTTCTTTGGACATAAAGTCATTTGACCCTGTTCACATCTAAGTGCTACCACAAATAGGTAAGTGAATGACAAAGCAAAGTACTTGACTTCTACCAGTACACTTTTAGAAGAATATACATACATCCACACTCTTTGGGAAACTGACAGCTCTGCCCGATTATGAATTTGCAACACCTTGGAGAAATTACAGCCTGAAGTCTCAACTTTCAACTCTTGAAAATTATTCATTTCTTGAAAATTGTTCATTTAAGAACAATTATACATACCTGATTTGTCACCTACTGACAAATCAGGTCAACTACTTGTAACAAGATTTAGATTTCAGTGTACATAATGTTTTTCAAATGCAAATAATTTGCCTGTATCACAGTGCTTAAATATGGTAATGCTCATACCAGTGGCTGATAGCTCCAATGGAAAAGTTGAAAAGAGTGAAACAGTTAACTGTGTTGTACAGTTCAAAAAACAGTCCTATTAAGAACAAGAACATGAATCATATGTGGCAAAAGTCTATCAAGTCTATAATTACAATCTGTAACTGCAGGAATTATATAACTTATTACTGCAGGATTAAAACTGAAATTATTCTAAACTATTGTTTATGTCATATCCTCTGCCAAACTTGCACTTTTTGGAAATACAGTGCTTAATATTGTAAACCCAAGTAATTGTCAGTGTTTACATTCCAGGTCTGTACAGCATATGCTGCACAGCTACATTTCCAAGGCACCCCAGCAACACAAAAAGAAAAAAAGGGGACTATAAACATTTCACATGCACTAGCAACAGTTTCTGCAATACTTACGAAGGTGCTATGTCCAGATGGTTGATGCTGTAGCCTGATGTACAAAATCCACCTAGTGTTGTTGATATGGTCACGAATGCAACAGCCAGTGCATAGTCGCAGCCGATGAACCCGGCTGCTACTAAGAACACCGCAGGTCCAATCATTCCTTTAAGACAGAAGGCTCAGAATCAATGGACGTTTCACAAGAGAGACACTTGGAGGCTCCAAGTGTTTTCCATGCAACTTCCACCGCCCCCTGGCGTACAGAAGCGGCACTGCACCGAGCGCGTTACAGCGCGGGATCAGAAATGGTTTGGGGTGGAAGGGACCTAAAAGATCATCTGGTTCCAACCCCCCTGCCACTGATCTGGACACCTTCCACTAGATCAGGTTGGTCAAAGCCCCCTCCAACCTGGCCTTAAGCAATTCCAGGAATAGGGCAGCCACAACTTCTCTGGGTAACCTCTTCCAGTGCCTCACCACCCTCTCAGTAATGAATTTCTCCCTATTACGTAATTGAAATCTACTCTCATTCAGTTTCAAGCCATTCCCCCTTGTCCTATCACTACATGTTCTCGTAAAAAGGAAGAGCAGATGGGTTGCAGAACTGTCCTTGTCTCAGGAAACAGCAATTAGATCAGAAATATCCCACTCCAGCAGCAAAGAAACAAACTAGATTAAAAAATTAACAAAAATCAACAGGTTCTGAAAATTACCTCACAAATTAATTTGATTTATTGCTATAAATAAATTGAAGCTACACTGACACTGTGAACCCTGGGTGAATCCAGGATAGCTGTAGAGAGGCTTGATCAGGCACTGGAAACAGCTTATCAGCCATCACAAGCTCATGCACACTGCTTCCTATCTGCAGTTAACTTTGGTAGTCATTTCCCAGAGCCCTTTTACATGACCCGCTCATGACCTCTGCAAACAGCTCCAAGTACATGCTTTTGTTGATGAAGCCAACCTAAGTCCTGTTTTTCCTAAGACAACAACACTTTTTCTCTTGTGTTATACATACATGGGTGCAAGGTGTGCAGCCCTGCAGTAAACTGAATCACCAAAACAGCATAGGCTTAAGACAAACAAACAAAATGCCTGAGAAGTCATTACAAGAGCTGCTTTAAAGAAAGCAATTGAATCAGAAGGCAGCAAGGATCACCATACAATAAATGGGCTGCAACTTCTGCGATCCTGTGCCTAATCTATCTTTTTTTTTTTTTCCCCTCCCAGTTTCCTTCTCCTGTCCCTTCTTTATTCAGCAATCAATTTCTCTTTCCTAAATACAGCCTTTCACTTGTCTTCATTAAAAACCTGATCTGGCTGATCTCTTGGTGATTTCATATCATCTCTCCTCCCAGTTAGTCAAGACCATTTTGGATTCTGTTTGGTCTTTCTACTGTGGTAGCAAGTGTAAACTTTGCAAGTGTATTCCTGTTCAGTTAATTTAGTCTTAGATAAATAAAACACTGAACAGAATAGGCTCATGAAGAACAACAATCCTGTCAGTTGGATAAACCTTTTTTGATAACAATGTTTCATTCACCCTTTTATGGTGACTTTACATGAGCATTTATTTCATTGGTTTGCTTGCAGTCCAATTATTTTGTCTTTAAAAAAGCTTTTGACAATCTTTTATTGTTCTCTTATCCGGTAGGCCTACTTCTCATGGAAAGAGATAGGATTATTCTTGACACATTAATGTACAAATAAAGTTGCTCCTCTTAAGCCATGCACAATTCTACCTCCTCTCACAGCAGAATGTCAGACTACTCCCCCGAGACCTTAAATTTTCCCAAATTGATATTATTGTATGTTCTATGATTATATGTTCCAAGAGATGATGCTTGCACCTACCTATTAGGGTAAAACATTTGCGAACACAAACAGTGGAGAAGTTCTGTTTTTCCCGTAAATAATCAGCAATTTGGCCAGAGAGAATTATACATAACCAGCAGCCAAAATAAGGCAGGGCAGACAAAAATCCATTCTGTTAAGGAGGTCAGAAGAAGACAGTTAAAACACTAAAATGACAAATCAATCATGACTTAATCCATAACTACCAGTGCGGTCAGACCAAAAACTCAACAGTTTAGATCAGCAACTAGCTTCAGGAAAAAGGAAAGTATAACTGAAGGTATCCTGTGGACATTAACCTGACTGTGGAAGTTTCCAGAATACCAATATCAAGTGAGTTACTAAAGTAAGTGAAAGCTGTAAATATTATTCAGAATTTTGAAAACTATATAGAATCTCTGGGTTTTGTACTACTGTTATGTTACGTTATTCCTTATCCATCTGCTGAAACATCTGGCGCTGGCTGTAAACAGACAAAATCTAGAAGTAGGACATTTCATCACATCTAGGCTGGACATCCCATGATCTCAAAGCAGAGTTATTCAGGATCTGACATTACTTACACTGAAGTCACAAGTTAATTTCCATTACTTTAAACATGTGCTGCTTAGAGACTTCTGCCTGATTCTACATGATTTTCTGATGAAGGGAAACAAAAGGTACTACTGAACTGCCTACATTTACAGCCTTTCCAAAGAATTATGGATAGCTACTGATAACAGAGATATAACTTGACCTTATCTGTGATTTAAAAGGGGTTTAAATAGAAATAGTATGACTTTCGTACACTAGTATGAAATGTATATTTGTCAAGAAGTGAAAGATTCCCTAGGAATTTTAATTTGAAATGAAATCCCCACCTGGAGTCCATTCTTAAGCACTTAAGCATGCTTGCTGCCTGTTGGATTGCAGTCAGTTTTCAAAAACAGTAAGTAAAATTTTGCAAAATAGACAGTCTCAGTAATTAAAATACTTTTGTGAAGCGCTATTCAAATAAACAGCATTATTTTAAACTAATTTCTGTATTTTAGAAAGGAAACGGAACAGCAACAACTGTATAATATTTTAAACAGTAATGCAATTTCCATCTAAATGTGTGGCAACAAAGTCCAACACTATTACACAAGCCTTTTTTCTTTTATGTTCACAACAGTCAGTACTCTAAGCTACGCCAAAAAGAAAAAGCATAACCCAGAGACAAAGGAAACCACTTCACAGCAGAACCTGTTACCATTTAATGCAATGGTGTTTTACAAAATATATGCAACTGAGAGCTGTGGTAGCAAATGACTTTCACAGATGTTGATGCCTCTTCAGGTATTCCCTGAAGATGCATAATAAGGAGCCCAAACAGCAACTTCAGTTAAGGTTTTTCCAGCCATTTTGCAGCTTCCCCTAATGCAACCTTCTGTTCTAATGCTAAGGTTCCCCATCTTCTCCTCCCAAGATTGCTGGCATCACCTCTTTGTTCCATGGCATTCATCTTCAGATTGCTCTAAATTAGTTTTGTTTGCTAAACCAGGAAAAGACTCTGTTAAATTTCTTACAATTTCTGAGAACCTTTTTATCTTAGCTATACCAGTTTCTCCAGGTAAGCTATGCCACCACCAAAACTGTAAGACAGACCAGTAAAGTCAAGTAATTGCTATAAATAAGAATATTCCATCTTCCCCACCCCCTAATTTTTCCCTGATAAATAATTTAATTTTATAAAATTTCCTTGAAAAGCACTATATCTGGATGTTAAGACTATGCTTTTGTTTCATCCAGTTACCTTAGTAAGAAAAGGTATTTTACCTCTGCTGCTCACTGAGGAAAGAAATTGACAATTTAGAAAGTGATCCAATCACAATGAAGCTTCCCTCTGGTCCCTTTCTCCCCCAAATGCCTTCCTTAAAATATTTTCAAAAATGCCACTTGTCCAATGGTTTTCTTAATTTTATTTTTAACTGGAAATGTTCTCCTTTATGAAGTTGCAAAGCAGTAGATACTATTTCAGAAGCCATAAAACTTGGTGTAAAATCTGAAATAATCATAGAAGCCATATAACAGGGAAAATATTTTTATAGTTACTGTTTTAAAGCAGAGCAGTTAAAGATGGGTACCAAGCATCTTCAAACAGAAAATTTAACTTGAAAGCTGGCACTAAGGTAAAGGTCAAATGAGTCAAGAAAGTGGAAATTATAAGGCAGGCAACATTTTTGATGCATCTGCTTAATTGTGCAGGGTTATCATTTCCCAGCTATACATTTACATTCCAAAGTTCTTAAACAGTTCCCTCTATTCTAATCAGTAGGTGATTTAGTTTCTTTAATTCACAAGAAAATGACAATATTTGTATAATCTCACCTCCTGTGCATCAAATCGCAGGATCTCCTTCATGTATGTGGGCAAGAGTGTAAGAAGTGTATAGAAAGTCCAGTTGTAAGAGAAGTGTGCCACAACAATAGCCCAGAGTGGAAGGGACTCCAGCATAGCTCTCCAGGGAACAGATTTCTGTGTAGAAAGCTGGCAAACAGGAGACAAAGAGAAGAGAAAAAGAAGGAAATCAGGATGTTGATAGGAAGATTTACTAAATATGGTGTTTTTGATGCTAACCAAATCTATGCTCATGATCCTTTCTGAAAGGCACAAAATGAGTCTCAGTTGATAAATGCAAATCATTAGCAATGAATTAAGTATTATCTTCAGTTCTCAGTGAAGGTATACTGAAGTATGTTACTGCTCTGATATTTACTATTCCAAAGTAAACCAATTATTACATTTTGCAGTTCAAAAAGTATGCCTTCCCTTGTTGAAATTTGATGCCCTCTGGTTTTACTATAAATAGTTAAATATTTAGTCACCCCTCAGGTGTTGATTTAGCTGAATCTTTCCTGCTCAAACCTAGATACTAATTTTGGTCTCTCAGCCAGCTTCACTGTTTGCAAATACATATCCCCCCAGTCATAAGAATGAATCTTATGCAGACTTCAGGAACTGGCTCATTACCATTTTCTCTGCGAATAGTAATCTATTTTTTACTCTAGATGACACACTGAGAAAGAGAAATGCTGTAAAATTTTGTATTGCAAATGTTAAAGACATTATACAGGTCTGGATCTAGTATAAAATGACAGAGTTGGTTTTTTTTTAAATACAAAGCTTTTTAAATAAAGCATCTCAATAGCATCTGTAACAAAAGGCATTATTATAAATTCTGTGTTTGATTATTGATTGTTTTTCAGTTTACAACTGCACTATTTAAATTTTTTTGTTTGAACAATCCTGCCTCCATCTCAGGTTAACAAGGTTTAACAATGTTATTCTAAACATAAACATGTTTACATAATAAAGCATAACAAAACATGTAACAAACCATAAACAAAGCTTGACATTAATGACCATGTTTGTGGTTTACATTGAGACTTAAGTAGGTTGGTCTCTACCAAAGTGCTGTACCTGATCTTTTAGAGAAGACAGTATATATTCTCTTTCAGCTTGTGAAATGCTCCTGTGAGCTTCTGGTGTATCACTAACCAAAAGCATCCAGAAGAACCACCACAATACACCAAGTGCACCTATTGTGAAAAGATGGATGAAAAGATAGAAATTTTAAAAAAGCAATTTTATCGAGTAATACTCTCAGATGATATAGTCACAAGTGTTTTCTCAATATGCTAATATAATTTTAATGAACATTATTTTTCTATCTACTTACAAACACTAGTTCCCCAAAGTGGCTCAACAATGTACATTCAGATATAAAAAGAATGAAGATGACTATGCAGATTTTTTTATTTTTTCCTCTTTTTCCTTTATACTTGAACTTCTTCATGCAGCAAGAAAGCTGTGTGTCATACAGAATTGTATTTTTATTAGTCACATGGAAAAGCCACAAGGTTATGGCTCACCCTCAGAAAATAAAAAGTTCACATTAAGTTCAATCACAAAAAAAAAATTTCTGTGCACATATACAGAATATCACTACATGCAGCTTAATTGATGTACTATTCCTCCTTCTCTTTCTTAAGCCAACCCCACAATTGTCATTTGAAAAAAGGTAACTTTTCAATAATCAGTCCAAATTAACTGCACTTTTATGTAACATCGTAACTTATTTCATTTTGTTCAGTTCTTTGGTTTGAATCTTTGTGATCTGTAAAAAAATGGAGATGGTTTTTTTGAGGAAAATGTTGTCTTATAGTCTGATTCCCCCTTTCCCATGCAGAATATGAAACGGCTCAGACACACAAACAGACCTGTAAAAAGCATTAGATAAGCCATGCTGTTAAAAAAAAATAAAATTCTGTTTCAGCTTCTTCCAGACTATAAGGCAGAGTAAACAAGCTATGCATTCCTTCAGGGTCCCTGTGACTGCTAGAGATTTTCCATGGTTTACATTTTAAGCAGCAGTAACTTTTCACACGTTCTTTCATTCAAAGTTGAGGTTTATTCCTGGGATTAAAGTTATTAACTCAATTTCACACTTCAGATAAGAAATTTCAGCCTGTGTTTTCAAGTAGTGAGAGAGTTAAGAGCATTTGACTTGTACCAGCTTTTGTCCAACTCAGAGGCAGCTTTGCTCACTGGAAGGCTTATTTAGCCATTTACTGGAATCTACTTAGCCTTAAATATCTCTAATTGCCCAGAAAGAATAAAACAGCAACCCAACATGTCAAACACACTTTTAAAACGTAAAATAAGTTTTATAAGATATGCTTTTCAAAAAGAATATGGATTGTACTTTTAATAGTTAAAAAAAATCAAAACAACACAAACTCACCAAATATGTAGAACACATAAACCCAGTTCATATAGTAACAAATTAAACCAGATAGTGGCAGAGACACAACAGTTCCCAGCTGTGCACCTACCAGAAGAAAGCAAAACAAAATGGAAAAATAATTAGATCTCCTATGGACCCCTTAAGTATAAGTGCCATTTCAGAGTTATTTTATTTTTCTGTAATAAATCATGAATAAAGATTGTCACCGCCACTAGAGGGTTGTGCTTTGCTTTAAAGAAACACAGGCACAACGAGCTGCCTTGGCAGCTCCAAGCAAATAGAACCACAAAGCCCTAAGAAGCCAAAATTGGAAGCAACAAGCAATAAAAGATAAGCATACTTGGCATATTTGTCTCCAATAAAGTGGTGGCTCTAGCACATCTAAACCAATACAAATTAGTCAACTGGTATGGCTGCAAAACAAGAGAGAGCTGAACACAGGACTTGGGAGTATAATGTGACAGTATAGTCAGTTTGCATTTTTCGTATCTCCTTCTAGTGCCACAAAACCAGGAATGCTAGAAACATAAAGCAGAAGTCATGCAGATATAACCAGTAGGTTCAAATTCCATGTTTTCTGAATGTGACAGTGTTTAGGATCAAGGGAGAAGGAAAAGATGGGTAGATTCCAGTTCAGAATGAAGCCAAAAGACAGAAAGAACTTTTCCTGTACTTATAATTCAACATAGATTTTGCAAAGAATACGGATGGCAGGTGTTTCCCTTTTGAAATCTAAACCAGAAACCCGTATTATTTACATACTTGACACGCTACTGTGATAAACAGTAGGTTTTGTCTCTTAATGTTAGTTGTACTTCTCCAAACTTAATCTCAATTTAGAAAATATTAAGATTATGTTGATATTCTGGCTACCTAGACTCCATCTTCATGGAAACAATAATTTTTATTTGAGGCAGAAAGCTCCAATGATGAACAACAAAACCACAAACATCATGCAAAATACAAATCAAAATAACAACTATATATAACCTCAACCACATGTTCTCTCAGAAAATCCACACAATCACGATTAAACTAACTGCAGACCACATGACTGCCAGTGTGGAAGGAAAGGAAAGGAAGGAAAACAGCCTGCCAAGATAACACACGATGTGTTATCCACCCGTGACTGCTAACAATGGGTTGTTCAAGGCCACAGACTCTTCTCACTGCTACATTAGCATATATTTTCACAAATACAAAAGGACAGTTTAAAAGCTCCCAATTGCTAAATGCAGTAGAAGGCAATCCCAACTCTGTACTCTGTTTAACTTGTGTGCTGGGTCTCACATGAAGACTTCTTTTAAAGTAGATTTGATTAAATACAAAGGCAGAAAACAGATTTTTAAAAAAGAGAAAGAAAAAAGCTTTTTGATGTATCAGATGAGTTGAAGTAGCTCTTTGAAGGATCACTCCAACGAGTGATGAGACAATTGGTTCAGAGCAAAGTGAGGAAACATGAGAAAAAAGGACTAAGGCTTCATCCCTCTGGGAAAAGTGAGTCACTAGACTGTCTTAGCTCCTAAGAAACTGTAGCTGAAGTTTCCATGGTATAGACCTGTCTTCTTGATAAACCACAGGTCAAATAAAAACCAGAATTATTACTAGTAGGAGTGAACAAACCAAACCATTACTTCAGTAACTGAATACAAAATTTGTCATTCTCTAAGAAGTATTATCAATTTTGACCAGCATATTTAGAAACCTGTGTTTTTCACCTGCCCCTCAAATATTGCATTGAGCAATGTGACTGACCAATAAACCCCTAAAATGCAAGAAGACTCAGTGGAGGCAGGCAAGAGCAACATGTCCATCAAACTCAGGGAATGACACTGGGTGTGATCAACCACAGTTGTAAAGAAGCTGACTTTATCTCAGAACAAAGGGCACCAGAGGGTGGCTTTGGTTTAGATAAGCAGCTGTGTCAGTGGATCAGCTGGTGGTGTAAATGTTTCTCCTCATTCAGTTAATTGAAAGTGTGACTGTCTCACTGACTTAGCCAGACCAACGTGAGGGGAGTGAATACCTGGGTCAGTCAAACACAAAGTATAAAAGTTAAACAACAACAGAATTTCTGAGAGAACAACAGACTTGGCTTGCAGTCAACCCAAACTGAAGTGTATTGCAATTGCTATATTTTGCTAAGCGTCAACTTATGTTTGCTAAGTGCTAACTTGTACTGTGCTTTCAGTACATTCTGTATCACTCTGCTAAACCGAAAATCCTGTGCAACATCAAGTATCTTCAAAGAAGTAAATCTGATATCAAACATTACACCTTCTAGACACAGAATATCTAGGACAATCTGGTCAGAGAGTATTTGACTCTGACAAGGAGCTCTTGCAGCAATACATGGGACCTTGGCTATTTTCTTCCCCAAGATCTTCCAAGAACACTTAAAAAACCCTCCAAAACCCAACCAAAAAAGCCCCAGCTTTTTTTTGTTCCTAATGCTACATCTTTTTTATTTACAGTGTCTTCTATTAATCACAGCAATTATTTGCACCACCTTATACCAAAGTAAGACCCAAGTTTACACTTATTTGTAGATCAATACCTTTTGTCAGGTCATGAAAACCATGAATAAATGAAGAAAATGAATGGAAAACAAGATTTAGTTTAATGTTACACTTTCTGGATTAAATACTGATTAAAATTTACAATACAAATCCTTTTGATTGAAGCCAATCCTCCCTGTTACTGCAGTATAAATCTCTAATCCCATTATCAGCGTGGGAATTTCTCACCTGCATATGAAATGCTAAGGAGCTTGCTGCGTTCCAGTGGAGGAGCCCAAGAAGACCACATTGAATGCATAGCTGGGAAGGTAACACCCTAGAAAACATCATTTCATTCTGTTGAAATGCAAGGATTTTGGAACTCGCTTCAACTTTACATGTTTCAAAGCACATTCCATTAAAAAGCAGTAGTACTATCTATTAGTTTGTTGTCTAGCAAGAAACCACTTATAAAAATTGTGCAAGGCATGAGAATAAGAAGACAGAATTAATTTCTCCTGCTTTTGACTCTGTATATATTGGACAAGCAGGAACAATACAAACGACACTGTTTCAAGGTCCTGGTTTCTGAAAAACGAGAATAGTTTTGTCTCAAGTTACATTTCTTATTTGAAAAAACTTAGGCTAAAATATAGTGCAAATGCTTTAATTATTCTGAAAACCATAAAACTAAGCCACTCAAATGAAACAATCCATATAGTATTACAGCACAACAACCCCCCCAGAGTCTAATCATTACAATTTTAAACAAATTATTCAGATACATTTCAAATTACATTGAGGAAACAGGATTACCTCACCCAGTCCTTCCAAGGCTCTGACAGCTATGAGGTAGCCAACTCCCAGATTTGCAGCTAAGGGAGTAAGCAAGGTGAATACAGAGGTACCAAAGATGCCAAACCCCAGCAACAGCTTGCCTCCAATTTTGCTTGCAAGATATCCTCCTGGAATCTGAGTAATGATATAGCCATAGAAAAAAGAACCAAGGATCCATCCCTGAGTATCAGCATCCCAAGAATACTTTACTCCCTAAGAAGAGAAAAAAAAAAAAACAACAAAAATGCAGTAAGTTAAAGACAGCAGTTTCTCTGACCGTGTTTTTTATGACATTGATCCACTATTTAGTCCTTTATGTATAAATTTCAAATTTTTTGTGACCTACTCCCTAGGGTCTCCTTCCTCTACACGCACCTGTACTGCAATCAAAGTTGTGTTAAAAGCTAATTCAGGTAGTTTACAATCTGTTTGGACATATCTAACCCAAGTATGAAAACCATCACTACATGAAATACAAGTGCTCTGGCAGTTATCCCTTTCTGAATTCTAAGCAGCTTGGGTTAGGTGACAGGTACTGACTATGTAAGTCTGCCTGAGCACAAATCCAACCTCCAAATCACAGAGTGGACATTTTGTCATGCTCTATAAAATGGCTTTACCTGCAGAAAATTTATGGACCAAAAAAACAAATAAGGAGTTCCAGGTGCTTAAATTGAATCTAAAGAAAGAGAGCAGTCAAGGACAACGCTCACAAGGGTAGGTGGAATAATGGGAGAAGCACAACAGCACAACTCAGAAGATGACTTTAGTGGACAATGCAATAAAAGTGAAGATGATTGAGATAGGAATCTGCAGCTATAAAGGAAGTCAGCAAGAAGACGAACTGTTGCCCAATAAAGTGATTCTGAAATTTGGGATGACTTCCAAAAGACCAATTTTTCTGCATCTAAATGAGCAGCATACATTTCACAAAAATGATGAGACAGAATCTTCCCATAAAGTTCACCATTATAATTTGTTTGTGATAAATAATAAATGACCTCTAAACAAACAAAATTAAAGCAGGAAGATGGCAATAGTGCTCAGGAATAACTTCAAGACAAGATTTGTGCAAGTTCAAATTCACAAAGTTGGGGTTTTTTTACAATTTTTTTTTTTCCCATATCCGTCAGTTCAGCTAAGAAATGTGATTTTAAGGATTACTGGAAATCAGAGGTAAAGGATATAAAGACAAAATGCATGATCTGGGAAAGAGATTGAAGAGAATTACATGTTAATTTGTAATGAAATTACATGCCATTGTGACTGTACAAAGAACAGGCAAATTGGACAGTGATGGGAGCTCTGACGCAGATGTAACAGTAACAATTGGTAAGTGGCATATAAAACAGTGAGTCATGGTACATCTACGTGGTCAGATTAGCCAATTTCTAAGGAATAGCACAGAAAAGAGGTACGTAAAAAAGCTGACCCAGAGCACAGCGCTTCTCAATTAGCTAGTCATTTAAGGCTAATACTTCCCAAAATAGCTTTAAAAGAACCACTGGAAAGGCCATCCAGTAAAAAACAGCCTGTTGTCTTGCCACCTAAATATGGTTCTATCTATCACAGAGCTCTAAAACCACTTTGACATGCCACGTTACAAGACAAGACACGTTACTGAGCCCTCACCGTTGTGTTGCGAGGAACATTTATGGTGGAAGAATGCTCTGGACACACATTGGAAGTCACATTCTTCGCCAAGCTTGTGTTAGGTTCTACCATATCCACCAGAGCGACACTGAGGTTCACACGCAATGCATACAGGAGGAAGAACCCAAGACAGGCCAGGAGTGCGAGATTGTAGCGAGCTGAGCAGCATGCAGGGACTGAAACGAGAGCAGATGAAAAATGTTTAACAGACCTAGTAGAGTAAGAACAACTCATATGCAATTTTTACTAAGGTTCTCAGAAACCTTTGGATAACATAAAAAAATTAGCAAGGAGACAAGGTAATTTTTCTTCTTAAGGGGTTTATTCAATAGGGGTAGAGTCTGAGGCTGGTTGAAAAAAATTTAAAAGCCCACTTTCATTCTGATGCGCACAGCAAATGTAGTCCTCGTTTAGACAACAGGCAGCTACCCACATGAGCATAGGGACTGCAGAGGATGAGTAGTGTGTGGTCTGTGGAAATAGATTTAGAAACATAATTTCAAAAGCCTTCTCCAAAATACCCTAATATTTATTCAAGACAGAATTTCACACTTAAAAAGTCCCAAAAACAATTAGTGGGAAGCCTGTAATATACACAAAAGTGGTTCAAGAAACACAAATACTCCTAAAGTAGTACTAAAGAACGGTCATTGCTACTTCAGGCTGTTTTCTAGGACTAATTTGCCTTCTTTAAGTTTGCTTACAAGGGAATATGCATTTGCTGAGAGCTGCCAAAACTACCAGAAAGGGGAATGGCAAACACTGTGGTGGCACTGTGAAACAGTAACAGGTCCCCAGTTGCCCAGTGCATCCTTTGGGCAGTCACAAGACAACAAAGGAAATGAGTCCTAAGATTCAGCATAAAATCTGTGTCGTGACATTAAGTCAACTCTGTCAGCTGTTTACACACAGATAGCAGACTACACACTCTAACACAGTTATTGACTTCCTACAGCAGTACACAGCAGCACTTGGCAGAGAGCATTCAGCCATGCCAGGCAAGCAGATCAGAGCTGAGCTGTAACAGTTTAAATCTCTGCAGCTACTTTTTATGAACTGGGAATGCCTGAAACTACTGAGCAGGAATGTCAAATTGTTGAGGAACTACTTGAACAATCTGCTGAATTTTCAAAGAGGGCGTAGAGTTTCCCCTCTTGTGAGGGAGCTACGTTACTAATGGGAAGTTTTATAACCTGGATGTCTGAAACTCTGGGAAGGCTGGAGATCAGCAGATATTACATCAGTTTACATCAGTCTACAGTGATCTCATCTTTCCCTACTCAGGGATCAAATGATGAATAGAACAAGTACATCTATGAACAGGACTGACAAGAGCTTCATCTGCTACTGCAGTATGTCACTTGATTTTCTCATTTGCAGTAAGAAACAAAGGACATGCCCTGTGGACAAGATGATGAGATACCTTCCCCTTCCCAGTAACTTCCCTGAAACAAGGAATGAGCCTACGTGATTTTATTTTTCAGGAGGGCGACCAACAGAGAATTTCTTCAAGATTGTTTTTCATGAAATTAACAGAACTTTCCCATTTTTGAAATCTCTAATCCTGACAAACTTTATGTGAAGTTCATTCTGGCTGCACAAGTTGCTAAAATGACACAGAGATGCTGCACTTGCTGTGTTCATTTAATAAATAAATAATAATTAGGCTATTGTAGAAATATGCAAAACCCCTTCCAGACCTGTGGTAATTGCAAGTTTTGCATCAGAAGCATTTGAAAAAGCCATCTGGGACTTTTAAATGACATGAGGGAGAGTAGCCAAGATTTTATTGCTTACATTAAAAACAACAGGCACTGAGAACAGGAAGTACTACACAAAAACTACTCAAGCAGCTTTGCTGTTCTTTGTTGTTGTTTAAAAAGCAATTTGCCGTAAGTAGAAAATGTAACGTCACATAATTTATAACAATGAATAAAATTACAGGTAAAGCCACTTACGTGTTCCACTCCTTGTAGTTGCTGGGGTTAGACGATAATAACAGAAAGCTGAATAAGACACTGATGATGTAACCCTTCCCTGGAAATGCAGATTAACTGGAACAACCATTACTTTTCCTCTATAAGACTCTTACTGGTATATAACTTGCATGGAGAGCAAGCTCCACAAAACAGATGAGCAAGAACTTAAGCTCACTAATGTCAGATTTTTTTTCCACTGTAAACATTTTATTAAAAAAACCTAACAAACATGTAGAATTGAAGTCTGAAGCAAATAGCTACTAAATTATTGGTTCCCTGTCATTCCACCATGTGCACTTGAAATACCTACGAATATTAGATCAGGTTAAAAGAACGGAATACTCAAGAAGATTACAGGTGAGTTTCAAGAGAGTGCTATAACCAGAGACACAGATATTCACCCCCCTAAAGTTTAAAGCAGCTAACCAAAATTTAAAGCATTGGGTTAAAGGTCTTACCTTGACTAGCAGTCTTTGGTCCTACATTTATAGCTAATTCTGATTTCAGGGACATGTTTTAAAGCACTGTAGCTATAATTTAACAAGATTCTTAAATTGCAGTTAAAAAAGAGGTCTGTGCTGCAAGTTGCACGGCAGTTTAAAGGAAGTTGCTGGTCCGCAGTAGTTTTCCTTGTGGGTGAGGTGAGCCACCTCCAGCTGGAGCCTGATGCGTTGTGCAAACTTAAGAACATATTGCTTTAGAAAGACTTGAGCTCAAATTTCTCTCCTGCCACTTTCAAAGTCGTTTTGTTAGCAGCTCCCCTGGATGCAGTTGCCCATTTGCTAAGTAGGTTAGAACATTTTTGCATGGCATGCTAAAGAAACTAAAAATCTTACTCTACTCTTTATAGGTTGTTCATTCTGGGAAGCAAAACAGCACGGACAAATAAGCATGCGGGCTCTGTTGTTAAACTCCGACCATGTATCGAGTCTCCTCTCATACCTTCGTGCATCCTTTCACCTTCCTTCCTCTCCATACTTGTCACAAGCAATTAGTCTTACTCAAAATTCTGCCCTCGTATGAAACTTTGACACAATCTCGGTGGACTCCGGTAGTTTTTAATATTTGGACCGGTATTTGGGCTGGAATGTCTTTACTGCAACGACACGGAGCCGAGGGCTGGTGTCTGACCGGGCTGCACGCCTGATCCCGCCACCGACAGAGCCGCGACCGCTGTCAGGACTCGGGGCCGTGCGTGATCCAGCGCTCCCGGGCACCACGGCGTCCCCGGCACCGAACGCCGCGGGCAGGCGGCGCAGCCCCCGGGCCCGTCACCGCTTTTCCCGTCACCGCTTTTCCCGTCACCGCTTTTCCCGTGCCCCCGGCAGTGGCACGGCGGCACCGACCCCCGGGACCCACAGCGGCGCTCGCGGCCCGCGCCTCCATGGCAACGCGACGCCACCACACAGGGGCAGCTGCCGCTCGTCTCACCCGTGTCGGGCTGGGGCTCCTTCAGCAGTGGGGTGCGATCCTCTCCCTCCTCGGGCTCCATCTCGCCGGTGCCACCCGGACCGCGCAGCGCGCTCAGGGCCAGACCGCCCGGCGCCACTGCTGCGGCCGGCAGCGTGGTTCGGCTGAGCTAGGTAGGCTTCAGTTTTCACCGCTCCCGTTCCTCGCCCGCTCGGCTCTGCCCCACCGGGGCCGAGGAGAGGCGGCCGCAGCCCCCCACGATCATGTGACAGGGGCGGGCGGAAATGGCTTCAGCGCCACGCTGCTGCCGGGGTACCCTCGCCCGCCATCTTTAGTGAGGGCGGCCGCTCCGCCGCTCCCTCCCGCCCTCCCGCTGGCTGAAGAAGACGCCACGAAAGCGGGCACAGGCGGGCAGCGGGTGTCGCTGTGCGCGGTGTCCTGAATGCTGAGGGAAAGTTACTCATAGTTAGGACAAATGTGATCAGGCTGATTCACCACAAGCGACTGCTCCTCACTGAAGGCGAGCGGCCTGTCGGTGCGGGTCCGCTGCGGTTGCCACGAGCGGAGAAGGGAAGGATCCGAGTGCAGGCGCTGGGTCTCTCTGTAACCCCTAAAATGCCATTTAACAATAAATTGCAGTGTCTGCAGTCTTTTTGTTCTGTGTGTGCATGCAGTGCGCAGCTCCCGGAGTGAGGTTTTAAAATCACAGAATGTTAAGGGGTTGGAAGGGACCTTACAGATCATCTTGTCCCTCTGCCATGGGCAGGGTCAACCTCCCGCTGGACCAGGTTCCTCAAGCCTTACCCAAGCCTGGCTTGGAACACTGCCAGGGCACACCCCCCTGGGCAGCCTGTTCCAGTGTCTCACTACCCTCACAGTAAAGAATTTCTTCCTCCTACTGATTTATTTAAAAATATGGATATTGATCTAATATTCAACTATGATGGACAAAAGCTCTGTAACAGTTTAAAGTTAGAAAGTGTATGTTTATTGTGATGCTGGGCAGCGTGTGGGATAGCTCCCAAATACACACCGCCAAGATCACAGGTAATTACAAAGCTTTTTATCTACAAAAGTGTTGAATATACAAAATACAAAGGCATATTCATACTCCTGTCATTTCCTCTTCTCCACTTCGTATGTTAATTAACAAAAAGGCTATTAAGCATGAGTAGTTTCTTCTCTGAAATGAGTCGGGGGTCCATTCTGAGGAGGGGTCACCAAAATGAGGAAGAAAAATGAGTCTTCCTCGTTCTGACCCTTTTACTTTTTCTGTGCATACGTGACGAATCCTTGGTAGAACTTAGAGTTTCTTGTGTTCAATGGGTCCTTCAAGCATAGATAGTCTGCAACTATCTTGTGTCCTTGAGATCTATTTACCACATTTTGTTTTTCATTACAAGCACAGCTACATAAACATAAAGTTGACAAGCAATGAGTTACTAGATCCAGGATAGATTATCTAAGATCTGGCTTCTGTTAACTGCAAATACAGCTTATCTACTTATTTCAGCTAATTCAGCAGCTATAATCTTAACTTCCTTAAAATCCTTAATTCTTCAAAATTAATGTCTCACTACATAACCTAAATTTCCCCTCTCTCAGTTTATACGCATTACTCTTTGTCCTGTTACTGCAGTTCCTGCCAGAATCCCTTTGTGGCTTCCCTGCAGGCCCCCTTCAGATACTGGAAGGTTGCTATGAGGTCTCTACACAACCTTCTCCAGATGAGCAGTCCCAACTTTCCCAGCCGGTCTTCACAGGGAAGGTGCTCCAGTCCCATTATGGAATATGTGTGAAAATGCACCAATATAGATTAATAAGCATTGTGGGATACATAATAGAGGTATTCCTATTGGAATCAGTGGTTTTCAACCTCAGTCAAAGCTAACAACAGAGTGATCTTCAAGTTTTACAGGTTCTTTCCTACATGAGAGCCATCTCCACTCACCTTGTCTACCACTTGCCAGGGCTGAGTGCTGAGTCATTTTGGTGATGCTGCCAGTCATCCACTGAAAGCTTTGCATTTGCTTAGATGCCCATGCCATCCTACTGGCATGTAAGTAACTGCCTGGAAAAATCTGCATACTGGAAAAGAGGAATGTACAAAATTCCTGTCAGCATAGTCAGCTGTATCATTTCACTCAATGTAGATATATGAGTTTGCAAGTATCAATAGAGCAGCAGTGGCTGTGTGCCTACCATACAGTATCACATCTATATGAAAACATGAAGCAATTCAGTGCTTCTGTTCTGGTTCTGAAATTTAGCCTGAGGGTCTTCTGTGAGTCCAGCTTACCTGGAAAGCCATTCTTACAGCCAAAACTATGGGAAGAAAACAGAAAGACAAAACAAGTATCAAACATACTTTGCATCATTTTGTGAGAAGTACTGATTTGGTGTGTAGGACTCAGACTTTACCTTTGCATTTCCCACGTGTTGTACTCTTCTTGGCATTTCTGCACATACCACCAGAGACCCCAGTGGGCTTGCACCCAGCCCATGAGGAAGTGTAGGGTTGTATGGGCCAGGACTATGTGCAGCACGCACAGGATCACAAGTATGATCACTTCCATCCACAGGCTGAACCCCAAGCTCTCCATAGACTCATCATAACATGAGGAGGATGAGGGGCTGCAGTGCCTGGAATGATAGACAAAACTTTTTCTAGAAGTCACAGTTTTTTTCCACTTATTTCTTCTCCCTAAGGCAAGTTGTATTTTAAATCTACCTACACTCTCAGTACAGGATAGTGCCAAAACCGCTTGCATTAACAAGGAACATGGATTCCTCTGCCTTGCTGTCTCCTTTTCAGATCTTGCAGACCCTCACCTGGAGTGAATCTTAGTGACGCACTGCAGCAGAAGCCGCTTGATTGTGAGGCTTCAGCCCCAGAGGCAAAAGGTGACATCCATGAATACAGACTCAGGATTGTGTGAGGAGCACTTCCTTTGTCAGAGCAGATAAGGATGCCGTTCCTTACACCCTGGAGGCTGACTTTGTGTGTAGCTGTGTGGAAACAGGCGTGGTTTGCCTCTGTCCGACCTACCAGACACTGCAGGCTGTTGGTCTGCTCTGCCAGTGCGTCATACTTGTGATGCGTCCTCCTGATGTGGAGGATTTGAAGTATTTTCAGACTTTATTTATTTTTATTTCTAAAAAAAGGACAGTTGTTTGTATTCAAACACTTTTGTCCTGGTTACTTCCATTGCTGGCTGCAGGTGTGCTCTGTGCTAGGCTGGGGAGGTGGTGGACAGCACAGCTCAGCGCCCCGCTTCCCTTGTCACTTGACTCCACGGCATGAAAGAGGAAAACAGCGGAGGTTTCCACTTCCTTCCCTAAATCCCACCCTGACATTTCCAATCATCCGTCTAAAAAGACATGCTGCAGCATGTCTCATATAGAACAGTAGATGGCTCTCTTTCCTCTGAAGTCCTGTTAGGAAAAGAAACACTGGGTCTTAAGAGAGAACCCCGCCTTGTTCCCTCACTGCCGTGGCTCCTTTTGGGCAAGCTCTCATGTTCATTCAACAGTGCAGACAGGATACAGCTGTGATGATGTAGGAATGCATTTTAAACTGATTACCTATATTCAGTTGCTTAGAAGATGAAGAAGGTGGCCAGGGATAATAGATCAGCAATGCTAACTTAAATTGCAGTATTTCCTCATGGAACAAGATAAGACCTCTTCTGTCAACGTGTTAAGTTTTACAGCATATATTAAAAAAAAATGTTTCTGGGTTCCCACATTTTTTTTCAGTCTTTTCAAAACTACTATTACAAGATACCTTTATTTATACCTTTAAAATCTGACTTTTGAAACATTGTTTTTTCAAGAGAAATAGAAGAAAGGAGCAGAGAAATACAGATCATATTCACAATATAATAATCATCCGGTTATTCTCAAATAACTGAAAGTAACATGAACAGAGTTTAGTGAGTGAAGATTTGTCTAAGTCTCCTTATACACAGTACAGTACACAGCACTTTAATGTTGTAAATGCCTAACAAGGGTATTAGATTTTAGAATGATAATTTACAAAATAGAAGAGTATAAAGTAAAGGTATCAGATTGTTTCGACAAGAAAAAATACACACATACGTCCAAGCAAAACATTTCTCAGGTTTCCCATAAGAGAGCAAGTTGCAGTCAATCAAAAAGGAAAATAAAAGAATTAGGATGCCTTAAGCTGGGCAATTCTCCTACTGTAAAGCTGAATACAAAGTCATTACTTAATCATGCATAAGATGATGCTGACCAAACCAGAAATGGCTCATGTGGCTCTGGCAGTACAATGTGTTTTCATCTGTCTGGAAATATTCTGTCTGCTGCAAATGCCTCAGGGCTCCCTGTCACCATGGATAATCTTGCCTGGGGGTTTATGTTGGGAGAGGAGACCCATCCTGCCTGCTTTTCTTATTGTTTGTTAGCAGAAGCATTCCATGCTGTTCAATTTTTGGCACTGGCCATGGCAGCAGAAAGCCTGGGACTTTCCTCAATTAGCAGCATTGCTTTCAAATGGAGGAAAGGAGGGCGTGTATTGTGTCCTCTACAAAGTACCCATCTGGGTTATATGGCAGTGCTCAACTAGATTCAGAGAAGTAGCTTAGGCTTTGTATTGCCTAAATTTTAGTGTTGTATTAGGCAGTGGAAGTATAGATTGGATGTACAGCTAACCTTAATGTCTAGACTCCCTCATTTATAGGTAGTCTGGATGCTTCCTATTAACCAACTGGCCTCTGTTCAGAACACTCATCTGTGTATGGAAACATGGTCGCATATTTCTCCTCTGTCAGTGGCATTTAGTAATTGCAGTGCATGCAAGACAAGGCACTGGGTCTTTGTGGAATCTTCTTTGTTTTTAACTATAGTTGCTTCAAGCTCTGTAGCTTAGTTCTGTATTTTCTGGGTTAATGGTTTTAAAAACTTCTCTGTGGACTACTAAGAGATGTTGGAGTGCTCACTATGAAGAGCAGTTGTTTTGTCCACGGACTCATAGAAACAGAGGAATTGCTATGGTCTGTCAGACCAGTGTTCACTTCCCTGCAGACCCGGTCTCAAACAGCAGTCAATAGCAAATGCTGAGGGAAGGCCTCTGAATAGTCCCTGAATGTTTGAATACCCTGACTGGAGACTCAGGCTATTCCTGAGCAAGATGTGGTACCTCTGTTCTGAGTAGTCCCTGACATTTCTCAGTAAAGAATTTATGCCATCTGAATCCATGTAAAATTCATTATTCCTGTTCCCTCTGGCAAGGAGTTCCACATTTGAATTATATGTTATGGATGTGTTATACTTTTATGGTCTTTCTGAGAAGAAATGCTTTTTATTCTGAATCCCCAGTAAATACTTAACCTCTCCCTATGCACATACCTACCCACAGAAACATTGGCTTTTAAGGAATTTTACTAGTGGAGAGTCATGTTGGACTTATTCTTTCAGCTGTGTGGCTCAGTCTTGCAAAACCACATCTTTATACCTGCCTGATACCAGATTAGAATGATTCTTCCAAGAGTTTTCCAAGAGTGCTGCATTATAATACTGCAATGTTGAGGCTGTTCAGATATGTGGCAAAACAAAATTAATCTGGATTATCCTGTCGTGAAAAATGGAATTATGAAGATAAAATATGCTGGTATCTCACAGGTTGTCTCAACAATGTTGTCCTGTTTCTCATGGGAAGTTTATTGGTAGCTGGATTTGTCAAAGCCTGGAACTGCCAAAGAACATGCTGCAGCTCTCACTAAAGTGTTTTCTTTATTGAATGCAAACTCTGTAGTGAAAGTTAGTGGTAAAACCTAAAAAAAAAATTATTTTGACAAAGACTCAGTCTTAGAAGTGCTGATATGTGAAATTATGCACAATAAGTGACAGAGTCTGAAAATTATATTTCTTTTGTCAGGAACTAAGTAAACATTTTTTTCAGAGATCTCTGAAATCTGGATGGAACCCATCATGCAGGATAGGATTATGTGCTTTTTGTGCTTAAGGAACCTGATATGCCAGTCAAGGTAAGAACCTGTGAATTAGGTATTTAATCATTGTCAGTCTCTTGCATTCACTAGGCATTGTCCTAGTCAGTCTAGGAGGCTTCAAAATGCGTGTAACAGAGTGATATTCCTTAGACTGGTTTGGGAAATAGAGGAATAGCTCTACTCATTTTTTTACCAGCAGGTGTCTAAGGAAGATGTAGGTCTGAATATTCTCAGATGTTTGGTATCTAGGTGTGGCTAGCAAAATGAAACAAAGCTGCCTGCCACAATAAAGACGCTTCTCCTTTGACAATGGTTTGAAAAATTGTTGTAAATGTGGTGTCTTTTTACTAAAGCATTTTATCCTCCTATGGAGTGGTGGAGCCTTTGAAAAGCCCTTGTCTTTTCCCTCCTGCAAACTGGCTCCATGTCCATGCTTACCTCAGGATATCTCTCTGGGACTTTTTTCCAGGTTATTTTACAGTTGCTAATCTCAGGAAGATTTTGGTGTATGACTTAACAACTGTCACTCTCCACATTTCAGCATTCGGAAAGTGTTACATATTTTTAAATTCAGTCTTTAAAATTCTCAGCTAATAGGCCCATGCACCCATTATGAACTCTCATTTTTTTCATGAGGCTTGCTTTCTATTTTACCCTGCACTTCAGATTGCTGTAGGGAAACTGTTCTGTCTGGTTAGCATGGGAAAGTCTTCTGTGGTCTTTCATAATTTTTATATATTCCTTAAATACCCTTCCTTCTATATGCTGGGGAGCATGTTTCCAGGGCTAGAACTTTTTAAGATATATAAAATATGTTTATACTTTCTTTGTGGTCCATGTCAGGGAACAAACCCTGACTTGATTTAGTTGGTGTCAACACATCCATGTTTCTCAGAATCACTTTGGGAACAGCCTGACCATGTACAAGATCAGCTGGATCGAATCCTGGCCTGGTGCCTATCACATAATATTTTGTACCTGGGTGTGCACATTATTGTACTGCCATACCTTGCTTCCTTACCACCAAGTCTCATTCTGTGTTTTGTACTATGCATAAAAACTCTGTGTCCTGTTGTCGAAAGGCCTGTTTACTAGAGAAGAGGAAACAAGACAACAGTAATTCCTGCAGTCAATAAAACATCAACCTGGTTTACATAATGTCAATTGAGATGAAAATGTGTAAGCATTGCAACTAAGCATAAGTAAAGTGCAGTTGGAAAATTTTAACAGCTGTCTCAGACATAACAAGAAATGCAATTTCCAGCTCCTGAGCTCTGTCACCCAGCCATCAGTTTATGTGTCTCAATCCTTGGAGGTTTTCAAGACCTTTCTGGATCAAGCTCCAGGAAACCTTTTCTGACCTCATTACTCATCCTGCTTTGAACAGCAGGCTGTATCAGACAACCTCCTGAGTCCCCTGCCTTGAATTTTCCCATGTTCTTGTGATTCTGTGACCTCTCTCAGGACTGAAAATATCATGTGTACTAGGTGTTTTAAATATAGTTCATTTGTTTTTTTAATATCCAAAGTAACCAGCTGCCAAG
>VYXD01005600.1:810971-834016 GCA_013397195.1 Hylia prasina
CCGGCGCGGGGGCTCCGCCTGGCAGCCGGTCCCGAGAGCGGGCAGAGCAGCGCTGGCCGCGCACCGCCCTGCGCACCCGCGGCGGCCGCGGTGAGCATCACCTCCAGCCTCCGCAGCGGAGAGCCGCAGAAGAGCTTGGCAACATGCGTCGTGTGTCTTTATGTGGACGCGGTTCCTTTTTTTTTGAGAGTGTGTTTCACTCCCTGCTCTTTCTCCCTCTGCCCGTTTGGACTTTCCAGACCTACGTTCCTTGTGGCAGCTCCCTGGAACATCAGGCCTGGAGCAAACTTGACTGTTGGGGTAGCTCTGTTGCGGGACAGCCCAGCCCAGGTCACCGTAAAGGGAGAAGTGATCAGAGATAACGAGACCATCTTGAGCAGGGAAATGGTCTTTGAGAAAGGTAAGAAAAAGAGTGGATTTGATTTGGAAGTATTTCGGTTTGCCTTCTCACAAAAATATTTTGTTCCTCCCAAAATATCACAGCTTCTAAATGGTACTAAAATAGGAAAATTATTTTACCGAGTAGGAGTCGCTATGGGAAAATAGTCGTGTACACTGCTGGCTCTGTTTGGAGTTGGGCAACTGAACTGGATATGAGTGATTGCATGGGCGTGCTGACTGTCTGTAAACTCTGAAAGTAATCAAATAGCAAAGTGTGATGGATGTGGGATTTCTGAGGAACCAGGAAGTACTCTGGTCCATGTAGTGGGGCCACTGTAGAAACAGAGGAAGAGTCGCTTACTGGTAGTTTCTTAAGGTGCAAAGTGCAAGCATGTGGGAGAATGGGATGGGTGGAACAAGCGAGGTAATACGGCTACTGGAGCTGCTTCTTCATGTCCTTAGAAAGTGATGAACTGAGGACCATAGGAAAGTGAAGATGACTGTGTCAGACACTTGGAAGCTCTGTGTATTTGAAGAAACAAGAATTTTTAAGGATCAGGAACTGAATTTGGAGAGGTTGGGGATTGAAGATAAGTAAACATGACAAGAGACTGATTTAATCTATGCCACCAGGCAGGGGTAGTGGTGGGAGTTCTGAAGAGCTGAGATATCCTGGCCAATGTTCCTTTTCAGAAAGGTCACCTGGAAACAGAAGCATAGAGATATCCTACCTGAGATTTGTCCTCATGAGAAAAAAAAAATGTTTTGCATGGATAGTCCAGCTCTCACACTGCTCTTACTATACGGCAATATAAATGACATCTCAACTCTTGCTTTTTATCTGTTAAAAGTAGTGAGTCTGAGGACAGCGTGAGGTACTGAAAAATCTACCCTGCTATAATGCTCTTTCTCTAGTGCTTTTGTAATTCTTCTGTTAATGTCTTACAGTTGATGTAGATGCCTTAATGGGAAGCATCACACCTTTGTTTTGAAGCCTTCACAGCCTGTAGGGAAGACTGAGGCTTTGAGTATGATGGAGTCCATTTGAGCAGATAAAAAAGTTTTGATACAGAACCAAAACAAACCTAAACCAGCCGGCTTTTGTTGTTTTCTCTTGAAAGCCAAATTTTAAAAAAGAAAATAAATTGTCTTCTCCTTTTCCTCCTCTAACTATACTCGCTTTTATTTCCTGCTTCTGTTCTGCTTTAACAAGTCAGTGAGCCTTGCATGACTTCCAGCCTGCCTGTTTTTGTCCTTCTCAACATTAAAAGCCAGACAAGCAACTGGTAATTCCAGGCTTGTGAAAATATGTGACTGTCTCTATCTTCTGAGCACACAGAATAATACTTGAAACTGGGAGCTGCTGAAGTCAGAGTGAATGGTGGGTTATCAGGAACAGGTATGGCGCTGTATCAGACTGCATACAGTGAGGAAAAAGGACAAATACTGTAGTGAATTACTAACTTCTAATACTTTCCAGACTTTTAATTATATCTTTAAATTTTCTATGCTTTTTTACTTGATAAGTGAAACAAAAATACAACAAAAAAGGTGCTGAGCATGCCATGTATTCCCTCATGCAAAATTCTTAGCATTAATATGTGGCCATCAATTTTTTTCTAGTCAGGTTGTATAATGTGTTAGTCATTCGTATTCTGTGAAGAAATATGTAAGCAAAACTCTTATGGGCCAGGAAAGAGAACTGCCCTGTAAAAGAGGATGTAGTCTTGAAGACATGTATCCAAAGGTGCTGCAGGTATGGATCAGTTCTGACTCAGAGAGAAAGCAAGTTGTCAGAGAGAAGCAAATGCAGCTTGTCACAGTAAGAACATAAATCTTTAAAATTTTCATTGAAGAACTAAAGAATCTTAGGATAAAATATGAAGTGGTATTGTTACAGCTGAGCTTAGTCTGTCACTGAAGGAGGACCAGAGGTTTTATCAAACCAGCTGTTGCAGTTGAAGGAAAAAACCCAAGCATATCTCCAGGCATGCAAAATCTTCTTTATGTAATTACATAATTGCTGCATATATTAGTGCCCCGAAAATGCTGGTTTATCTGTCACTGAATACCTACCTTGGTTAGACTGCGCATTCAGTGGCACTGTTGCCTAAGCTGGCTCAATTATGCTCATCAATTCCTTGCATGGTGACAGCAAAAGCAGGGGATTAACTGCTCTGAGAAACTGATCGGACTGGAAAATGAAGTTTTTATTTTGTTTGAATGTTTTTTTTGGCAGACAGGTCCCCTGGTTTAACATGCAAACATTTACACTGATGGAACTGAGCTGGAAATTGGATGCTGGAGAGATAGGACAGGCTGGGGATGCAGTTTTTATTAGGGAAGTTTAATCTGACAGGCCAAGTTCATTCAAGTACCTAAGTGTAAAAGGTATTACATACCTGTCTGTCAAATGCTTTTGCAATTGCCTTAAATCAATGATTCAGCCTGGTTCTCTAGCAGCAGCTCAGTTTGATACATACAGTGATCTCAGTTTCTAAGTTAGCTCCATGAGAGGACCTTATTGTATTAGAGGTATTTTTTTAAAAAATTTCTATAATATAATTCTTGATTTGTATTAGAAATATAGTGTTTGCCATCTGATGGTTGATAAAACCTTTATATTCTAATATTATTGGAAGTGGAATTTTAATATCTGAATGATTCTTGGGCAATTGTCTGTTAGAGAAACACTTTAACAGTGGAGGTTGGTTCACATCATTGTTGTTCTTTTTATATAACTAAGGAAAAATAAATATTAGTAAGTGGCTAGTAGATATTTGGAGTGAAGGAGAAAGTATGCATGCACATGTATTTAAAGATATTTTGAGCTTGACACAATATTCCAAAATCTAAATGGACTGTTTAGGAAGGGAGATTGTTTGCAACCAATATTTTGGTGCAGAAATTAAGTTAATTACATTTAATATAGTGGAGGGAAAAACAACAACAACAACAACAACAAAATGTTTACAAGGGAGAGGTTGCTGCTACAGGTAACCTTTGTGTGAGCAAGCACAACCCAAAAAAATAGAATGTGTCGCCAGGAGAGAATAGGTTTCCATCGCCTGGAGCAGACACCAGGAAAACACAAAGCACCAACTGAAACTCTTTTTGTGCACTGTACCAAGCCTTGACAGCAAGCATCTGTGGAGATGCAGTATCAGAAAGATCCTCACCTTGATTGAAAATGGCTGCAGAAGGTAACAATGGCTTGTGTGCAATTGGAGCTGTTGGGTTTTCTGTGTCAACAATAGCAAAAAAGAAATTATGGGAATAACAGACAGACAAGTTAAATTCCCTGCACAAATAGCTTGATCTTTAGTGATTACAATGAAGGGTGGCTCTTGCCATGCATGTTTATCCAGTCAGTGATAATAAAGACATAGTAGAAATTGGCAGGAGGTGTTTTCTTACAGGGTTTGCTACCCAGACATTGCTCTGTGTGTTAGTGTAAGAGAAACTTTACATATTAATTGTGAGAGGTTCTGAAAATATTTTCTGTGTTGGTGCTAGAATGATTTGGAAAGAATAAGTAGCATATAAGTTGAAAAAAAAAGTTTGTTTTCAGAAAAGCTTCTGTGTGTAATGAGGTGTCATCGTTTGCCCAACAGCATGAATGCTTATAATTTAAAAGAATAAGATTTGTTAGTTAAAGTTTTTGCTATATAAGGTACAACATAATGTATTTAGGGCATGGTGAATGAGAATTATGTGAACTTACTGAAGAATTAGGTTTACAGTAACATGCATAGTTTGTAAATTACTTGTACATATTAATTATTTTATGCTGCTTTTCTCTGTTTCCAGAGAGGAGTACACTTACTTGTTAACAGAGGTTACTGAGCTACAGCGTGGTAAATATTCAGCTAGGATTTGCAAGGCTTGATAGCTTGTGAGAATATTTGTCAAGCTCAGACATGTAGTGATCCTCCACAGAGACAATGAAAAATCTCCTTTTACCAGAAGGCATATTTTACATGCTTAATAATATGATTCTGACCACATCAGTATGAGAAACAGTGAAAAACACTAGGAATAGTAAGTTGTAAAGTAGCACCTAAATGGGAATGGATGGCCTAAAACCATGCTATTAACCTTGAGTTTTCTCTGTACCTTATGTCAGGATAGAATGACTGAGTTACTGCTGACTCTCCTGTCTGTGTTAAAAATCTGTGGGGTGAAAGGTTTTGCTGGCAGTTTAGTGGAACATCTCCTTTCTGCCTAATTTTTCATCAATGCCTAAAAAGCCAGACAGTGAGAAAGCAGGAGTTGCAGCAGTGATTTTGCATCCATAACCTCTGTATCTGAAAGTATGTGTAGCTGTGCCTTATGAAAAATAAGTTGTTAAATAGTCAGCACATGCACATAACCTATGCAAAATCAGAATGAAGGAAATGTTTTTGGGAAGGAGGTGTTAGGGCTGGACCTGGGGACAGCTGAGCTGGTAGAGAAGAAGCCTCTTAGGTACTTTCATACTGCTGGAGTACATAAAAGAAAAAATCAAACCCAAAAACATAAAACAAAAGAGCAAAACCCAGCACGTTTCTGTGCCTGTTGTTGAATCCACCCTGCTAACAGGCCCATGAAGTTTGCAGAAAAATGGGATTAGTACTTGAGCTTTATTTTATCCTTTGGATGCTGTTTGTGATTTGAGGGAAAGAAGCCTTCTGTGAGTCAAGGCTTATGTGTTTGTACATGGGGTTTTTCTGGTGACTATGGTCTTGGTCGATATCCAGCCAAGGAGGGTGTGGCAGATTGAACACTACAGGCTGTTTCACAGTACCTTCAGAAGGGTGGGATGAAACAGAAATGCAGACAGTGGAGCAACTCATACAGAAAAGGAAATATTACATGTCCCAGTGTGCAGTTTCTCTGTTGCCTCTGTGAACTGGAGGGGCTTTGCAGCTTTTAGGAAAGGGAGGAAAGAGAAGAACAAACTAAAGGTTGTGAATTAGGGAAAAAAGAAGTGATGACAATAAACAGGAACTGGTAGGTAACATGCTATCAGAAACAAGAAGGGAAGCAAAGGGTGAAAATTCCTGAAGGATTAATGCTGAAAGGATAAGTGCACATTAACAGACCAGAGAGGTAAGAAATGAAGTAACTAAAGATGATCTAAACTGGTCAAAAACCAACAGAAATAAGGAAAACCGTATGTAGAAACTGTAAATGAGATCAGATTACAAAGGGAAAATCTGGTAAGGCCAAACCATAAGTAGGGAAGAATGTGAAGGATAGTAAGGCAGGATTTTCAGCTGCCATACTGGTAGCAAGAAAGCTAACACAGGATGTGGCTTACTACTCTGATGAGAAGGGTTGCTACTTCTGTGGCTTGCTACTCTCATGATTAATGATGCTGAGAGGCAGTAAGTGCTCAGTCTTCACTAAGATCAACTAACTGTTGTGGAAAAGGCTTAAAAATTAAGATACAAAAGGGGAGGAACAGTTTAAAGAGTACTTTGGTCAAGTAGGTGTTTAGGCTTGATAAAATTGTCTATAGAATATTTAGGGAATTGACTGAAATTAATTTAAAATCTGCTAGTGAAGTTTTGAGAGCATCAGTGAACAGAGAGGTTCTGGAAGACTGAAAACTGGCAAAAAAAATGTTGCACTATGGGTTGGCGTGGGTTGTAGGTGGAGAAGAAACAGGATTTTATTATATTTTGATTTTACTAAGGCTTTTGATAGTCTGGCATGGCACTCTGACAAGCCAGCTGGGGAAGCAGGAACAGCACGAAATTCTTACTTAATATGTTTGTGTCTGGGTGAAAAATAGTGTTCATCGAGTAAGTCTAAGTGGTTCACTCTGAAACTGGAAAGGTGCTGCCCTGAAACTGTGTTGCTCAGTATGATTGACATGAATGAAAAAGGGAAAATGTTTATTAGATTAGTGAAGGGATGGCAAGGACACTGAGAGAAAGGATTGAATTTTGAACTCATTTTGGCAATACCAGAAATGATTAGGGGAAAAACTGGAGTGTGATTTGCTAGAACTAGTGCATAGTTCTGCTTTTGTTGATGAATAAAAGAACATTTCTTTATTGGATGGGAAACAAGGTGATGCAGTCTTGCAGAAAAAGAGGTATGTGTTTAGGGGGGTGATGGTTTAAAGGTAACAGAAGGTGAAGGCTTTTAATACTGTGGTGCTCAAAAAAGAAGGTAAACATACTCAGAGGTATATACAGAAGTATTTTCTGTACTCTATGAGAAAGTATTCTAGTAATTTTCACAGCCTAATTAGGCATCCTGGGGAATGCTGTGCTTGATTTTTGGCACTCATCATGGAGCCATGAACCAACTGGAGAAATGCCAGGGAGACCAGAGGGAAAGATCTCCCAGGAGACAAGTTCAAACCTGACAGAAGAAGATGGGCCTTCACATGAGATGAAAATAAATTGTGGAACTCCATGTCCCAGTTGTTGTGGATGGAAAACACTATTGCACAAATTCACAAGACAGAAGTCCATGAAGGATTGGCCCAGTATAAAGACACACAGATTGCATAGGCTGGGAAAAGTACCCAAGGAAGGGTCACTGTGTACCTGTTCACTTTTTACACTTTTCAGATGTCTGTCCTTGACCATTGCTGGAGATGGGACCTTAGGCCAAACAGGCTTCAGTTTGACCTGGGAGTCTCTTCAACATTCTGGATAGCATCTGAGGAGAGATGGGAGGAATTGGGGTGAAGTATCAGGAGAAGTGGGCTCTACACCTGCTATGTACTATTAGGTACATTAAAGGTTTGTTTAAAGAGGAAAGGGTGGAAGCTAATAATAGATAGGTTTAAGGTGATGTCCTTAGTGGTGTCTAGTTAGAAGGAGATCCAAGCTGAAGTACTGAGTTGCAGAAATACCTGCAGAGGCAGCAAGCAGTTGGGAAATTCCAATCATATAGGGGTGGCTTCTCTTCTCACGAGACCCTTATGACTGTCAGCTCTGGTGTTGCTGGTTTCCATGCTGTGCTATCCATGACTACCTGTTTGTGAAGGCAGAGTTGAGATCCTGTCAGCAAAGACTGAATAGCAAGCATCAAGAGATGATGCTGATTCACCTAGATTCACTGCAGTCCAAATAAGTATGTGCATGGAAAACATGATTATAGTGACAGACCACTCCTTTAGCTTCCTGGAGGTAAAGCTGTGAGGTCCAGGTGCTTATTTTGTATGGTTAGGGATTTACATTGCCTTTATTTACTGATGAAGGAAGTCTCTGGTACTATTTTTATATATTCAAATAATTTTATTGCCTTAGGAAAATTATGTGGCTTTCTTGTCACAAACTTTGAATGTGTTCCAGAAAATGGAAGAAAACCAACATGAGAACAAACCTTCTTCTTTCACTCCCTCTAAGCAGAAATTTCAATAGATTCTGAATGTGTTATTTGCAGTGAATGAACTTGAGAGGTGACTTGACTTTGAAATTTTGCTCCAGTTACAGCAATTGATGTGATGAGGATGTTGTTAATACTGCCAAATGTCTGGCATGTACAGGCTTAGCCGTATTTTGACCGAATGTGATTTTCCTGTGTTTTAAATTGGAATAAAAACTGCAGCTGCTTTAAATTGCCTTGATAATGGCTTTGTCTGTGTTTATTTCATGGACCTCAGAATGGATAGTAATGGTGGCCAATAGTGCCTTGAGAGCAGGATTTGGAGATACATGTGAGTTTGTGTGTTTGTATATAGTCACTGAGGGGGTGAAGTGTATTTTACATTTAGTTGTGTAAAAGGCTTAAGTCTGAGATTATTCTGAATTGTCTGTATAGTTTCACACTGGATCTGATGTCAAGAAAGTTTCCTGTGTAGTATTCAAAAATTGCCTCCTTAAGAGCTGTAAATTTATAATTCGTGGCAGTATAGTTATTATGGTATGTTATGGTATGGCAGTGGTAATGTCATATGCATGACAAGAAGTCCACGGATGGCTCTCAGGTTTGTCTCGGGAAAAAGTTGAAAACAGGCTGTACTTGAGCTTAAGCAATGATAGTGCCTGGATAGCTCTCAGAAGGTCTCTGATTAAAAAGATTATTTAGTTTTGGAAATATGAAGCTGTTCTCTTTTCCTACCGAGGGTGCAGTCTTAGATAAACCAGAGTGTTTTCTGGAGTATTGTGTTCTTGCAACTGGCTGGTCTCTGACTACTCAGCTGTAAGTGGTAACAGCAGTATAATCCATGGAGTTGGTTGGTTGACTCTAGAAGATTGAGTGAAGAATTAAATGTCTGAATTATGCTTTAAGTCTGAAAAGGACCAATCAGCAGGAAACATGCTACTTGCTTGGCGAAGGGATCATGGATGCAGCAGGGCAAGGGAAGAGGTGCCCAGCCATCACTGGTATCTATCGGTCTGAGAGGGTGGTTTTCCTCAAGAGTAGATCTGCTGACAATGCTGACAAGGGAAGAATGGCTGAATCAGTAGAAGGGGCAAGCAGAGGGGTACCACAAGTCCTTTGCCATGTAAGGTAGAAAGACACAGAGAATGCTGTGGTCAGGGGGCAGAGAAAGGGAAGGACAGTGCCTCTTCTGTTCATACCTTCTGGTACATCTGCATCTGTTCTGTCCTGGCCAAGAGTGTTTCTGGATGTGCTATGGTTTGGTTTCTTCTGATCATGGAGATTGGGAAAAACTTCCATATTTAGGAGGAGAAGGCTTTTTTCCTAGTTGTCAGTAAAATATCCCTACTCTTCCCATTGCAGACTGAAGCTAGAACTTGCTAGCAAGTGCAGAGTTTGGTAAAACATAACTTTAATCACAAGAACATCTGTGCGTTCTGCCTTTCTTCTGTCCCCCAGGGCTGTGGTGCCCTGTCTCTTGACCAGACCCTTAGGTGATAAACTTTGGTCCAGTTTAGATTATTACCTTATATTACCTTATTATATTATTACATCTTTCTCCATAGGCAGCACAGCTACTTTGCCTCTCTCTCCCCCTCTATGATTTCTGAGTGCTTTTAGCCTCCAGGTTTGCAAAGACTGAAAAGGATAAGAGGTGGAGGAAATAGGGAGGAGTGTAGGAAGTGGCTGTGGAGGGAAGTGTATGTAGTGCTGGGTTTAGGAGGCTTTTTGGAGCAAGTTCTACCCCTTTGCTACAGGCCTGCTGGCCTCATTTGGCTTTGGATGTCAGCCCGAATGCTGACGTCCCCTGGCAATCCCTGTTGTGTGTTTGAGCGCTGTATTGCCCCTCCTTCTGTCATCCTGGCCAAACTGATCCATAACTTAAGAGCAGTGACTTAAACTCTGTATTTTGGGTTATTTGTGTAAATAATCAGTGCAAATTTGGGTGATAGCTTTAGCATGATAGATGAGGAGTATAACATATTTAAAGCAAACTGTGAACTCAAAAAATTTGCAGGTCTCCTTTGAGAAATAAGTGTTTTTCACTTCCTGGACTGCTTAGGCCTTGGTATTACTGCTTCCTTTTTTTTTTTTTTTTTTTNCTTTTTTTCTTTTTTTTTTTTTTTTTTTTTTTTTTAACACAAAAATAGTATATATTTTGGATGGGAATAAAAATCTGGAAGGACATTGAAGAACACTAATTTTTATTTATATGATGTGAGTTTTTGAAATTGATTCGGCAGTGGAAAATAACTCCATTTGCCACTGCAAAGAAAATGTTTCCCTGTAAACATTTCTTAAGCATGGATTTATGAACACAGCTGCCAGAGCAAAGATGTGGCATAATTCCAGTTAATCAATCTGAAGTGATTCCAGTTATATTTTTTCTGTTCTCACGCATTAGGAAGGACTGAGGACATAGGTAGAAAAGTTTAAGTAATAAAATCTGTAGCAATACCTGCACATGACCTACAATATAGAGTCAGTGCTAACTTTATGTAAATGAGAGACTGTAGTTCTGCTTTACTGATATATATTGGCACAAGCTCTGGTTGACTGTGCCAAACCATACAGTCATTTTTCTAGAACCTCTGTCCTTTTTTAGGGGTGAACGCTGAAACATTTATGAGTCCTAGTGGTGTCATCTCAAGGAGGGGTAGCATAAGTTTCTGGGTTTGGGTCAGGCCCATGCAGTGGGAAGAATTTAAGATGCCATTGTTTGTGCGGGTCTCCATAAGTCTAAAAAAACTGTGCATATGTCTACATAGAATATTTATATTTTCTTTATTGATAATAATACTATTAGACTGACAAAAAATGGCAGGGTAGAAAAATACTTTAATATACTGCTGACATGTTGCTCCCGCACTTGTCTTTGATTCCTCTTCTGCTGGACAATCCTAAATGCCAAGGATTCTGAGGAAAAGGGGGCAGTTTCCATTCCATTTCCTTCTATTTTTTCATTGCAGTTGTTATCAAATGAATATAGTACAAGGAATTCTGTGAAAGAAATGGCTTTACGAATGACAATGAGAGATTTTTTTTTCTTGAAGGCTCATGTGACTTCTGTTGGGAATTTTGGTAGTTTGTTTTCCTTGAAGATTAGTCTGTAACGGTCCTCTGAATTTTTCACGTCTCCCACTAAAACAAAGTCATGATTCCCAGCTGGAAGTATTCCCTAACTAATCTCTTGTGGCAGCAGGGACCTGTGCTCTTGTCTGCTTGTTCCCTGCTATGTGTCACTCCAGTTGTGCTGGTGACTGCTGCTGCAGAGAGTAGATGGGATGAGTCAGGAGGAAGCGTTTTGTGGTTTGCAGTGCTTGGTGGAGGTGGCTTAGCTGTTCTGGGCTCCTTTCTAAACCTACTTCTGCCTAGAGTTACCTGTATTTCATAACTGAAGGGATTCTTTGCAGGGATGTGTTGAAGAAGACAGAAGACTGTTGCCATTTCTGGGGATGGTAGATGCCAGACTTGACTGATCTCATGAAAGTGCTACATGCTGCATTTGGGTTAAAGTCAGCTGCATGACAGGAGGGCTTGCAGCAGAGCAGGGATATGTGCTAGCTGTTGGACCATGTTTAATACCTTATAAACCTGAAATTGCTGTATGATTAAATATAACTTTAATTCATCAAGTGACCAGAAAAATTGGTGAATTTATGCTATTCAGCGTTGACATAAAGGAAACGTTTTACCTATAACTCTTGCTTGAGCATATTCAAAGCCCTAGGCATAGCTGAGCAGAACTCCAGGGAGTTGACTGCAGCTTGATAGTCTCTGAGAACATGGGAAAATCTTGCATGACAGGGGAATCCACTGCAATGCTAAAGAATTTCAGATCTGCCCAGGCTGCTCAATTCCTAGCAAAATAATTACATAGTGACATAAATTGGAAGATTACCTCATGCCCTGGAGCCTCTTTTATGATTCTTGCTAGCTGGGAATTAGACAGTGCTCTGGGCTTTATCACAGCAGCCAGGGAGGCTGTGGATCCCTAACACTGCCTCAGAAGGTAAATCCTTTCTGAGCTGCACAAATGCAACTTGCAACTGTGATATAAATCTCCCTCCTCCCCAAGTCTTTCCCCATCTGCATTACATTTTTACTTAGCTCAGACGTGATGTTAGATCTTCCAGGCTTGGGAACGGGAAAGAAACCCTGCCATAAGATTTCTGGTTTTTTGCATGCCACTTGTTCTCAAAACAGGTGGAGGCAAGCAGGCACTGCCCTAATGAGAAAGCTTTGAAGTGTCTGCCCTGCTGAGGTTGCTCTGCAAGCTGGTAGATGCTGCACAGGACTATGTGCAGCCATTCCCTTCATCACTCTGCCCTTGTGGTCTGTGGGTTCACACTGGTGGGGTAAAGATGGAAATAGAAATCCCATGGTGTGGGCTATGGTACAAATATCAGATATGTGCTTGCTGTCTCTCAGTGTACTGAAGTCACTCCTGGGCTTGCTGGACATTGCTGTAATTAGCTGTTTGGATTAGATTAAAGCTGGCATGGCAGTACTTAACCATGTGCATATCCACTCAGACACATGTGGTAAATGGTTTCTATTTCTTGTTAATAACCAATTATCAGCAGTGCCAAAGGTTATTTTTTTTTCCTCTGATATTATGGGTTGTGGCTGTACAGACCCCAGCTTTAGCACAGCCTTATTTCAGAGGGAAAGAAACAAGAGAAGGCTTAGGGTTTTAGTGTATAACTGAGAGAAATTTCAGGAGGTAACTTTGTACCATCTCTGTTGCTAGTTACCATGCATCTTGCTCCCTCTTGCTCCCTGTACAGAAATATAATCCCCTAAGAAAAATTCTTCCTACTTAATGGTCATTCACTCTGTCCTGAGTTAGGAAGACTTCTTTCCTTTAGCTAAAATTATGCCTCTTAGTGCAATTGTTTGAGCATGGAGCTGTTTGGGTAAATGTTGGGAATAAATATATCGGTGCATCTAGGTGTGTTTACATCACCTATGGATCAGGTACTCTGCAGGACTTTGTAATGCCTCTCCTGTGTGCCAAGCAACCTTGGCCAAGTGTGGGGGCTCCCTGCCACTGTGAATTGGGGCAGTTTATCCTCTGCACTGGCTACTGAGAAAAGTGTTTTGCCAGACATGCCTGTCTGGAAAACCTCAAAGGCCAGTGCGGTAGCTCAGAGTTAATGACTGCATGAGTTGATTCTCAAGTGGAGGGAGGGATGATATGACAAAAAAAAGTAGGTTTAACAGCAACATAAACATGTTGTGGAAAGAACTATGTTCTTTAGGCCCAGTACTGCCCATGCCTGTTAAGGTTTTGAATACCAGAATAAAGTACTGGAGTGTGCTACCCACAGGCTTCATTTGTGGGATGTGAGTCAATTGGTTTAACCCAGTTTGTAATTTGAATAAATAGTACATACTGGATAGTATTTTTCCTTTAGTGCTCTGGCAGCAGTCAGGACAACCTGTATTCAGTTCGTTGAGATTCCATCTGTTTGCCATTGTCAAAGGAAAGAATTCATTTACTTCTAAAACTAGCATTTATTGAAGTTCAGAGTTTGAGTGATTGCTTCATCTTGGAATGCCTTTAAGTCCAGGATCAAAAAGGACATTAATAGATTTTTTTTTCTTACTCTATAAAACAGTTGAGTAAAAGATAGGTATAAACTTGTGGCTTTTTAGGAGACACAAAAAGGTCTAACTGAATAGAATCAGCAGAAGCAAATACGAGTCAGCAGTGTGCCTTGGCAGCCAAAAGGGGGAACCAAATACTTGAGGGGTGCATCAAGCGCAGCATCACCAGCAGGTCAAGAGAGGTGATTATCCCACTGCATTCAGCTTTGTTGCTGCCTCACCTTGAGTACTCTGTGCACTTCTTGGCCCCACAGTTTTAGAAGGTCCTTCAGTGCATCTAGGGAGGGCCACAAAACTGGTGACAGGGCTCAAAGGCATGTCCTGTGAGGAGCAGCCAAAGCCTTTTGGTTTCTCTGGTCTGGCTGAGGGGCACTCCCATTGCTATCTACAGCTTTCTGAGGAGGGGAAATGGAGCCAGGTATGATCTCTTCTGCCCGGTGTCCAGTGGTAGGAGCTGTGGGAATCCTTGAGAGACACAGCAGGGGAGCTTCAAGCTGGGCATTAGGAAGCATTTCTTTACTGAGAGGATGGTCCACCACTGGAACAGGTTTCCTAGAGGTAAAACTGATGTCTGAAATCTGTCAGTGTTTAAGAGGACTTTGGATGCGTTAATAGCATGTTTTAACTTTTGGTGAGCCCTGAAGTGATCAGGTCCCTTCCAACTAGAATGTTCTGTTCTATTCTATTCTGTTCTATTCTATTCTGTTCTATTCTATTCTGTTCTATTCTATTCTATAATTCAGGATGTAATTAAGATAAGAGCTGTGACACTAATAGCTTCATGATATAATGATATCCAGGAGTTTAACAGGACATTTATTTGGATTCTAAAAATATTTGAGGGCACATTATCTAAAATAGTTAAAGCAATAAGTTATATTAACCCAAATATATTGATATGTTAGTTACTTTTTCCCATGGTGACATAATTCTGTGAGGTTAATTCTTTGCTTAAGAGTGATAAATCCTATACATGGTTTCAAAAATTTTAGTCTTTATCTGTGCTGCAGAATCAGTGGAAAATATTAACTTGGGTGGCGTAGAGGGTTGAATGGATGTTAAAGTGTTTCAGTCTCTGTGAATGTAAAGAAAAATGTTCAAGCAGAGAACATGGACAGCAGCCCCCACCAAACAGAGAAGCTATGTTGCTGTAGATTGGCCTTCATACTTTTGCAGCACTGCAGAAGGTATCTCACATCAAACATGTAAGGGGAGGAGTACTGCTCTTCTAAGATAATATTGATGTTTTGGTAAGTTTGTGGTAGTTAATCTCACAGATTTCTGACAGTGTGATATTTCTTCTTTTTTGTTCAGATACCTTTGGGATTCTTGTTCTTCCAGTAGTAAGTATTTTTTTTCATTCCCTCCTTCTTCAGAAAATGTTGACTCCCTGTGACTTACCACCCGTTGGTGTGATGATATATTTTGCATGTGATCCCAGTTGTTTTCACAGTGTCAGATGATTGTATTTACTGACCAATAAATTAAGAGTTTTTCAGATTAAATGCTCTGCATCTTGTTAGAAGTAATTACAGGACTTGTGAGCTTATTTCCAGCATCAACACAAACTATTATAAAACTTGAGCACAGAAGTTTGATTTGTGGCTTTTTTTACTGGCTGATATCTACATCTATATTTTAGACACACCATGAAGCCTAATAACAGCTGAAAAAAATGTGCAAAGCAACAATTTAGAAATGCTAAAATAAAAATATATTTATATACAATCTTTGCAAGAATTTGGAAATGCATATTCAGTGGATGTACCTAAAAAACCCAAAAGTGTATCTTGAATTGTGTGTTGTGTATGAATCCTGAATTTGTGATCCTGGATATTCATCTTGAAAACGCAATCTAAAGAATTATGTATTTATATCTGGAAGAAAAATGTTACCAAAGTCATCCGTATGTCTGGGTATACCTTTATCCTGTGGGTTTAAGTTCTGATCCTAAATAAAGTGATTAAATAATCTGGAAGTATTTGATAGATGGATAATCAATGACAATGAGCAGCTCAACATTATTAAGATTACTAGGTTGAAATGCATCTGTATGAATTATACATTAGCAAACGTAGAAAATTCTCTTCATTAAAAAAATAATGAAATTGACAAGTTTCTTAATATAATCTGGCCAGGTTTTAAAATGTTCAAGGACCTAAAACTAGGCAGGGTGCTTTCCTCCCCCTCTCCCTGCTATCTGAAGTGATAAAAACTGACTCATTTTTTAACGGCAAGATTTTCTATTCATTTGTGTAGCCACAGTAGACTTAAGTTTTGTCCAAAGTGTAATTTGCTGGTAGCAGAAGGTGGGTAATGAGTTTCTGGATTCAGCCTCATCTTTTCCAGAGGAAACAGTAGCTGCTTTGTCTGAGGTACTCGAGATGGTGGTTGGTGTAGTCAGAAGTACGTGAGATGGCCTTTTTCTCTCTTGTGTTAGGACTGCCAAAATGGGGATAGTAATGCCATTCATTTGGGATGTTTTGACTAAGATAAAATATTTTCACAGCAAGTTCCTACTACTTAGTCTTAAAAGCGGCCTTGCTCATATTTGGGTTGACAAACAACCCCTTAGAGAAGGAGTTGGTGGGGCTGAGGCAGTCACTAATACTGTAGCAATTGTGGAAATGTTTTATTAGTGGAGTTTCTGGTGGCATAGATGTGTGAAACAGAAGGTGGGTTACATTGCACCTCAGCTGTCCTAATACACTGCCATGGCAATGCAAACCTCATTCTCTCTGATCTTTACGTCAAGAAAGGCAGTTTAGTCACCATGTTTGGGAAGGAAAGTATAAAAAGTATAAGTATAAAAAGCTAGGGAGGAACCCATCCTATCTATCGTTATTTGTGGTAGGAAATGGATGCAGGAAAATAGCTGAGATCCCTAAATGGCATTTACAGAAGATTTACATTTTTAAAGAAGAAATTGAAAACAGTACTTGCAAGCATATTAAAATAATGCTGTAAGAGTATAATTCACTGCAATGATGAAAAAAAACAAGGTTATTTCCCCCCATTTTGATTTTGAATGATTATAATATGTCCTGGACTTCTTGCAGTGAATCATATCTGCTTTTTTAGGGATTACAGCTTCTTTAAGAAATAGCAATAATCATAAATGAATATTTGAGGTAATAATAAGGTAGTATTTGACAGATGCAGTAGCTAAGGCTGTTCCTCTTATTTAAGATGTTGCAGAATACTTGGCATGGAATTTGGAGGGTGTTGAAATATGTGAATCATATGTTCTTGGCAATGTGTGTACAAAAACCTCCAGCTGAAGAAAATGCAAAATCTGTTTCAGTGTGTTACTTTGCATCAAAAATTTAATTCTATAAATCCAGATTTTAAACAGAGGATGTTTTCTTCCCATATCATCATAGACCTGCTTGTGGGTGAAAAAGAGCCTTTTTGTTTTTTCCCCGTGATTTTTTTTTCCTGGCTTGTTTTTAAAAACAGAAAGTCAACAGAGAGGGATGGAATTGTAGTTGGTTCCTCTTTATAGGTAAACACACAGAGAAGGAAGTGTATTCTCTACAGACATTTGCATCTACCTCATTTGTCACCCAGTGACATTTTGCCATGTTTATGAATCCCTGTTACCTCACTGTGTGCTGTTAAAATGAGCTTTGACAGCAGTACAGCCTTCCTTTATAGCACTTGGTAGGATACTTTTGAAGTGCTGTGTCTGGTGAGTTAACAGCTGTAATTTTCATTACAGCGCAAGGGGAGTGCTTCAGTTCCATATGTTATGCTGAAAAATGCAAGCCTGTCTGGTTTAGTTGTCTTAACTTCTGAGGTTTTACTCCAGATTTACAGTTTAACTCCAAACAGAAGCATGTGACTCTTAAGCTTTTCAGCAGGGCTGCTTGTTGGAATGAGCTGTGTGTGGTGTTAAAAACCTCCCCTTTCTTTGAAGAGACATTCTGGTGCTACAGAAACCAGTATCTGGGCTGGGATGTCCCTGGGGTCAGTGGTGGTCTGTGAAGGCTCTGCTCAAGTAAAATTCCAGTGTGCTGCAGCAGCTCTGCTTTAAGCCTTTCAACCCCTGTGACTGGGATTCCTCCGAGCTTACTTTAGGAAATGAAGTGATGCTTCTGAATTATGAGCTCTAGATTTCCTCTGTGAGCTGGAAAGACACAGAGAGAGAAGAAACCTGTGCATGATTACTCTGATCTTATGTGGTCTAAATTTCCTTGCCAGCGCTGTCTCTTCTGCCAGCACTGAAGGAGCCTTCAATGCCTAGCCAAATAAGTTAACCATATAAAATTTCTCTTCCTTTATTTTGTGATATTTTTGTAAGAATAATTATTTTATTTTCTAAAGGTGTCACAGTATGTGCTGTAATTATGAATTATGAAAGTAAAATGAGACAAACTCAGTGAGGTTGATATTGAAAAGCAGAGAGCTTTCCAATATCAAGCAGAAGCTCCTCATGAGAAATAAATTCTGTATTTGATTTTTCTACCCCATAGGACATAAAGCTAAAGACTGTAAAAAAACAAGCGCAAAGTTCTCTTACTGTCCTGCTCATCTTACACTTACCTTCTTCAGATATTTTATTTGTGGAAAATTTATTAGCAAAAAGTGATGAAGAAAAATATTAGCCCATGACATCAAACCAAGGAAATTTCTAAATAACTGAAAAGAGGGAGCACAATCTATATGTAAGACTATGAATTGCATGTGAATGCATAGATACTTATATTATTGAAAACCTGATTACTATGGAAATGTGTTGAAAAGATGCTTCTGATAAGTCATTTTCTGGTAACTGTTGAAATAATACATTAAAGTAATGAATAAAATCCCCTTTCTCTTTTTGAGAATTTGCATAAGTTGACAAGTTCAGGTATATCTTAGTGGGGGTTTTTTTGTTGTTGTTGTTGTGGGTTTTTTTTAAATAATAGTGTCTTCAAGAATATTTTGGATACCTAACAGAGAGTCATTATTTCTTTTTAAGCTGCCTCTGAACAGCGCTTCTGGGAATTATGAATTACTGGTGGAGGGCCGTGCTGATGGCCGGCACATCTTCTCTAACCGTACCAGCCTGATGTTCATGTCAAAGAGCACCTCAGTATTCATCCAGACTGATAAATCTATGTATAAACCAGGACAAGATGTGCTCTTCCGGATTGTCGCTGTCTATCCTGATCTTAAACCTTACAAAGTGTCTCTGAATATCTATATCAGAGTGAGTATACACAGGAATATACATAGTTACATGTTAGAATGAGTCATATGCTGCACATTTGTGACAAATACAGATGGTATGTATTGCTGCCTAAGTCTTGCTAGCAAGGCCACTCATATTTAACATGCAGCTTGACTTTTCTCCTAGGATCCTCGGAAGAAGTTGATTCAGCAGTGGTTGATGGAGGAGGGTGATTTGGGTGTAGTTTCCAAAAAGTTTCAGTTATCAATGAACCCTCCACTAGGAGACTGGTCCATAGAGGTGGAAGTGAACGTGAGTATTAACATTGCCAAATCACAGAGAGATTTATTTCTTCTGCTAGATGTGTATAAAATTGTGTTTATGTTGCTGAGACCAGTTATAAACATGGATCATGTGATGAGCAAATCCTTCCCTCATGTCAAATATTGTGCAAAATACTGCGCAAAGATAATATGCAAACCTCATAAGATTTTCAATAGTATATGGTTTTGTAGGGAAGAATACAAATCCCACATACATACTTTATCCTGCCTGTGTTTGGATTCCAGAATAAAAATGGTATTAAAAAAGTGAGGAGTTGTAATATTAATATAAAAGAAAGGTGTCACAGAATAGAGCTTTTTTCTTTTTAAGTGAAATGCCCTAATGTTTATTTTGCAAGCAAATACACAGAAATTTGTTGTACCATGCTGTGCAGCCAGTCAGTGTCTCAAAAGCTGAGGAACCAAGACTCTTTACAGATCTTTGCCTTGTTTTAGGTGAGTTTCAGCAACTCACAATAACTGATGAGTTACTGAGGAAAAAATAACGTCGTAAAATAAAAAGGATGACTAGTAATACAGAACTATTGCAAAACAAAACTGGAGGAGTCTGTATTGCATGTCGCTATTGGTAGTAGTTCTCTCAGGCCAATCCTTCAAGCTGTTACACTCCTCATGCACCATGGAACATGTTTCAAAAATAGCTGGAGGTTTAGCTGTTCAAAACTCTGCGTGTCAGGGTTATTCAGCCTGCTTTTAAATACCTATAATTTGGGAACTGCATTTCCTATTTGGCTTGCAGTGGCTGTTCAGAGACATTTAGCAAGCATAAACAGGACTGCTTAATGTTACATAATAAGGGAGATGATGGGTAGAAAGGAGAAAAACTCACGGGATCATGTCTTACTTGGGAGTAACATTTACCGGTATCAGTTATATGTTTGGTAGATTTCTATAGGCGTAGGTGTGTGAGGGTGGTGCTCAAGTGAGTGTCAGGACTGGATTTTTCAAACACTTTGTCATGTGGGTGTGGAGTTGTTGCTGTTGTCTGTGTTGGGAAAAATTCATTAAGTTGTTCCTGTGCTCCTCCCTGTGCTCTGCCACTCCTTCCCATCCCCTGACTGCTGTTCAGTAGCCTCTCAGTCAGCTGTAGTCAGGCTGAGATCTAAAGTGTAGTGGGGAAGTGACCAAAACTGAAAAGCATCTGTGTGTTTCTCTTTGCCTAGACCAGAACAGTTCACTGATCCAGCTGACAAGCCATCCCCACTCACAGCTATTGTAGGTGCTTTTCAGCAGCTGGGGAAGTGTGGCTCAGACATGGAAACAAAGGCTGGTTGGTGGCAGTGGTGGGCTCCTTCAACAGATCACATGCCAAGCCAAACAGTGTTTGTGAAATGTTGCTTGGGCTTTCTGCAAAGGCTTGAGTAATGCTGAAATTAGGAGATAATTGATGAAAGAATTGTGGCAGCTGTTTTCTGGATCTGAATGAGTGCCACTCCCTCCTGAAACAAAACCAAAAAGAAAAAAAAATTGTAAAGTTGAAAGAAAAATGTCTTGTAAATTCATCTGGGCTAATGAAACAGCTGTGAGACAAGTGAAACCTTAATAGAGTGTAGTTGATGGTATTCTAAATTTTAGCTGTGCTACAGAAGGTTAATTATCTTGGAAAACGTGTCAGAGTGGGAATGTCTCTCAAGTCATGAGTAACAAGGAGAAAGTAAATAGGGAATGTTTTGTTCCTGTCTATTTCAACATATAGCTAAAGGGCATCAGGTAAAGGAGGTAGAGAGTGATTTCAAAATGACTGAAACATTCTAACTGAACTGCAGAGCAGCGCACTAGCAGTTATTGTGAATACTGAAGATTTAGGTGGGATCAAATAGTGTCTGGACAAATTCACAATACGCTCCGTTGAGAAGTGCTAGTTAAAAAGGCCTTAGGCGTCAGCTCGAGTCACTCCTGGCTACCCTAGCTGATGCAGTTCCCTTGGTGTTCTCTAGTACTTCGTTGTTGTCTTTTTGGATATTGCATTCTAACAACACAGGTGGCTGGAGTACCTGAATACAAAGGAACCAAACTTGTAATAGGAGGAGGTCAGGCTAAATGGTTCCTTTTGATGTTTAAACTCCTTGAAATTGAAAATTATAATAGAAGAGAAAAAGAAGAGTATATGATACCTAAAAAAAAAAAGTTTTAGACCTTGGTGTACGGAAAAAACTGTCTGTTCTTATAGTGCCTATCCTTTGGGAATGGAACAGCAACCTCAAGTCCCACACATAAATACTTATATTTACTTTCAGGCCCTTTTCTGTTTACACCTGCTCCACTTTAATTTTCAAATTTCATCTTTAATATAATGACAAAGCAATATGTGTTATTTCTACAGCATGTCCTACACAGCATCTTCATTGGATAAGGGTATCATTTGCAAGATACATTAAGTGACTCTTGCAATATTCACACTTAAATTAGGTCTGCCTAGTGTGTTGTCTCATAGACTTATTTTTCTGAAACTATGTCTACCATTGGATTAATGAAACCCACAAGACACCTTGCAGAATGAAGGAAAAGAACTTTTCTGTTGGGAAACTCCATTCTCTTGGTTGCAAGGGAGTTTATGCTGTGAAATACAAGATCACATGGGATGGGATTCAGTTTGGACATTAAGGTGTGTAGGGGTCTCTGTGTTGGTGATATGGTGGAGATTTAGCTGGTGTTCAGGGAAAGTTAGTGAGTGACTAGATCACTCCTAATGGATATTCCTAGCAATTAGCTGGATATCCCTCTCTTCTGCAGCAGTTCTGCAGTTCAAGGAAGGTGTAGGTTTTATTGTGTCATATATAAAGTTGCATAGATTCACCACTCTTCCTGATAGCAGAGATCACTGACAACTTAGATTTACTCTTAAGAAAGACTTAGTATATGACTGGGATTTTTAATAGATATGTCTTCCTATCCTGAGCTAGTACTGCCAGCTCTGGCTCTGCATGGCATCCAGTGCAGCTTATGGATCTGTTGAGGCTTTAGGAACATCTTCATATGGCAAACCCAGACTGATCTATGCGTGACTTAGCTATCCTGATGCCATGACCTGGACTTTCTAGTTAAATAGCCAGCCTTTCCTTCTCAGTTTCCCTCTTGTCTTTAAAGAAGAATTGCTAAGTGGTTTAATAACATTTCCCTTCTCGTGATTACAGATCAGTTTCCAAGTGTACTGAGTCTTTATTTTTGGAAGTGCTGCCTCTAAATCCTGTTTTAAATCAGGTTTTGGCTGCTTGCTGCTGTTAAACATCCTGTAGTATTTTTAATAAAAGTTCAGGTGTTAGTACAGCTGTTCCAGGAAAACTCAAGACAGAGTAATTATAGTCTGGTTTCCAAGTCTCCACCTTGTATTTTAGTTGGATATCTTATATTTCCTGTTGCTGAAAGACTTCTAGTTGCTGAGTTTTAGTAGCATGCACCTCCAACCAGAAGTTGTTTCTAGTTAAATGGCATTTTGTAATTTAATTTATGGAAGTAATTATGTATAAATTTATGATCAAATATTGAGGAGTAGTAATGTTTCAGGTGCAACAAGGGCTTTCCAAAATACTTTCAAGAGTATTACATTTTTTTAAAAGGTTCAGCTAAAAAGCAAACTTTCAGAATCAACTGGGAGTGATTATGTACTTTACATGTTGAATTTTTTAGCTTTTGAGGTTTAATGTAGGTTGTAGTGTATCCACAGTGAATTCTGTCAAGTTTTACTGCTAGGTCAGTTATGGATTTCACATTTGATGTCTTAAGTTTAATGTTGTGTATATAATTGCTTAAAAAATGTGTCACACTTCTTCAAAATCAGACTGTATGTAAAAACTTTGGCATTGCCTGAGTATTCAGTAGTTTTCAAATGTGCGCAGATATTCAGTCAGGATCTGCTAGTGTAGATAGTGGTGACACTGGTGGGACTCTGACTAGTTTCTGGAGACTGTGCTATTGAATTTGAACAGAATTTCATTTTGGAGTTTGTTTCTTGCATGTGAAAACAAAGCATGAAAGTGATCATGAAGTGCTTCTGTTAGTTCTGTCTAGACAAAAATCTGTTTTATTTGGCTACAAAGCCAAGGCGGAAGAGTGCTCCTGACAGGGCCTGTGAGACAATGAGGTAGCCCCAGGAATGCAGCTGGTGCCAGCACTGCACTTTTTTCTGGGCCACACCCAGAGTCTTTCCCCATGCTCTAACAGTGATCCGTGTCAATGTCAGAAACAAGTAAGAAAACGGACCAGACCGGATTCATTTCAGG
>VYXD01005612.1:0-14408 GCA_013397195.1 Hylia prasina
CTCTGTCGCAGGGTGACCGATCAGATAATGTTCTCTAAGCAAATGCACAAATAACACGAATTGGGGTTGGCACCGAGCAGTGAGGTGTAAAAAAAGCAATTTGAGGTGTTCTAAGAAAATGCCAGAGCCTCTATGTAGTGATTGCCTGTCGGGAAGGCGTGCCCAGGGTGCAGAGCTGCAGGGACAATGGGGAGAGCAGGAGGGTGAGCTGCTGGGGGAGCAGGGCAGCAGCCTGGGGACAGCATTCAGATTCCCTGTGATCCCCGGCCCATCTGCTAGTCTCCTTTGGCTGTGGCAATTTGCTGCGTGCTGGGGAGTGCTGAGGGCAGGGACAGCCTTTGGTGCAGCCCAGTGTGGTGGGAAAGCTGCTCCAGACAGGGCTCAGGGGATGCTGGGGCCAGGGTGAGGGTTGGGGTTCTGCCTCCGCACAGGGTGAACAGAAAGGTCAGGATCATTCTGGTTTTCAATCACAAACGTGACGGGGAATGGACTCCTCTGCACGTGGCAGTGGATGTGGGCACAGCTTTGAGGCTGGGACGTGTCCCTCACCTCTGCCCACCCTGGCCAGGTCCCCTTCACCCTCTGCTCCCGCGGGTGCTGCTGCTGTGGCTCTGTGAGCCTGTCTGGAGGGAGCCCGACGATATCCGAGATGGCAGCCTTGCCTTTCTGCTCCATTTCCCTCCAGCCTCTCCTCCTGTAACATTCATTAGCTGCAGAGAGGCCGGGCTGGAGTGCTGAGCAGAGGTTGTGTGCAGCCCCTGAGTAACCCCAGTGCTGCAGCCCCTGCCCTGCGCCGGCTCCTTGGGACCAAGGAGCCCTCACCTCCCTCCCCAAGCACCAGCATGCCTCGTTAGTGCAGCACAACCAACATCTGCCTCTTCACAGGCTCTGTTTACAGTGGGGAAACTTCTGAGGGAAGCTCTGTGCTGTTGGAAATGAGAGCGGGGTCATAAGAGACCTGGGAATTCCGTCTCGTTTGGAAACCACACATCTTTCAAGTGTGATAGATCAGCTGCTGGCAGCCTGCGAGGTGTCACGGCCGCTGGAGTGGCCGTCAGTGTAAGTGGACGTGTTGTGTGGGGAGCACTGGCTGCTCTGGCAGAGCCTGCCTGCTCCTCAGGCCCAGCTCTGGGGATGACAAGAGGAGAGCCTGATGGTAACAGGCCTGTTCTTGCTGACTGATTTGACTGCTTGGTGCAGCTGCTGCCCAGGCCTCCTCTGCTGGGGGGCTTTGGTGTCTGGACGTGCTGCAGGCTGTCCCCAGCGTGGAACCAAAGGTGCTGGTGGGGATTCAGGTGAGCAGCTGGAACGCTGCTGCTCTTCCATCCCTTCCTGGACCCTCCTGGCGCTTGCCTTGCATGTCCCTTCTGCTGTGTGAGCGCAGTGCCAGGACAGCAGCTGAACCTCTCTTGCAGATAAGGATGTGAGGGAGTTATCTGGAAGCCTGCAGATACTGTTGTGAGGAGGAAGGTCACTGAAGAGAGGGAGGTGGAGGAGATGGAGATTAGGTGATTTGGAGATGGCTTGAGGGATTTAGTGGAGAGGCAGAGCTCCTGTGGAGCATGAATGGGCAGCAGCACCTCTGATGGATTACAGGGAGCCTTGTTCAGAGGCGCTCAGTGCTGCTGCAGGGACCAGCAGGGAAGAGGCAGGGAATCTGGCCTGGAGAGGAGGCTCTGGAGTGACACACCTTCCTCTCTCCCTCCACCTGCTGCCAGCACACTCCGGGCAGGCAGGACCAGCACAGGCTGGTCCTGGGGGCAGAAAAGTGGCCAGGGCAGGGAATAAAAGGCCTTTTCTGAGTCTGAGACCTCGTGGTGAGGCTTTTCCCATGGCAAGGTCCGTGCAGGGCAATCCCTGCCGAGCTCCCTGCCCTGTGTCCGTCTCCAGAGAGCTCGGGGGGCTCATCCAGCTCCGCGGAGAGCAGGCAGCTCCTGACCTCTTGCTTGTCTACATTGGGATTTGCCCCTCTCTATCCTGTTTCAAACCCTGTTCTCTGAGCAAAAGCAGGGTTTACAGCCTCGTCCCTTTGGGTAATGCCTGTCTTACATCGCACCAGGGCTTTTCCCTTGGTTGTCACAGAAAATCCGCGGCCGCTGATCCCGCAGCCGCTGTCAGGGCTGTGCACCCCGGCGCTCGGCAGGCAGATCGTATCTCTGCAGCTGGCCCTGAGCAGGCACATCCCTCCATCACAGCCCGGCGAGCTACAGCAGCCTTTATCCCCTATTGTCACGGACAAAGCACAGGGATTTGTGTCCCAGGCTTAAGCTTTCGCAAATCTCCGAGTATATTCCCCAGACGATTTCCTGGCTGTTTCCTGAGCGTCTTTTTCTCCCTGTCGCCTTTGTTTCCGATCGCTGTTGCAATTTGTAAGAGGTGTTTGGTAAATATCGCCGTTGTTTACAGGAAATTGGCAACTCAGTTTCTGCGGCGGAGCGAGCGCTCCCCAGGGATGCCGCGCCCGTCCCCGGGCTGGCCGGGGAGCCCCGGTCCCCTCGGGCCCCTCGGGCCCCGCTCCGGCCGCTGCCGCTGCCATTCCCCGCTCCTGTGACGTGCGGGAGGTGCCCGCATCCTGGAGAGCGTGTTAACATTTAAATCAGCGCGATGGCCTGCGAGCAGCAGCGAGTTAAAAGGGCCTCTCCTGAAAAGAGCACAGCGGGGACCTGGCTGAAGAGCTCTCTCAGCCCTTCGAGCACGCACGGCTGCACGGATTTCATCAGCGCCAGCGTCACGCTGGTCCATCAGGGCTTGATTGAGCCGCTCCCGGGGAGGGGAGGGCAGGAGCTGCCCCGTCCTCAGGGTGGGTGGTGAGTGCGGCCCCGAGACCTGCCGGCCCCTTCCCCTCCCACCTGCTCGGGGTCCGTGCTGCTCTGGCAGCCGCTTGTGTCACAAAACTCGAGGTCAAATAATTAAATGTGTCATTATCTGCCCCGTGCTTGAGGCTTCATCCCGGCCTCTCTGTAGTCCAAGCTGTCCTTAGATGAAATGTGAGGTTTAAAACGCTCCTCAGAATCATTTCACCGTGTGTTTCAGGGAGCCTGGGTGCTCCTGGTGGCTGTGTGAGCACGGAGCCCCTCCAGAGTCCTGCTCAGCTCCTGTCCTTATTTTCTCTGGCAATAACTTCAGCTGGAGAAGTTTTTCTTTTATCTCTTGGATGTTCTTCCTGTCTGATTTTATTGAAAGCCCCAGTTCTCGTGTGTTATGAGACAGCACGGAAGTCCCACTCTGCCCCTTATGGATCATCCATTGCCTTTTTATTGTCTCCTCTTAGCAGTTGCCATTCCAAAGGCAGAGTCTCATTTTTTGAGATCTGTCAGGCTCCCGGACACCTCTGGGATAAGGACGCTTCCTTCAGATCCGCCCCGGCTGCCTGGGCTGCGCTCTGTGGCGGGCAGAGCCGATGGCTGATGGGGCTGTGGATGCAGGATCCATCCCAGCGGCAGTGCCAGCAGCTGGAGGAGCCTCCCTGCCCTTCACCGCGGAGCAGGAGCTTTCAGCGAGCTGTCTGTAACGTTGGCAGCCCCGTTAGCTGAGCTGACAGGATTAATTTAAAATCCCATATGGTGCAAGGGTTGGCTTTTCCCTCCCAGACTGCTCCCTGTGAGGATGGGCAGCCGCCTTTGGGGTCTTGCTGCCACCTCATCCCATCTGTGCTGACCCCGGGGCAGCAGGGGCACCAGTTGTCCTGCCCAGGTGCCGGTGCCACTCTGGCCTCTCTCGGGGCAATAAAGCTCATCAAAGCCTGTAACTGGATGCTCGCAGCCAGATGGGCTTTCAAGGTCCTCTGTGGAGCAGCGGGAGTGATTTAGGGAGTTTGGGGGAAGGGGGAGCACCCACCTTTGACCCTAGGTCTGGCACAGCAGCTGAAAATATAAATGATGCAGTTGCTGGGTAAAACATGCAGGGAAATGGCCCCTTCTGAGAGGGGCAGGGTGTCCTGGCCCTGCCCTGTGCTCCCAGCAGGGCACTGGGACCTGCAGGGTCTGGGGTAGGAAAACCAGAGTGGCAGCACAGGAACAGCTTTGGCTACCACACGGCAGCCAAAACACAGGTGCTACACATGAGTTTGGTTTGATTTAATACAACTTCAGGCAGGTGAATTATTCTTTCTGCACTTGTTACTTTTGCAGCTCCCAGCACTGAGGTTTTGTTGCTTAATGTTTATAAAGCCTTTTGAAATGTGGCTGCTGGCGTGTGGGTCCAACAAAGAGAAGCAATTGTGAACAATGAAAGAATATTTTCCAAAATACAGTGTAGTAAAAGCAGCTGAGATAAGGTCTGCTCTCATTAATTTAAAAAATGATATTTTCCCTTCTTCTTTCAATAAAAACTGTCTGCATGATAAACTGACATCTTTAACAATTGTTTAAGCTGCACAGGTTTAAATATATACTTCCTGCATAGGCTGCTGATGAGTCACTAGTCAAAATTATTTATCAGAAGCGATGGCTCTGTGCTAGACAGCGTTAGACAGAGCTCTTTGTTCTCTGGCCAGAGCTACGTGGTTACCGAGAGCTGTTACCGGGGCTCAGCCGTGATTAAATGATTCTGAGTCAACTTTAACGTCTTTGGGAAGCTGGAGCAGTTTTGGAAAAGGGCAGGTAGGGTGCTGAGGATGCAGTATTTTCCATAGTGTGAGGGTAGAGGCAAGGCTGGAGCCATTCCCAGGGAATGCTGTTAGGAATGCATTTGGGCATCTCGGCTGCTCTCAGCTCTGCTGTCAATTTTTGAACACTTACGTTCCCATTTCTTTTGATTGCAAACACACAAACACTCTCCAGACAGAGTGAGAGAAAACTCTCCATGCAGAGAAAAGAGCAGACAGGCTACACCGAGGGCCGAGGGCGAGAAAAGGGATTTAATGAATGTATATGGACACACACAACAAGCTTTTATTAGTGTGTCATGGGATGGGATGTAGCAAGTACAAGCATTTTAAGGAAGGTGGCTTGCCAGGTACCCCCCAAAGCCACCTCTGAGGGATTGTTGTGTTGATTTAGAGGCTGCTGAATTTGTGATTTGGCTTCAAAAGGACTGATATTTGTAATTACTGTGAGCCTGGAGGGTGTTGGCCTCACAACTGCAGCAGGCTCTGCTGTGCACAGGGCAGGGCACACGGGGCTGCCCTGGAAATGGGGATGGGAGGACAAAGAGGATGCTCAGTCTGGAAATCACTGCTGGAAATCACTGCTGACAGTGCTGGGCTGAGCCCAGAGAGCAGCCCCGGTGCCCTGGGGATGCCGAGGCCAGCGCAGCAGGTTTGGGGGTGCTGAGCTTGCTCTGCTGGCCCCTGGCCTGGTCCATCCCTTCGATGCTCCCCGGTGCCAGGAGCTCCACAGCAACCCCGTGCCCTTGGCTGCTGGAGGACGGGGGCTCTTTCTTCTGGTGCTGGCAGGGCTGGTCTCCCGCACAAAACACCTTTATTTCCTTTTAATCAAATTGTCACCAGGAGACACGTCTGTTCCCACTCGCCTCGCTGCTTTCATCGGGGTGAGCGCGGGGCCGTCCTTTGGAGCGGGCGGATGGGATGCAAAGCACCTCAGCCAGGCAGGGCAGGGGGTATCAAAGCGGAGCCTGAAGAGGTGGGATGCCGGCATTTGCATACGCGATTGCCAGCTGAAACGCAAACAGCAGAGATGTGAAAATCAGTGTGAAGGGTGAGCATGAAAAGCAGGGGCAGGCTGGGGAGGGGGGAGCCGGGGCAGGTGGGGAGAGAAGCAGCGAGATATGAAAGAGGAGGAAAACGAACACACAGAATATTTTAACTAACAGAAAAGTTTCTTGTACGGCAGACAGATGATGAAAGGGAGACAGTGAGGAATTATTAGGACAGAAGATAAGGAAACAGCAGAGATAGGAAATAATTATTTTGTATCTGTCTTTATAAATGAAAATGAAGGGCATTAACTTAAATAGGATTTAGATTTTCAGGGACAGAAGGGGATGAATTAGGAAGTGTTCAGATAGCGGCAGAAATGATTATTAAAGGTTGGGGGCTCTTGAAACAGACGCTGTGGCTGGGCCCGTGCAGGGGGAGCCGGGGTGTCCCGGGCAGGGGGACACCTCGGGGTGCCCAAATCCCGTGGGTGACTGAGGGGGGCTCAGTTCTGCTGGGGCTGACCGGCCCCCACGCTCACCCCAAGCTGAACTGCTCCAAGAGCCTGCATGGGGCTGTTCTCTCCCTCAAAACCCTCCTGGCGTTTGGCACACGGTTCCCCAGTAAAGATGCTTCTGTTTAGGATAATGGTAATTAGGAACACTTTCTAATATTGCTGTGGGGTGTGAAAATAGAAATCCACCCCCAGTAAGAACTTTCTTAGGGCAAGTTTTCATCCCCCTTACACACAAGTAGAACGAAATTCAGCAAGTCAGGCATTTTTATTGCATTCTAAAGCCAAACAGCCCTCGGCCCTGTTACATTTTCATGCACTTAAAGAGCACTTGCAAAATTCTTTTCATTTGCACTTAGTTTAATTTCAGATGATGTTTTCATCACTGCATCCCCACTTTGCACGCACAGCCTCCTACCTGTGGTTATCCAGGAGAATAGAACCTCATCTGCATAACCAGAAATGTTTGTTTCCCTGGTCTGATGTACAAATGGGCAGGTTGGAGGGAGCTGCTGATGGCAGAAGTGGAGCTTTGGGGGAGTGATTAATTTGAAATTATATGTCAAGATTTCCAAACAGACCGGTGACATCGAGCTTAATGTCAGAAATTGAGCTATTTGAGCACAGCCTGACCTTCGGGGGCTGCATGTTAATGACATTCCAGAAATACTCTTGGAAGTGCTGCGGTTTGGGCGCTGAGCCTCACCAGCCACTGGGGAAAATCCCTTCTTCACCTCTGGCAACCTGATACGAACTTTTAACTTTTGCCCCGATAAACAACATCTAACAGGCTTTAAATAAACCAAATAACAGTAATTTCTCTTAACCTCAGACTCTTAATAACACTTCTCTCTTGTGTCACCCTGCTACACTGAACTTTGCTGGTAATGGATTTGGCTTTGGTGCTGATGAGCTGGCTCCTCTCAGCTCATCCCTGTGGTTTTTATAGGGCCCTGCTGGCGGATCTGCCCACCTTGTCCCCCCTCGAGGAGCTGGAGGGTGGATTTGGGGGTGGCAGTGGCAGCATCACATAACCCACTGCTCCCACTGCAGTCCCTGTGCTGGCTGTACCCAGCTGGGAGCGAGGGGAGATCTCCACGTAACCGTCCTGCTGAACCCTGCTGGAGGAGCTGGAGGAGCTCCGTGTCTGCTGCCTGGAGAGGAGCAGGATCAGCCTTGTGAGTGGGCGAGTCACTTATTTATAACTCTCCCACTGAGAGCGAGTTTGTTTAATTTCTGGAGCAGCACAGCGCCGGCGAGTGTGGCTGTATAAATTTGCTAACAATAGTGTCTGAGCCTATATATAAACGTGGAGACACTGCAGTCCGCAGTGCATTCCAATTAACAGGAAGATGCATGATCCATGGCATGCCAGAGGTAAGCTGGGACCTTACCTTGATGCTGCTCTTATCAGTCCCCAAGTCCCTGGGAGCAGTCGCTGCCTGCCTCCTTTACAGAGCTGCACAGAGTGTTTGGTGGTGCCTGCTCTGTCCCCTGCTCCTGGGATTTTGTGCTCCTGATGGCTTCAGACACTCTCACTGTGGGCCCCGGGGCTTTGGCCACCGGCCTTGTGCCCCATGCTCTGGGAGTTTGTGACTAATTGCAATAACTGTGGGGTGTCAGTGCTGCCTCTGGCACACCCTCGGTGGGGCTGGTGGTCCCCAGAGGAGGTGGCAGTGGAGAGGAGGGATGCAGGAGCAGCAGATGACATTGCAGTGGGAAGGGCAGCACATCGGGCAGCAAACTGCTCCGGGCTCTGGAACAGACGTCACTGGAAAGAGGGGTTTTAGAGATGTCCCTTACTCTGTTAATTGTTAATTGATAAAATCTGACACAGAGTAAAGGCCAGAATCTGCGTGAGCGAAGCTGAGCTTGTCCTGTAAATTACCCACGCACAGCTCGGGTTTCTGCCTTGGCTATTCTGTCAGCAAGAATAGGGCTATTCACCTGGTAAAGTGGAAAACCATGATTGAAATGAGATTTACAGCACAGTTGTGGGAAATAATCAAAATGAGAGGCCGCCTTTTCAAGCCACCCACTGCCAGCAGAGAGGCAGCCAAGGGCTGCTCTGTCCAGAGCAGTGCCTGCCGTGGGCAGGGCACGTGAGGACACCAGTGCTGCTGCCCTGGGGACACCAGTGCTGCTGCTCTGGGCCTGGGGGAGGGCTGGCAGGTCAGGGCAAGGCAGGAATTGGGCGGTGGGGGCAGTTCCTGGTGGGTTCACATCCACCAAGCTGCACCTGTAACTGTAATTGCAATATTGCTCATCACTGCCTTATAAAAATGAACTCATAAATAAGCACTTGAGCAAAGGGAGGTTCCCTCTGGGGCAGGGCCATGTGTCTGCTTGTGGGGGAGCTGGTTTGAAAGGCAGCCTGAGCTCTGGTGAAGGTATTTGAAGGTTCAGGGGAGGAGGGTGGCCTGTTAGGTGGTGTAAGGACGATTTATCCCTGAGTGAGCTGGCTGGGCACAGGCTCAGCCCCTGCTCAGAGCAGCTGTTTGACATGCAGCAGCCAGAGCACATTCTGCACCGTCTTAATGGAGCCAAGTAAATCCCATCAGCTCCAGAGGCTGCAGACTGGACCTGGGGAGGGGCTGCTCCAGCCTCTTGAGAAACCCAGTTACAATATCACCACTTCATGTCATGCAAGAGAAAAGGTGCAATTTAAAATCCCATCCTTCAGGTGCAGCGAGCAGCCTTTGGTTGTCAAAACTGCATTTCTTTAAGGCAGTGGCCCAGAATAAACTGGTAATGAAGAGTCATTTGACAGCAGGCAAGCTGGAAACATGTCTATGAAAATAATACAAGAGTTTCTAGTTTATCGTGCATTTAGGTGACTTATTTTTTCCCTGTGCAGCTCCTCACCACCACAGGCAGTTCAGCAGAGCTGTGCCTTGGGGAAGGAGGTGCCTGAGCAAGCTGCAGGTGTGTGTGGAAGGAACTGGGCACTGCAGGGCTTGTCCAGCTCCTCCTGGGCATGACCAACCCCTCAGTTAATTCTGCTTCAGGGGCAGAGCTTGGGAAGGAGGCTCTGGGTACCCAGCTGTGCTGCACTCCAGCTGCTGCAGCAGTGACTCCTGCTCCTGCTTCCCTTGGCCACAGCATCTCCCGTGCCCAGCCCGTGCCCAGAGTCAGAAATCACATCTCCTACACAGGACAGAGAATAAATGCCCATTCCTTGATTTTCCTTGCAGTCTGGAAGCTGTGGCTGACAAGACCTATTATTTTTCCAGTTATCCAAACTGTCTGCATCGTAACAGCTTCCTACTTCAGTCGAGACAGTCTGAAAAGTTTAATATCATTTCAAATCAGAGTGCCAATAAAACTTGACATTATTAATATGATGTCAAGGGGTTTTCCAACTGCTTAGGGAAAAACAACGTGTCCCATTAAACAAAGCTCCCTGCATTGTGAAATATTAAGTGACTTTTCAACGAGTGCCAGCTGGAGCTATTAGTTTTCCTTTGGTGCTGCTGATGTGGAGAGGAGGTCTGGCTGAGAACCTTTTATGAAGACATTAGCTGAATCCACGCAGTCAGAAAGGCTTTTGCTTTCTGAGGGACCTGCTCGATCTGGGCTGCGTCTGCCAGGATGAATTATTAAAGGCAGTAAATACGTTTGGAGGGATGTGCCTCCTCCCCCCTTAATGCACTGGTTACACTGGGGAGTCTGGAGCCTCTACTGAGACGTGGAGCCAGGATTTCCATAAATGAGCCCACCCCCTAATCTTCTCCCCGCTCTCCCCACGGGAGCCGGGAGCGCTGCCGGCGCTGCCACAGAAGGTCTTGGCTTGGAAGAGACTTTGGACGTCATTTGGTTCCACCTCTTGATATGGACAGGGACACCTTCCACCATCCCAGCTTGCTCCAAGCCCTGTCCAGCCTGCCCTTGAACATTTCCAGGGATGGGGCAGCCACAGCATCTCTGGGAAGGTGTGCCGGGGCCTCGGAGCCGGTACGGGCCATCCCTGTCTGTGACGTGGGGCTGGGAGGGGTTGGTTGTGCTGGGGGTCACTGCCAGGGGCTGCCTCGGCTCAGTCCTGGCCTGGCTCAGAGCTTGTTTTCCAGGCAGGGCTTCCCAGGGCATCCTGCTGCTGCTTTCCAGGCTGGCTGGTTTTCCTGGTGGGTGCTCAGGCAGCTCACAGCTGGTGGGAGGCCTGACGATCCTGCAATCCTTCCCTTGCCTCCCAGTCATTGTGAAAGAAAATCGCTTCATCTCTTTGTCCAGACTAAACATGTTCTGCACAAAAAAGTTGAAACAGATTTTTTTTTAGCAAGCCTTTGGTACCACGCCCGGGACTGAGCAGGGATTTGTGTGCTCCAGGCTTTGTACAGCACATGAAAGCCTCAGCTACACACGATGTTTATATCGGGCCTGTGTTGGTGCATGTTCTCAAACACACCCCTGAACGCTGGGCTTGGCTCTGCCTGCACCTCTGCTGTCCCCACTGGTACAATAAGGAAGGCTTTGATGTCTCACAGGGGAAGTGCAGGTATTTAATTTAACTTTTATGAACTTCTTTGACAATGTAAGAGCACTGCATATAAAGCTGGATTTAAGGGAAGTCGAGGCAGTGATGTCCCACTTTTATCTCTGAGAGAGATCCCACATCTGAGCTCAAACCCTCCCACCCCCAGGGCTTCCAGCCAGCCCCGTGCTTGTGCCTTGAGGCCATAACTATTTTTGACACTTTTAGCCAATAAAATCGTAACCCCCTGCTCCCATTCTAATGCAGAGGGACCAGCAGCTTTGTTACCTGAGCCATTCTTGCTGCCAGGTGCAAAGGAGCCTGCTGCCAGCTCCCTTCCCAAGGGAACCACATCCCAAGGGTACCAGGGTCCTGCAGCTGCATCTGGAACCTGTCCCAGAGCATCCCAGCCACTGCCCCGGGGCTGCTCCCTCTGGAGTGGCTCTGCCTGGTCCTGGTGGCTCTTTTGCCCCAGCTGGGGCAGGAGTGGCAGCTCCAGAGGCGGATGCTGCTTCAGCTCCCCAGTAAGCTCAGCTCCTGGAAGGACAGCAGGCAGTTTTTATGCATCCTTGAAGGGGAAGGAAGCTTCTTGCTGCCTTTTTCCTGCTGCACAACCTTCCTTCACCTTCCTTCTTTTAATGTCTTAATCAAGTGGCTGATAAAAGAAGTGATCCATGAAAAGGACGGGTATCTTGACAAGGCACAGAGGCTTGTGGCAGCACTTTCCCCACAGATCAGCATCCTCCACGAGACAGAGAGACAAAAAAGGCAAATTTTTGTACCCTTAAGCTTCCACCACTGCAGTTCAAAAGACCAATCTTTACAGAAAATAAATTTAAAGGAGAATTTTTGATGTATATGATGGTCTCTTGTGGTCGACAGGAGTGCTGCTGGCGGTATATGGAGTTATGCAAAGCCAGAGTTGGGATTACTTAAAAGTGTCTGTAGTTCTTTGATTAACCAGTGTGTATTTTATTTTTTATATGGCACAATCACAGCTCTACATTGATAATATCTTGCTATTATTGTTCGATACACCAAACTCCCCCTTTTCCTGCAGCATGAGGCTGCTTTTTAGGGCTCTATTTAAAGAATTCGCTCTCTGCATATTAAATTTGTGGGTTTACAGCAGGGTTTGTGCTCTTGGGTGTAGTTTTGGTGCGATGCTGTGCCCAGTGAAGGGAGGCTGGTGGGTGTGGAGGCAGGGGAAGGGCTGGGGCTGTGCTGTGGGAGCCTCTCCAGGGGAAGCACTGGCAGGGAGGCTCTCAACATCCTCCTCCCTCCCACTCAGGGTGTTTTTGGAGCTGCCACAGCAGGAATAATGCTGATGTTTGGTGCTCTGCCAGGTTCACAAGCAAGACTGGAGAGGCTCTGAGGTGCTGCAACAGCTCCCAGGCCAAGCCAGGAGGAGATGTGAGGGCTCTGCTCTCCTGCACGGCTCCCTTTGCTTCGTACCCCCATCAGCTGCTCCCTGCGCTGGCCGAGGGCACGCAGACAGCAGAGGTGAGAACAGCTCCCTTTGGAAGGCAGAATTGAGCAGTGCCAGCCCAGGGCTGCAGAATGAGCCTGCTGGAAGGGGAATTTCAGCAGCTGGAGCCAGACCAGGGGAAAGGTGCACGTGTGTGCACCTAACGCTGCTCCCTGCCCCAGGTCCTGCAACTCTCTGCAGGGCTGGAAGTGCAGGCTGAAATGTGAGGCTGGCTGGTCTCCCCAGCTTCTCTCCAGGGATTTATTTCTATATTTATTTTGCATTTTCCTTCTGGCCTCTGGGCTGCCCATACCAGCAGTTCCTGTGCAGGGCCTGAGCCCCGGGCTGTGGACATTCCTGTGTGATCCATGTGCTCTGTGTGCTGTGGAATGGGGAGGAACAAGCTGTGGGTAGGTTTTTCAGCCCATTTTATGGGGAGAAGGGAGCACTCTGCATCACCAGAGGAAAGGGCATCCTCTGTGTCCGTGCTCTGACTTTACACAGGGTGTTAATAAAGGGTGTGACAGCCTTGGCTCCGTGCCCTTGGAGCTGTCCTGGGAAAGGTGAGAGCCTGCCCATGGATGCTCCAAGAAGGAAAAGGAGGATGTGGGATACAGGACCTGGTTGTGTGAAATTTGTTCGGTGCTGTTGGATCAGAAACGAGGGGGAAAGGGATGCTCAGCTCTTTCATTATTTGCTTCCTTTTATAATGCTTCCACTTTAAATAAAAATGAAGGTAGAGAGTAAATTTCACATCCAAAGATGGGTGTCTGCTCCTGAATAGGACCGATTTAGGGTCAGCGCTTCAGCAGCGCAGGATTTGGGTTTCAAAGGTTCCCAGCCACTCCTGCAGTCAGGTTTTTCTAAAGGGCCCAGCGTGATGACATTTACAGCCAGGATTTTCAAAAACAGTGTAGTACTTCAGATGCTGAACTCATGAAAAATCCAGTCATTTAATTTGTTAAATGAGAGCGAAGGTCTCTTCAGATAATCTCCCTGTCATTGTGAGAGGGAGGCAGCTCTGTGGGAAAAGCAGCCCGTGCCCAGCTGCAGCTCCTTTCGGGAGCAGAACGCGCTGGCCTGGCGTCGCTTTGAAGTGTGCTGGAAAGGCAGGGAGTGACCTGAGGAGTGCCAAAGGCCACCCCATAGCAATCAGCTGGGGTTTGCATGGCTCATCCCGGGATTTGGAGAAGTTTGGTCTCTGAGGAGCACACCTGGCTGGTGAAGGAGCCGTGCCGGAGCCCAGGATGGCATTTCCCAGTGCCTGGCGCAGGGACGGGCACTGCGGAGGCTGCTCCAGTGAGCGATGGCTCTCCCAGGGCAGATAAAACTCCTGTGTGACAACTTGCTCCTAAGATTTCAGGCGCATCTTTTCCTGAAGAGACTCCAGCGGGCTGAGCACTGTCTGGGGATGCACAGCTTGGAATTCATGGCTCCCTCCAGCCACAAACTGCCTGCGATGAGGACAGGGCACTTCATCTGCCTGTCCCGCTCTGCGCTGTGGGGTTGGTGATGCCTGGAGCCATTTGCAGTCCTCAGGGCGCAGGAATTCCTGTCCTGACTCCTTGTTTTGGATCAGATCCCAGCTGGGGAGCAGCGTTTCATTGCTTCAGTCCATGGGCATTGCTCCCTCTGTAGCTGTAATAACCTGGAATGGGGAAATAACAGCAGCTTCCCCTTTACCAACGATTTGCTCTGAAAGCCAGAGCAGCACATGCAGACAGGCAGCACATGCAGACATGCAGCACATGCAGACACAGGCCTGGCCACAGCGAGGGGCTGTCACCTCCGTGTGCGAGTGGGGATTTGGGATGGTGCTTCCCTGGACACCCCCTGCAGGTGTGGAGTGTGTGTAAATCCCAGCTGAGGAGCTGAACCTCTCGCTGACCTGTAACTGCCTGGGAGCTGATTCTCCTCTGTAATAAATACCTCCTACAATTAACAGTCAGTTGGTGGTTAATTAATGAAGCAAAAGCAGCAGAACAGAGCCCTGGCATGGGGCAATGAGCTCCCACAGCCCTCGTGCTGAGCTGTGCCCCTAAACCAAGTGTGGTGTGAGGTGGGCAGAGCAGAGCCCTGCCCTGCTCAGGCTGAGCCAAGTGTAACAGCACGGGTGGGATGGATCCTGTCTCCTCCCTTCTCTCCTTCCTCACCCCAACCTTCTCCTCTGGCTGGAGAGGGCAATGGAGTTTGGAGTGATGCCAGAGCTTTCCCGGGGTTTCCTGGGAAGGAGCATGTCAGCTGTGCTGGTGATGTAGAACATCCCTCGTTGTTCTCCCTGTCCGCTCCGGAGGCTCTTGCGTTAGAGGTGACTCCAAGCATGTGAACACTGGCTTCCTCCCCATTTTTTCTTCTTTTTTTT
>VYXD01005612.1:14428-27622 GCA_013397195.1 Hylia prasina
TTTTTTTTAAAGTCCCATTTTTCTGTCTTGTCAGGTCTATTTAAGCATTTAATGAGGTGAGATAGTACCAATAAATTTAACACAGCACAATAACTCTGATGTGGGCCGCAGCCTAATAAACTCCCATCCTTGGGCCGGGAGGGCGATCCAGATTGCATCTGGAGTGATTGCTTTGCTCAGGTGTTCCCGAGGTTGAACAAGGACTTTGGAGGCACTGCCACAAAACCGAGGCCATTCACTGACACAGGTTGGAGCAGCTTTGCTGAGGGCAAAGCTGGTGGTGGTTAATCGGCAGCGGGGGCACAGAGGAGAGGGGTCTCTCTCACATTTCCAGCCCCACTTTGTCATGTACTCCTGTACCATCCTGGGCAGAGAGCTCAGGCACCTCCTGATGGCTCTGATACGTCTGCCTCTGATGGAACACTCAGGGATTTTTGCACCATGTTGCACAGTGTAGAGAGATTTGTCCTTTGGCTGCTTTGAATGTCTCCTGAATGAGTAACTTGGCAGATTTTTATTTTTTTTTATCCCCCTCACTACTTGCAAATCTGTTTGCAAGCAGCTTGCTTTCTCGGGGGAGGACTTGGAACGATCCGCTGGCTCCTGCATCTCGTTTACTGAAGCATCCCTGGCTTTGGCAATGCCTTCTCTCGTGCTCAGAGCGGGTTTTTGGGCGGAGAGAACAGGGAAAGCCGGGTTTAAATTTCATGCAGGGGCATCTGCAAGTTCAAGACTTATTCTGGCACTTTGGCGTGTTCATTTGTGGCTGAGGCAAAGTTATTTTGGAGTATGAACTAATTGTCTCTGGCTTTGCACATGTTTGAGGATTTTAATTGTGTCTGCAGCCTGATACTACCCATTCAGCCAGGCCAAGTGAAGCAATAGCTGAATTATCCTCCTTCGTGTGGTCCTACACCTCGCAGCAGCAGAGAGCAGGAAATGATCGGGAGTCTGCTGGAAGTGTGTGTGATCCAGAGCCCAGGGCCTGGCCATGCGGGGCTTGGCTCGCCTTGCAGAGCACAGCTTCCTTCAGCTCCCTTGTGCTGCGCTGCTTTCTCCCTGCTCTGTGCTGAGGGACGTTCTCTGAGAGGTTTATTGCAGTTTTCAGTTCAGCTCTGCTGCAGCACAGTAGAAATAACACAATCCTGCCTTGGCTCCATCTGCTCTCGGGGGCTGAGGTGCAGAACAACCTTTAGCTCTGCCGGTGCTCTCACTGCCAGCCTGGGGGATGGATGGAGGGAGGGACGAGGGATGGATGGAGGGATGAGAGATGGATGGATGATGGATGGATGGATGGATGGATGGATGGATGGATGCTCTGAGGCTCCCTCCCCACGCTGTGCCCGCTCCCCTGAGGCCCTGGTGTGGCTGGAGAGGAATTGCTGTGTTTGGAAATCACCAGGCTCAGCTCAGGGTTGGGCTGTGGGCTCGGTGTTGCAGGGAGCAGGCGCCTCTGCAGTGTGCCAGGTCAGAGCATCCCGCCTGGACTGGAACGTGCTCCTGCTGCACACAACAACCCCCTGCTGCCTGGCACCTGTAACCTCTGCTGCTGCTTCCACCCTCTCATCTCACCCGTGGCCGTGGGAAATTAGGGGTTGACCCCCAGGTGTGGGGGCAGAGGAAGGAGCAGTGTGGTGATGGCTGCCCTGGTCACCAGCTGGAATTAGGGACGAGGGCACGGATGCCACAATTAACTGCAGGCTATTGGCTGTTAGCTGTATCCAGAGCACCCAGGTGTGAATCCAACACTGGGTTTATCAACATTATCTGCTCCAGACAAGTCCAGGGATAACTCACTGCTCAGAGCAGGGAGTCTGGTTTTGGCTCAACAATGGGTTCAGCAGTTCTTTGAACATGGGTTTGAAAGATAAGAGACCCTTCAGGTAAGAGAAAACTCAGAACACAAAAATGCCTGAACTGCTGGGTATGGGGGCTGTAGAGGTCATGAACTCTGCTAAATTCTTTCAGCCTCGGGTGCTGGAGCTCCATGAGACAAACCTGGGGGAGAAGGAAAACATTCCTGGTGCCCCTGTGCCTCATGGAGCGGCAGCAGCAAATGTTTCCAATTACCCTGTGGAGTTTGCATGTGCTGGGTTATTCTGCTCAGCGCCGGAGGGGCTGGATTCCCTCACTGCTGTGGAGAGTCTGTGAGCCAACAGCCACAGCCGTGGAAAAACACAAAATCCAGCTTGGGCTTTCATCACAAAAATAAACTCTACCATGCAGAGGGAAAGTGAGAGATGTAGAGGGCAGGGAAGGGGACATGCCTGGGACTGCAGCCCCTCCAGGGTCCTCCAGGTCCTGGACACTGCAGGGATGGGTGCCAGGGGATGTTCCAGGAGCATAAAACACCTTGTGGAATTTTCTGCCTTTGAGAGGAAAACAGGGTGGGATGGTCCTAATGGTTTCTTAAACTCAGCTCTGTGCCACGCTGTCTTCCTCGAGAGGATGAAGCAGGGAAGGGTCTGTGGTTGGTTTCCTTCTCGAATCTGCCACCACCAGGCGAGGGACATGTTCAGAGAGACCTTGAGGAAAGGCAGAGGGAACAGCTTGAAATATCAGGAAAGCTTTAGCACAGAGATGAAAAGCAGCAGGACAAAGTGGCCAGTGCCCATAAGGCTGTGCAGATGGACAAGAACAATTCTGTGTGTGAAAAATGAGCTGGCTTTGCCTGGGACACAGCAGAGGTGGGAGAGGCCCCGAGTGCTCGAGCAGAAGGGTCCAGCCCTGGGGATGGAGCTTGTCTCGAGCCTCTGCAGCCCACAGCTATAATTAGGCTGCACCCAGACAGCTCCAGCCCTTCCCTTTGAAACGTCAGAGTGTGGAGCCATCAGTGGGGAGCACAGATTGGTGCTGGAGAGGCAAAGCTCACTGAAGAGCCCGGTGGGTGCAGGGGAGGTGGGCCTGCAGGTCTGTCCTGGTGAGCTGGGGGCCCGAGGGGGTTTCAGATATCCAGGATGTGCTCCCACAGTGCTCCTGCAGCCCCAGTGCTGAGCACCCTGGCTGTGGTGAGTGTTTCTTTAAAGCAGCCGCAGTGATCCTTGGCTGCCTGACAACCCAAATGTGGTGGCAATGCCATATGTTTCTGGCTTTAACCCTCCACGGAGTGCCCCAATTTCTCTATGTTTTGATTTTAGTTTTTTTTCCTTAGATCCGGCTTCAGCAGCTCTCCCCTTGGCCGTGGTTGCTGGGGAGTGCTCTCCTCCTCTCCAGCCCTTTGTTGCTGAAGCAAATCAGGAGTGTCTCAGCTCCCTTGCCTTCCCACACGCTGCCAAGTAAATCCCGCAACTTTCTCGGGTGACGACATAAATTTGCAATGGTGTTGTACAAAAGCTCCCTCCGAACCAGAGCTGCCTGGCATCCGTAACAAGCTTATCAAAGGGTTCCTTTGCAGGGAGATCTGAGCCCTCCAGGTTTTGATTCAGAGCAGGTGAAGGCAGAATGTACTGGAGCCTGATTGAAATGTGCGAGGTCAACAAAATAGAGCCGAGAGTGCACAATAATTGGGGAAGAAGCAGCAGCCTTGCTTTCTGCATGTGCTCCTGTGATCCCTCAGCTGTAATCTCCCATTTCCAAAGGGAAGCCTGTCTTGCATACTTTATCATGGTGCTCATTTGCACAGGAGGGCTCTTCCTGAAGAAAAGGGAGAAAACCCAAGCTAAAACCATCCCTGGCTTTATTCCCCGCTGTTCTTGTGCAGGGAGGCATCCTAAAGGGCTGTGGGGAGAGGAGCAGTGCAGTATCCAGCTCTCGTTCTATGGCACCCTGCTTCTTTCAGAGTCCGATCTTTTTTTCTGGGATGCTGAGGAAGGGGTTTCTGCACTCCCTTGGAAGTTGAAAATCCCTGGAAGGATGAGGCATCAGGGTTGAAATAGCTTCGTTTTTCGGGGCAAAACTATTTGCCAGCCCAGATTCTTTCCTGGTCTTCTCTCTGGAAGAATTTACAGCTTTGGGATTTCTGGTCTGGAAAGAGGTAGAAAGGAGTTTATTTTAAATGTGTGCTTTCCCCAAAGGCTGTAACACTTTGTGTTACTTTGTGGGAAATTCTCTGTTCCCAAACATCTGTGCAAATTAAACCCTTCCTCTGCTTTGGAGAGAGCATTTGGGGGCTTTCCTCTCCTCTGCATTCTGTCTGAGAGGGGAATGGATTAAAAACTTAAAAAAAAAAACGGGGTGGGGGGAAGAAATCTGTCCCCTTCTCCCCCCTTCCCATCTGTTGTTTAATCACCAGCTGTTTGTCCTTAAGCTTGGATTACAACCTCTCCAGCAGCCTGCGCGGTGCGGGGCCCTTGCTCCTCGCTCACAGCATTCCGCACACACTGCTCCTGGGAAGAGGAAAACCCACGGAGTTGTCGAGCCTCTTGCTTGGTCTCCTGCAGAAACATTAATTTCTTCCCTCTGTGTGCTCCTGCTGGAGATGTCCCTGCTGGAATTGCCTGTGATGGGGCCCGAGCTGGTGCCTCTCCCCCCGGTGTTGAAGGGTTTGAGGTCACTGGTCTCCGTCCCACAGGACGGGCAATGAGGATCAGCCCTGAGCCATGTGTGGTGTCCCCTTGTTCCTCTTGGTCCCTTGCTGCCCTCCCGGGCTGTGGGAGACGACGGCTCCGGGCTTGTCCGGGTGTTTGCCTCCTGCAGGGAGCTGCGGCAGGCACGGGGATAACTCCCTATCCAGGGAGCCGGGAGCCAAGAGTGACGCTGGGATTTCAGGATGGGTGCCAGCTCTGCCTCCATCTAGAAGGGCTGGAGAAGTCAGCAGAAAACAGAGGGATTGCTTAACAAGCTCTTTAGTGCTACTGGATGTGCTGAGCTCATCCAGGGAAGCCACGGGCGCCAAGTCTGTCGTGCCGATGGACTCAATGCCGCAGGTCGGGAGCCATCAGGCAGCTCCCTCTGCTTCCCACCTTCCTCTGGGGGAAGGCTCACTCAGGGCAAGAGGGATCGCTTTGCTCCCCATGCCCTTTCTCCTGAAAGGAGAAACGCACTTCCAGCTCCGCTCTGGGTGCGAGGAGCCACAGCTCCATCCTCGCAGCGTTCCGCCTTTCCCGGCCCCGCGCCTCAGACCCGGCCGGCGGCGGCGCGGATCCAGCTGCACCTCGGCTGCCTGGGGACGGGGCTGCCGGAGCCTGATTGTCACCGGGCCGGACGGCTGCAGCCACCAGCCTGATTAGCAAACATCCCCTGCCAGCCCCAGCTCCGTAACCCGCACGGAGCCCGCGCTCCGCAACAAAGAGCCGGAGGTTGAAAGCGGCGCCGGCTCCCCGGGCACGCGGCGGAGCTCCAGCAGCGCCTGCCAGATCATCACTAATGATACCCGGATCAAATGTAAACTATTCTTAGACACCTGTGTCAATCGGGGAGGACAAGAAGAAAGCAGAAACCCAGAGCTGCTGAACACAGCATCCAAAATATTTTTATAGATTAGTGGAAGCTCTTTATTTCGGAGCAGGTGAGGTTCAAAGGAAAGCAGGGCATGGCGAGAGGCCCGGTGCACAGCGCTGGGAAAGGATTGATTTAGCTCCCAGTCTGCACTCGAACAAAAACAAGGGGGGAGGTGGGGCTGAGGATTTTGGGGCAGAGCCGGCAGCAGGGGTGTGCTGGGGTTTCTTGCTGGAAAAGCTGGAGCTGGGAGGGACACAAGTGTCCTGCAGGGGAACCCCGGGCAGGTGTTGGACATGGTGTTAGGTACGTTTGGGTGTGGGACGAGAGGAGGAATTGGCTGCCCTGGTTTGAATCACAGCAGAAAGGAGAGTTCAGAGCTGGGGGCCAGGGTGAGCCCTGGCAAGGCTGGTGTGTGGACCTCCCTTCCCTTGGCTCTGATATGGCCCCATCCAGCTCCAGTGCTGGAATCAACCTCTGGAAGAGGGGACACACTGTGAGCTGAGGGGTGCTGACAGTGTGTGCTGTGACCGTGGGGTCACCTGCTTGCACTGCAGGGGAAGTCTGAGAAGAGCGACTTTGGAATGGGGCTTTTCATCTTGAATTTCCTGGGAAACCCAAGAATGCAGGAGAGAAGAGCTGCTTGGAGTCAGGAAGGCCATACATTCGCTGGTTAATGCCTCACCAGCAAAGAGAGCTTCATTACCTGGGGCTAATCATTTACAAACTGTATGTTTAGATGTGTGGCTTTAAGGTCATTACCTCATGCCCCGAGTATGTGGCTCAGCTTCCTGGCCCCGGGGTGGGGTTCCTGGTTGGGTCTTTGTGCCCCTTGACAGCAGAGATTGGTCATACAGTGAGTGCCAAAGCCAAGCTCCTTCCTGCCTGGTAACCATCGATGCCAGACTCTGCCTGGAAAGAAAAATGATATTGGGAGTGTGGGGATCCCACAGTGCTCGAGCTGTTAACAGCATCTCTCCTTTGGCTTCTGCAGAGGTGGAAAGGGTGTAAATGAGTAGTAACCTCAGCCTTTGCCTTGGAGCTTTTGGGGATGACCCAGGAGAAGCCTTAAATGCAACTTAGAATAACCTAAAATGGATGGTGCCTGCCAGTTGTTGCTTGAAGGTGGAAAATGTGCTCCCAACTCATTAAACCCCTGGGACTGGCTCTGGGATGGGTCTGTTTGCCTTGGTGGTGCCACGAGAGGTGATGCTGTGCTTTGGTGCCACAGTCAGGAAAGGCAGGAGATGTGGGATCGGGAGAGCTCTTCCCTCACACTGCACCACTTTGGGTTTTTCTTTCCTGTTACCTGCAAATGAGGAATGCTGCTCTCCCTAGCTCTGCATTATTCCAACCATTCTAACCCCCAGCTCCCATCTCTCTGAGCTAATAAGGAATTTTGAGAAGGTTCATGGCCTTGTTTGTTTATATCCAGCCTGGAAAATGCTTTTCCTCCTCTTGCCTCTCTTGCTAAAATGTTTTCTGAGATTTATTTGTAAGCCCGTAAATACAGAGTAAATAGCTTTAATTTAATTTACCAGCCTGCTGCAAGAAACTGTATCTGCAAACAGGAATTCCACCAGTCCCTGCTGAGTGAAGAAATATCTGGGTGTTCCAAAATTTTCTGGGTTTTTTTCCTTTTTGTTCCCCTTCTTAAGGAAGAAACTTTTCCCTCACCTTCTAGAGGCTCCAGGAGCTTTGCCTGTGGGATGCTCTGAGCACAGGTCGGATGCTTTGCACCAAAGGTGCAAAATCCCTCGTGGCCCCTGAGGAGGGAAGGCAGTGAGCTGATGATGAACGGGGCCAATGCTGGCCCAGTTTGAGGTGCCAGAGCCCCAGAGGGCATCTCCCACCTTCCACCCACCTGCACTCCAGAAGACGTCATTTCCACATTTTCTCACAACTCTTGGAATCTTCCTGGTTTCTGGAATGTGCTTGGCAGGCAGGCTTTGGTGCCTGGCTCTTTCTGTAAGCAGTGTCTCTACAGAGACGTGAGCGAGGCGCGGGGTTTTATGAATGGGGAACGGTGGTGGCATATGGGAGGCAGCGCCGAGCCCAAAATGAACGTGAGAAAAGAGGGAGAGGGTGCGAGCTGGCTTTCAGCTCGGCTGGAAGGAGCCACATTCCCGCTCCCCGCCTGGCCGGGCGCCCGGGCGCCTGCGGAGCCCGGCAGGAAGGGGCGGCTCTTTGGCACCAGAGCTCTTGGGCAGACGGGGCTGATGATGAAACTGCACCTTCTCCTCTGCCCATCTCGGCTCTGCCCCCTCCACCTCCCTTCCCTCCCAGCCCTGTGGCTCTGGGGGAAGCTGCTCATCCCCACGGAGCTCTGGATCGTCAGAGCATGGCCGGGAGCCCGGAGCAGGATGGGTGGGAACGCAGCAGAGCTGGCAGCCTTGGCACGTTAGCCAAGATAAATCCCGGATAAATGAGGCACTGACGCAGGAGTTTGCCGTGCCCTGTTTCGCCCCCTTAGCTGGGGCTGGTGCTCTCCCAGTCCATCCAGTGCAGCCCGTGCTGCTGGGCCCCTGGCAGGGCTGGAATGCCGCTCCAGCTCTGCTGCTCCCCACGGCTGCCTGCACCTGCTTTGAGCTCCCAGTTAAGAGATTTGCCGGCTGCGATCTCTTATTTTACATCAATTTGTGAGGAGGTTCCCCCACGCACCTCTCCCACCCACCGCTGCCTCTGACAGCTTATTTAGAGGGGGCTGGTGCCCAGAGGTAGAATTTGCAAACAAATAACTCTCACCCGACATGACAGTGCGGAACAGGCTGCGACAATCCGCGCCGGCGCTCGCTGACGCGACAGTGACAAGAGGAGTTTTGTGCTCATTAGTTTTCCCAACATAAAGACTCCAGCTCTGCCCGGCCCTCACCGCATGTCACCGGGAACAGGCTCTGCCAGCTCCCTCCCGGCTGCTGTGCGGATGCTGTGACTGCCTGGGGCTGTGGGGGCTCCTTCCCCCTTCCCAGGGAGGGAACACCAGCCTTGTCTCTGCACCTGCAGACGGGTTTTACCCCTGTGTGTGCATTTAGGGCATCCATCAGGATGAATCCACCTCTGGCGGGAGAAGGGAGAAGGGATGAGGCTGCCTTGCCTCGTGCTTAGTGCACATCCGAGAGTTACAGCACATGTTGTTCCTGTCTGTGGTCACAGCAACTCCTGCATTAATTTTCCTTACTTTCAATCTGAAGTATTTGCAGTTGCCATGATTGTCTCCTGCAGAGTGATCTCCATTACCGTGTTATGATGGGAGTGTGGGGGGTGGCAGGGGAAGAGGAGGAGTAAATCCTCCCACCCCTGAGCAGCACTGCTGGCTGGGATTTGTGATGGGAGTGCAGAGGCTGAACTCCCTGTGTCTGTGAGGGGCTGAGTGGGGACGGAGGTACACCCCAAAAGTTCATAATTTAATAATTTATCTCTTGGGCAGCCTGACAATGCATCTTCCCACTTAGGACCACTTACCTGATAGAAAACCCATTAATTCTGTGACTTCAATCCTTGGGGGACGGAGGAACCCCTTCTCCACCCTTCCCCTCTCCCAGACTGCAGCAACCAAAAGCCCCAGGAGCATCTGCTGAAGGTCCACAGCCCAAACCTGCCCGTCTCCCCCAGAGCAGCCGCTGATGACACCTCTCCTGCTGGGGTGCAAGCGGGCTCCCATTTTTCCTAATTAGTCATGATGTCTTGCCCATCACAGGAATAAATAGCAAGCTTTCCCTGAGGGTGTGAGATGAGAAGCACTATTTATCGTTGCTCTCAGAGGAAGCTGACAACATGTCAGGTGAAATATCAGGAATAATTAAGAAAAATAAGGGTTTTATGTACTTTATTGCACGACCAGCAGGGATGTACTGCCAGCCACCGGTGCATCCTTGCGTGTGCCCCATCCTCTTTGGGCTGCACTCCTGTGCTTGTGCCTTGTGCCTTGTGTCTGGGGCTCGGTCACTGCTGGGCATCCCCCCAGGCTCCCCGGGCTGCCCAGGCGTTCCAGGCTCCAGTTTCAGTGGAGCACAGGCACCAGCTCAGTGGTGGCTTCACCCTGCTGTCAGGGTTCCAGCTCTGAGGTGTGCACAACTGGGTCACAAACGTGTCTCCTGTAACTCCTGGTTTCCAGTGAGCTCTTTGTCCAGGAGAGAAAAAGGAAGAACCCAAATAACCTCTGTGTGACTTGGGAATTTGAGGTTTTTTTCTAAATTGTTGGCCTCAGAAAGTGGCTGAGCCCCCTGAGATGTGCCGAGCCAGGGCTGCAGCCGGACCCATGCCCTGCCTGGGCTGTGAACTGGTGGCTGTGCTGAGGAGAACATTCCCCCACTTCCATGTGGAGCTCGATGACAGATGATGCACAGGGGAAGGGGAGCAGCTCTGGTTTTCCATCGCAGCATTAGCCTTGCCCCGGGGTGTTCCTGGGTCTGCTCAGGCTCCGTGGCCTCCTCGGGAATTCAGTTACAGCTGCATCCCGAGATGTGTTTGGTGATGAGGCCGGACAGCTGGGGAGCTCAGGAACTGTATCTCCTCAAACAATGTGAAAATCTGATTACAGCAAGTGTCACTGGGCATCACTTAACTCTTCCTCTGCAGCCCCAGCCTCGCCTGACAGCCATAATAGATCTCTCGGATGCATCCTGCGCAGGAATAAAATGCCCAGTCAAAAGCACTTAAAATCCCTCAACTTTGGGGTTTGCTGATCACATCTTGCTCACCAGCTCGGGGCTCTTTTGGGGCCCCCAGCCCACACCGAGCCTCATTAGGGCTGTGCAGGCGCGTTCCCAGGCGTGGGCAGTGAAATGTGTCTGGATTTTGGCACTTGGGAGAAGAGCCATTGTGTGCCAGGTCCTCGTCCCCTCTGGCCATGTGCTCACAGGCTCGCTCCTTTCTCGGAGGCTTGTGAAAGGGACCTTTTGTCAGGGGAGTAGAAATCCAGCAGCAAACAACTCTCAAACTGGGAAACACTGCTCTTGGGGCACTTATATTTAGCTCTTTTGCAGCACTGTCCCTTCAATTTATCCTTGTGCTTTTGTGCCTTTAACCACGGGCACCGGGGTCTGAAAGAGAAAGATGCCGGAGAGGAACAGCAGCTGCTTCTTGCAGAGGTGAAGGTATTTTTAACACAATGCCCGAGAAAAACGAGCTTGTTTCCTCCACCCTTCAGTCCAAATCAGCCTGTGAAGAGGCTCTAGAGGAAAGAGAAGCCCGTGTATGTCTCTCCACAAAAGCTCGTGGAGACAAAGCCACGTACAAAGGCTGGAGAGGTGAGTGAGATACACACGCGGGGCTTTGTCCCGGCTCGGTGGCCTGCTGTGACTCACTGAGAAGCCAAGGTGCTGCCAGGGAGGCAGGAGAGTCACGGACATTAATTTAAAACATGCAGGGTGGCCAGGATCCCAGCGCAGGCAAAGGAGAGGATGAGGGCCGAGTCACAGCGAGCCAGGTCCCTGTCAAACCGAGCCTGGTTTTTGTTCTTTTAAATATTTATGGAGCCCTGAAGCACCTTGTGCTGTGGTCTGCGTTCCCTGAGGGGTTGGAATCAGATAAAGTGTCCAGAGCAGGGGATGTATCTCTGTGTGATGCCGCTCCAGAGCCTGCCCCTGAAGGCTGGTCACTCCCTGCTTTGGCTCTCACACTGAAGGGTCCCCCCGGCCCCCTGGGGACCCCACCAGGGTGGGGGTGGCTGCTGGGGCCTCTGCTCGACCTGGAGCATCCTCGCTGGGGGTCAGGGTGTGCAAGGAGTGGGATGTGCACGTTCCGATGGAGCCCCCCAGCTCCAGGGATTGTCCCTCTGCTCCAGGGACAGACACGCTGCAGGAGCAGCCACCTCATCTCCAGGAGCTCCTCTTCCCTGCAGCCAGGCAAGCTCTGGGGACACGCCCACAGCTCACCGACCCTGCTGAAGATAAGCTTTTTCCCCACTCCTTCTCTACCTTTAAAACATTTGTTTTCTTTATCAGGAGCTGGCTGGGATCAAGTCCAGCAAGTCTTGAGTTCAACTGTGCAACCCCTCCACTCGCCAAAGCAAATCAGCCCAGATAAGATCTGGACCTCTGAAGCCAATTGTAATTTAATACAGCTTAAATTGTAAACATCCAATAGTGGCAAAGGAAATATGATCAAAGCCATTGATTTTTTGTAGTGACACAGTGTCTTTTTGACTAATTCCCAATAATGAGAAAATTGAAACCTCTCTGCAGATATTAGAAGCCTAAGTGGTCAAGTAAATAATTAGCAAGCTACTCATTTAAGCTCTGAGTATGAAAGACCATTGAGGTCTTTACTTTCAAGTAAAATGCTAAAAGATGCTGAGCATCTTCTTGAAATAAAATGGGGAAAAAAATCACTTCAGGCAGCAGAAGATGGATTTCTGCTGGGAGAGCAGGGTGCTTACTGTATAGAACAAACAGCTTTTCCCAAACTGCATCAGTACAGCACTGCTCACTTTCTGTTGTGCTCCCTGCATTTCTGGCCCATGGATTAATGCTGGAGTGCTAAAGAGCTGGCCTGGCACGGATTCCAGGGAAGGGCTGAGGTGATGCTGGCAGCAGTCACACATCCAGCGTGGGTTTGACCCTCTGGTGCCAGAGGCATGGGGCAGCACAAGGCTGGGGAAGCAGAGCCCTGGGATATCCCACCCTAGGGAGAACATCCTGGGCAGAGCATATTTGGCCATTTCCATTAAGGAATGCCCTTGTAGTTGGATGTGTTTGGTACGGGCTGTCTGTGGTGCCACAACAGGGGAATTTAGAGCCCAGCTGACCCCCCTTTCCATCTGGAAAGGGCAAAGTACACCTGGGAAGAGGTTTCAAGAAATAGAAGCAATTTGTTCTTGCTTCCTTGTGAGAGGAGGTGCTCCTGCCTGTGCTGAGCATGGCATGTCTCGCTCTGTTCCTTCTCTTTGCTGGAGGAAAACATCTACCCTGGAAACGGGGGGCACAGGGAATCCATTTGGCTTGTGTAATTCATGGAGCGATGCTCTGCGGTGCTGCAGCGGAGGCAGATGCCAGAATTTAGTGGTGTGTGTGAGAATTATGGACTGGAGGGCACGAAAGTGAGGTTTCTGGTTTCCCCAGCAGACAAAATACCTGGCTGATTGCAGGCCCTGCAAAGGCTTGGAGCCTTTCAGAGCTGCGCTTCCCTGCCAGGCATGTTCGGTGGGATGCTTGCCAAACCCCCCTGTGGAGACAACATTCAGGTTCGTCTGGATTTCCACGCGCTGTCAGGTGTCAGCATTTCAGCTGGATATCTCAGCGCAGAAATAGGGTGGCCAAAAACCGGGATGCAGCAGATAATGGTGCTGGTCCCGGCGGAGCGGCGCTGCCGCCGAGGGGAGGAAGCCGCCGATTATTGTTCGTGCCAGGCCCGGGCTCACAGTGGTGTCCTCAGAACAGCCGCGCTCGTCCCCGGCCCGTCAGCCAGGAATGAAAAGGCTTTCATGTTCTGCGGGGGCAGAGAGCACAATTTAAGCTGACCCGGCTCCGGCTGGGATTCGAAAGGTCACTTTGAGTACGGCGCTATCTGAGCCCATCGATTTAAAAAAAAAAAATAAAATAAAATAAAAAAAAGAGAGCCCCAGCGCTGTATGGAGGGGGCAAGCGGGGGAGAGGAAGCGAAAATAGCTCTGGCAACAGTCATTGTTTAAAACCAACAAAGAGGCACTGAAAGGCTCCCCGTCAATAGCCGAGCCCCTGCCCGGCCCCGCCGAGGGCTGGTAGGGGCAGGGTGATGGGGAGGAGTGGGAGAGTAATCCTGGCTGAGGGAGCTGGGAAAGGGGCTCAGCCTGGAGAAAAGGAGCTCAGGGGGAACCTTCTGGCTCTGCACAACTCCCTG
>VYXD01005612.1:36643-62148 GCA_013397195.1 Hylia prasina
AGCCGGTGCCGGTTTCCATGGAAGCGGCTTCTCCCGCTGCCCGGGGGGTCATCAGCGGCCCCGCAATTAAAAACTAATTGCTTTGCGCGCCCCCTCTATCCCCCGCTCTCCGCCCCCCCGGTGCTTGCGGCGGCGCGGGGATGCTGCACCCCTGCGGGAGCGGAGAACCTGTTGGAATCTGAGTGCAACTTGCGCGGCGCTTCGCTATTCCTCTCCCTATTCCTCCCTTCCCTCCCGTCTCTCTCCTTCCCTCCTTCCTCTGCTCTCTCCCCCGGTTCCCCCTGCCGCAGCCGCGCCCCCGCCCAGCCGGGCGCACTCGGGGTGATTGCCCGGCTCGGGCGCTGCAGCTGGAGCGGGCGCTGATTAACCGAGGCTAACGAGGCTCCCCGAGCGGGGCCGGTTGGGAGCCCTCCGCGGCACCCTCGGGGTGCGGTGGCCCCGGTGCGTTGGGCGAGCCGCCCTCGCAGCGCTGGCATCGCTCCCCGCCGAGCCCGGGAGCCGCAGCGGCGACCTGCGCTCGTGTCCGGTGGCTTCGGTTCGAACATCCCCCGTTAACGCCGTTCGCGTTTCCAGTATGTCCGTGGGGCGGCACGGGCCACACGGCCGTAGGAGCGGGTGCTGTGTCCGGGATGTTTGGGAAGAACAAGAGGCCATTGAGCGATCTGTTGAATCCCGCTCGTAGGAAAGGGAGGACGAAGGCGCCGCCAGCCCGGCGAACAAAGAGCTTTATTCACAGCCTGTGTACATGTCCATGCCTTCCCCGCTCTTCCCGGGCGGCCTTTTTGGTGGGATGGTGGTGGGGGGAGAGCGCCAGGGTCGTTCTCAGCTTGTTCTCGCTGCGCACGGGGCCGGGGCTGGTGCCCTCCCGCCGGCTCCGACGGGGGCTGCGCTTCGCGGCTGCGCTCGGTAGCGCTGGGCAGCCCCGAAGGGCGACTCTGCCCCGATCCCGGCGCTCCGCAGCCCCGAGCCCATTCCGGGGAGCCGGAGCGATGGAAAGGAGCCACCGCGGCCGCTCCCAGCGCTGCGAGCCGGGGAAACGCTCCGCTCCGGCTCCCCCGTGCCCGGGGCTCCTGCGGTCGGTGTGTTGTGGCTTCTCAGATGTCTCATCACAAGGTGCTGTTTGTGTGTTTGTTTGGTGTTTTTCGCTGCCTGGTGAGTCTCCCATCGGTGTGACCTGGCGACCCTGGTGCTGAGAGATGCCCAGATGGGAAATACGAGCCCTACTCTAGGACGGCCGCCTTCATCCTTTGTTTTGCTGTCTTGCTCACCTCAAATTCTCTAAGAGCAGTTTTTAACTGGAGGCCGGAGTGATCGCCCGGCAAGCTCAGCCCGTTCACAGCTGCTCAGCCAACGGGTGGAACTGTGGTTTGGGATCGAAGAGCTGCTGAAGGGAAACAAAAGCAGGGCTGGATGCTGGCTCGCAGTGGCTGTGCCTGACCCGTGCACCGGTGTGAGCTGAGGTTGCAGTGCTTTAGTGGAAGACAGATATTTTGTGGTTGTGGTGCTGTGTTGTGAATCGCTGGATAAAATCCCAGACTGCGTTTAGGCAAAATTTCCTTACAGTTGAGGACCATTTTTCCCCCCCATTCCCCCCCTTTTCCAAGCTGTCAGTGTTAGCTTCAGTGTTCTGCGAAGAGAGAATCAGAATTGGTGTGTGGCAGCAGCATCAGCGCTGAGCGCTGCCGCTGTGTCTCCCGCACGGTTGCCACCCGAGGCACAGCGGTGCCAGCGCTGTGTCACCGCCGTGGTGGCACCCCGTGACGCGGAGTGAGGCTGAGGGTTCTGCTGCCTCCTTTCACAGAGGCGACTGGAGCAGCACCAGGCAGCGGTGAGACTTGGTTTGAGCTGAGCCGGCAACCTGGGATGAGCCTGTGCGATCGGGTGGATCCGTGCGTTTCCGTGGTTCCTCTCCAGCTGCTCCCGATGCCCCCGTGCAGCAGCGTGAGGGCTGAGGAGTGCTCTGGGCTCCCTCTGAGGCAGCAGGGCAGCGCCAGGCTGGGACTCGGCACTTCAGGGGGAACAGCTTTCCAGCAGAAGCCACAGGAGGTGTTTGGAGACGGCGTTGGCGCGGAGCTGCGACCTGGCCGTGGCACGGAGCTGCGAGGGGCTGGCCAGGGGTGGCTGTGGCTGCAGGCTCCGTGTCTGCCGACGCCGAACCGGCCCGCGAGGAGCCCCCCATGAAGGCAGCGAGCGCTCCCAGCACGGCTGCGCTAAGCCAGGCTCCTTTGTAAACACAGAGTGAGTTTCCAAGGAGCCTTTGCATGCAAGTGAGGCGAGTCTGCTCGTCCCTGGCCTTCAGCAACACGCGCTGCGTTCTGCATGCGACGCAGACACCGGTGGGGAAGGGGCTGGGGGATAAAGTGATCCATCTGGGTTGCAGCTTGGGCTCATTTGTCTTGCGTGTAGGCAGTTGAGCCCAGGTTTATAAGCGCGACAGTCTGGTTTGAAACCACTGCCAAGGAGGCTCCTGAGGATGGGAAGGCGAGGACATCGCTGTGCTCCGTGCGTGCTCTGCTCTGTCAGCACCTTCTCCAGGACGGACACCCCCGGGGCGGACGCTGTTGGGACGGACGCTGCCGGGATGGGCGCTGCGGGATCCCCTGGCGCGGGTGGCCGCTGTTGGTGCACAGGGGTGGCTGCGGTGACGGAGGCCGGAGAGGAGCCGCGCTGCCCCGGGAGCCCCGGCCGTACCGGCGGCCGCTCTGCTGATGCTGTGCTGCCGTCGCCTTTGTTTGCCTTGCGCTGTCTCTCCTGGTGTGTAAATAAAGGAGGCTTTGTAATCAAACAGCGCTGGCTCCTCGGCCGGGCGCTTGGCGAGCCTTCCGCCGGCCCTGCCAGGACCGGTGGGGCCGTGTCTGTGCCATCGGTGAGCTCTGCCCTATTGCTGGGTGGAAAATGGGTCAGCTCCTTAACCCTGCATCTGCCTGAGGCCACCCGGAGTAAAACCTGTGTTCCAGCCTGGATGCACCCTCTGTTCGAATGGACCATCCAAGCACTCCTCAGAACACGTTCGTTCGTAAAAAGCAAACCCACCTTCCTGCATGTAGGCAGAGTTTTCTGGATGTTTCTCTTGAATGGCTGTTTTTCTAGGGGTTATTGTCAGACTTTGTATAGGGGTTTTGACAACCTGTTCCTCCTCTGGGTTTTGGTAGCAGTTGGTGGTACTTCTGTCAGGAAAGCAGGGGCTCCCTCTTGTATCCAAACATTTCAGCTCCTGTCTGCGGCTCCAGATCTGAGCAGGCTCCAGGAGCGGAGCGTGAGGCTGCAGCCTTCCCTGGAGCTGAGCCAGGAAGCGAATACTTAACACAGAGTGGTTTGAGAGCACAAGCAAAGCTGGACACGCAGCCGGTGTCTCCTGAGAAATTGGATGCTACGTGTTAAAAAAAATAAGTTGTGCTTGTTCCTCCGGGGGACATTGTGAGGTGCAAACCCACCGGCGCTAAGTAAAGGGATGCTGTGGAAACCTGCCATGAAGGAGAGACCCTAGGTGGAATGTTGTAATTAGGAGTGGTATGTACTTGTTTAAGTTCCATAAATCAGTCTCCTTCCCGGGATGTAATTGCACGCTGCAGAGAGCAGCTGCTGCTGCGGTTCCTGGGGAGCTCCACCGCAAATGCTTTGAAGGTCGCCCAGCGTGGGCTCAGGCGCTTCAGGGCAGCGTGCTGGGGAAGGGGGGGGTTGGATATGTGGCAGGCGAGCTGGAAGGGGACTAGCAGAGGCTTCTCTCCCAGCTCTGGTAGCTGGAGCGTGGTGAGCCCTGGCCCGGGGCACGCAGTGCCAGCCCTGCCCCGCCGAGGTGAGCCAGCCTTTGTGGTTCAGCCACGGGCTGGATTTAGTTATTCCAGTGTTTAATTTGCAAGGGCAGGGTGAGCCCCAGCTGTGATACTGTGGCTGCAGGCGACTCCTCTGATGGTCCTGCCCATGTGTGACCACCACCCGCCTGCTGTCAGCCTTTTCTGCTGTGAAAACAGTTTCTCTTCTTTGTGTCCTCATTACCTGTTGAACCTGTAGGTTTTCCTGCTGTGTTGGACATCAGGCTCTCTCATCTTTGCAGGGTGTTGAGTTCGGTGTTGGGGGGACCCACAAACCACTGTGTGCTGCTGGATGAGGCTCTGGAAACCTGAGTTTCGTGTCAGTCTGTTTCACCCATTCCAAATTCCAGCAAGGAATACAGTCCCCAAGGAGATTTGGTTCTCAGGGTTTCTTGGAGCTGTTGCTGAGCCCACACCACGTGCTCACCCGCAGTATGTGGCTGGTGGCTGCTTGCATTTAAAACACTTGGCTGGGTCATACCAGGGACATTTGCTCCCCTTCACTCCTGGTTATTTTAGACCAACAATGTCCCTCTGTAGGGTTGGGCTGGCTATTTTTACCCTGCAGTGTGGTTTTAGTTTACTGTGTTCTTCTGTGGTTTAAAAACTTGAGCATTACAAAGACTCTGCCCTTACCAAATTCTCAAGGTGAATCGGTAGAATATTTGATACCCCATTAAGTTCTAGTCTGAAGGATCAAAGAGATACTTAGGCACATCTCTTTGCAGAGATATAAAACTTTTGTGGGCTGTAGCTTAACTGGAAAATGTCTTTAGTTTTGCTTTTTTAGGTATTTTTTTTGTCCCTGGAAGTGCTGGCAGCTCCTTGGTGTTGGTTTGCTGACAGTCTCACATGGAGGTGCTGCCTTCTGGCAGGTCTGTGGTGGGTTTGCTTTGGTCCTGCCCCTGTTTGTGGGTCCTGCCTGAATGACACAGCCCAGGTCCCCCCTCCCCTCTCAGTGGCAGTTCCAGTCAGGTGCCAGCATTGGAGGGGGAATAGTCTCTTTACAGTAAATGACTGCCAGTATTTTTTAAAGCCCAGGTGTGCATTTGGCAGTGGAATAAGTTGTTAGAAACTCTCCTCCTCTGCCAATCCCAGCTGTGAAGTTTGCCCTGAGCAGTTGCTCTCCTGGCTTGAGCCTTCCCTAGGAAATGTCCCATTTTCTGGAGCCCTTGGCTGAGCAGTGGCAGCCCTGGGGGATGGAGATCTCTGCTTGCAGGTCAGGGGGATGCCAACGAGCCATCAGAGCCAAGGCTGCCTACAGGGTCACCTCCTAAAGTTGTGCTCAGACTTGAATAGTTGGGTGTATGAACCCCTGGGTTCAGGTTACGTCTGGAATAAACTGCTCTGATCTCATGGTGTCCTCTTTTAGCAGTTAGTGAGTGCCTGAATGTGATTTATGATCTCCTCCAAGGTCTGCTCCCTGGATGGAAATGGCATTGCATTCCCCACGTTGTCAGCAGGGCTCTTGAGCCAGTGGCTCTGGCTGGACCTCTGCAGGGGAGGCTTCTCTTCACAGAGATGCACTTGGGTGCTAATCCCAAATGTGATGACTCTTGGGTCTGAGAGAAACAGACCTTTTTGTTAGAGCAGTAATGCAGTTTATAGAGATGACTTTTTCATGGACAGCATGAGACCATACTGGGGCTTGGCAAGCTCCAGCAAGGCCGGTCTGGGAGTGCTGGTGCTGTGGGTGGGGGCCCAGTGGGGTCCTGGGGACCACTGGCCTGTGTGACACCTCACCCCAGACCCCTGCTCCTGTCCAGCTCCTGCAGTGCATATCCCCTCTCCAAAGTGTGACAGGAAGAGAGAAATATGAAGCAGCAAAGTGACATTCCCTCCCTCCCCTTCTCCCCCCGTGCAGCAATAGAAATACGAGTCTGAGTCTGCCGCGTCAAAAGAGAGATCAGAGTAATCGGATCAAGCATGAGGAACTGCTTGTTGCTGCTTCCCTGTTTTTAAATGAGGCTGCCTGGCAGCTTCCCTGGCAGAGCACTTTCAACATTACTCGTGTTCAGCTTTGGAGCTGGGGTTGCAGCAAAGTCGGGCTCTGTGAGAATTGGGCTGGAAAGGGAACTTTGTGCGTAGCCTCTGGGCTAACACACAGAAATAAAGGCTCCCTGTGCCCCCACGGCCCTGGTTTTGTAGCCGAGCAGAGGCACATCTGTCCCTAATTCTGCAGAGAGAGCGCTCTCACTTCATGCATTTATCACAGTGGTGCTGCTCTGGGATGTGCTCCGTGATGCCAATACATCCCTGACCTTGGAAAAGCACGGTGACTTTTCCAAAGCCATTCCTGCCTCGCTGCCCTGGTGTGGCACAGGGTAACTCTGGGCAGCCCTTTGTCTCTGGAGAGGTGTTGGAATGGTCCAGCTGGGTCAAACCAGGGGGGAGAACTGCTGGCTTAGCTGCAAAGGCTTATCTTCCTGCAGTGCCTCTGTGCTGGCTGGGTGCAGATGGACATCTGTCCCTCCATCCATCCATCCTTCCACACACCCACCCACCCCAGTCCTTAATGCTGGCGGTGCTCCACAGCATCTGGACAGTCACATGCACTGCTGCAGTGCCTGTGGTCACAGAAACCCTGTATTGCTCCATGGAGTTTGGCTGTGAGGTTGCTCAGCTAATCCTAACTGGTTTCATAGTAATGAGAACCTGAAATATCCACATTTAGAGAGCTATTGCTGTAGCTGGATTTGTTTTGCATTCTCATTCCAAGCTATTTTGCTTGGAAACGTGGTTGGAAGGTTTTGTCTGTGCTCCCATTGCCTCTCTGACGTCTCCATTCGCGTTGGCTAATGCAGATATGATGTTAGAAGCTTGGTAGAAGCAGGGAAGCTCCCAAGGGCTGCCCTCCTGCTTTTCCCACTCTGTATGGAGTTAGTCGCTGTTTTCGGCTGTTTGAGGACAGGCCTTGCCATGCATTCACGGGCTCTTTTAAGCAGAAAGCCTGCTGTGCTGATTTGGGTGTCAGCAGCTCTCTAAAAGCCTCTGTGCCAAGCTCCCTGCCTGCCTTCCTCGGGGAAGGCAGTGGATGACGGGGTAACGGTGCCGAGATCCCGATGCCACGTCCCGTTATGGTTTCCTGGTGACAGCCTGGCTGTGCTCCCTGGCGCTGGGGAGGGCTGGCTGACAACCATCAACCCCTGAATGCCTGTCATCATGGGCCGGCAGCTTCCTCAGGCGGAGCTGCTGGGGTTCGCTTGGGTTGTTAGGGCTCCTCGGAGCCAGGCAGCTTTTCCAGGGCGGGCACAGCAGGAACCAACAGAGCCACAGCCCTGCTTGCCTTGGGAAGAGTTGTCGTGGTGTGGCTTGACAGCAGCTGCGGGTCTCCAGGCAGATTCATTCCCTTGCCACCCTCGTTGTTGCCGTGCTGTGCAGTCTGCAGAAGCAGCGTGTGGTGTGCCAGGAGGGTTCCTGTCCTGGGGGGCAAGGGGGAGCGCAGATCCGTCTGGAACAGAGCAGGCACTGTGACACCCCTGTCCCTTGTAGGTGCTTGCAGTGACTCGTGCCGGGATGAAGCAGGACCTGTGTAACCTGCTCCTGCTTCTTGTCCATAGTCACTGCTATGGATGCAGGGAAGATTTCTCTTGGTGCATAAAATATGAGTGTGATTTCTCCTTCGGCACTTTTCTGTTCTGCCCTTCGTTTACCGTGATTTTACAGACTGCTTGGAGTGAAGGCTTGCATCATTCAGCGTCTGTGTCTGCAGGGTCATGACACACAATGGCTTTTCTTGCCCTGTCACGGTTAAAGACCAGCTTTCCTCAGCTCCTGGTCTGTGGGTGGCTCTGAGGGAGACGTTACTCATCCCCGGGTAGGCAGAACCACTGAAAGCGAATCCCACGCTGAGGTTGCTGAGCTCTGTCCACACAAACAGCTTTTCCTTCGATTTAAAGGTCTTATACCCTTAATCGTTCCGTGGAATCTTTAGCAGAAGGTGCAGGTTTAATCAACTCCCTGAATCCATAGCTGCCAGGTACTGCTTCCTCAGCACAAGGAGCCGAGTCGTGCCTCTCCCTGGGAAGGGTGGAGATTAAAGTGGGATAGAGGGGAGATTAACAGTGTTCCCTTCAGACATCGCCAGGGAAAGGGGGAGACGCTCTGAGATGAGGAATAAAGGAAATACTTGGAGGCAAATCACTCATTGCTCTGTAGGAATCTGTGGAGCCTTGTAAACAGAGGGTTTACAGCAAACCCAGCGCTGTGGCTCTTAAATCACTCTGGGGGAATTTTGGATGTGCAGTTACAGGAGGACTCGCTTCTCCAGGCTCTCATTAGCAAGTTCCTGGATCCCAGATTTTCATGTTAACACGGCAGGATGTGTGTGGAATGCAGCTCAGGAGGGTCGGTCCTGTCAGGTTTGGGATACTCTGTTTTGTGTTGAGGTTGGCTGGATCTATTGTTCTCATTCCTGGTGTGGAAAGGGGAGGTTTAGCAAGCGTCCCATTAAATGGGATTTCAGTGTTTCCTACAGAATGACTCTTTTTCAGTTCCTGCAAGAATAAATATCTTGGTGACAACCTGTTGTATTCACAGGTCACTGTTTCTTCCTCTCCTTCCCCTCATGCACTGCACCCTTCTAAATCTGACTTCTTTGGACAAGGCAGGAAAAGGAAATGAAATTAGATCTCTGTGACTGATGGGGGTCTGTGGGGGTGTAAAAATCCTGTCCAAAGATAGGGAGTGGCTGAAACGATCCTGCAGGAAATAAATGAGGACTAATAAGCTATTTTCAGCCTGGTCATTTGCTTCTTCCCTGGGAGAGCCCAGTGGAGTGGTCAATCCAGTGGGTATCCTGAGGGATGAGGAGACTTTGTGCTGGAATTAATGCGGATGTTGGTGGGTGTGCATGAAAGAGGAGGATATTAGAGGAATGTGGTGGGATCATTCCCTCCTCCTTCTGGATTTCATTGCCCAAAGAGCAAATCTTGCTGAAAACTGTCCCTGAATCCTCTGGGAAACCTTTGGAAATGCAGTTCCTTGTTGCTTTATGTAAAATGTCTTTGTAGCAGTTGAGAATGCCAGCGTCCATTAAAGACACAATCCAAAGCCATGTGAGAGTTTTAATAACTTGGTATTTTTGTTGTGCCAAAAATCCAATTACATACGGAATCACTTTTCCTTTATAAAGGTCTGGGAAAGTGTTTGCCTAAACTGCTGCAGAAGCGGCATTTCGGCTGAAAAGTCATTTTTGTCAGTTTAATGGGTGTAATAAAATGGTCCATCTTGGGGGGGGTGAGGGAGGGGGACAGAGAAGCCTCTCTGAAATTGGGATCTTTTAATTTAAAATTGGTTCCTAGGATTTATAAGGATTGCAAAGGCAGATGGAGAGGGAAGAGCTCTGGGTAGGTGTTGAAGCAGCTTGTCCCTGTTTTTCTGAGAAATATACAGATCCCGTAGATGAAATGTTTACAGAATGGACACGAAATACACACGTGTTTACAGGAAATGCACAAAGCCAAGCACAAGGTGTTGTGGATGGCTGAGGGCTCATGGCTGTACCAGGCAGGGTGACCCTGGGGGCTCTGTCATCGTGTCCTCAGTGCTGTCAGTGATCTTGGAGTGCCATCGCTGCTTATTTCCCCCCCCAACGTGGGTTTGTTTGCCTGGTCTCCTCTTGGAGCAGCTTTTTTCAGCCTTCATTTGTCCAGATGATCAGCATGCAGAGGAGAACTGCCTGGTATTTACATGATTTAGTTGTAAATATGGTTAAGTGTTGATAGATATTGTTGTCATAAGTGCTTACAGCTCCTGGACTGATTACTGAATTTCTTATGTGGAAATCTGTACAAGCTCGGCGTGCGAGCAGCTTCCCAAGGGAAGTGCAAGGAAGGAGCTTGTGGTTTCCATGTGGAAATCAAAGCCCAGATGTGGCTGGAGTGGGTGAATTTATGGGGGAAGTATTGTCGGGTTTGGTTGGCAACAACTGGGGTTCCGAGGCTGTGATGAAGGGAAAATAAAAGGCCCTTGTTCCCTGTTTTTGTGGGAACAGATGCTGTTCTGTGCAACAACTATTCGGGGCTGATATGCATAGGGAACATCTGTAGGGTTATACACCAGGGGCTCAGGCTGAGGGATGTTCATCGCTGCCACTGGGCTGAAGGAACAAATGTGTTATTAGCTGGTAGTTTTATTTTTAATTGACTCATAGGCTCGGCTTGAACCGCCCTTGTTTAACAGTCTTATTTCCAGAATGTTTTACAGCCCTACTCAGAAACCTGAATTTGCAGGCAAGTTTTTCTGGGAAGTGTCTCTCTGAACGCAAAAAGCCTGGATTTGGCAGAATCCTCTCCGAAGGGTGAGGATTGTGGAGGGCTCTGCGATCTTGATCGTGGTCTTGAAAACCTGTGGATCTTGTGGGTTTGCCCACAGAAACAGAGATTTGTGCGGGTGATTTGGAGTTCTGAGGTGGGAACGGTTATTAGGATAAAACATGGGAGGAGAGGCCAGTCGTGTTGTGTGTGCAGGGGATTTGTGGATGTGATGTTCAGCTCAATGCTGAATTTAGGGCAGAGATAAAAGCCTCTCCCCACCCCGGGGTACTTCTCTGTGTAATGCCAACCCTTAAATCCTCGCAGCGCTGGCTGGGCTCAGGCTGTGGGAAGGGAACCTGGGAGCTGCATCCCAGATCCTCCAGCACCGCTGTGCCTGCGAAGGGAGAGGCAGCACGTCCGTGCCCACCCTCCCTGCATGTGTTTCTTGCTTTAGAGCTGCTTCCTCGGGGGTGCAGGCAAGTTGGAAGGAGCCTCTGTTCCCTTCCAGGCAAAACCTGTCCCTTTGGAGGGAGCTGGAGCGGCGGGCGTGGATCTGCAGCGAGGCTTGGCAGTGGGTTTGCCTGTCAGCCCCTTGATTCAGGACTGTTTTGCCTTAAGGGGGGAAAATCCCCCAAAACCCTTCACTCGTGGGGTCAGGAGGGAAGGCAGGAGAGGAGCCCCAAGTACTTAATATGGGCAGTGTGAGCTTTGTGGAGTCACACATCCAGATGGATTACATGAGGAACTTGACATCTTGTTTAAAAACAAATCATTCATTATGTAGCAGTGAATAATCAAGCATTACAGTTTCATCTCTGGAGGTTCCTTTTTTGGTTGGAATTTTGATAGTTCAGTAATTAAAAGCTGTAAGCTATTACACTGTCTACATGTTGATCAATTGGTAATTAAAAAGTTGATGATAGATATGGTATTTCATGGGACTGGTTGGTTACGGTCAGATTTCCTTCGTGTGTTTTGAAAATTGTCGTTTAACTTAACACTTAAACGTTTTTCAATATTCATGGGCTGTTTTACTTGATTTTTATAAATGCCTTTTAATGATTGCAATTTGCATATGGTAATTTAGAATCAGAGAATCGTTTAGGTTAGAAAAGCCCTGTAAGATCATCGAGTCCAGCCATTAACCCATCACTGTCAGGGCCACCACTAAATCATGTCCCCAAGTGCCACATCCACGTGGCTTTTAAATCCCTCCTGGGGTGGTGACCCCCGCTCTAGGCTGCCTGTGCCAGGGCTGGACAGCCCTTTAAGGGAAGGAATTCTGCCAATATCCAACCTAAACCTCTGCTGGTGCAGGGGAAGCCTGTGGATGTGCTGAGTCCCTGACGGCTGAGGCGGTTGGAGGTGAGTTTGATAACACAATCAGGGATAAAGCAGTCCAAAATGAAGGAAAACTGGGTTGGTAATGGCCTCTGGGATGGAAGATTCATTGCTTCAGGAGTCTAATCTGAGACCAAAATGAAGCCCAGACCTGACAGTCTTCAGAGCATAATGCAAGATTTACTGCTCTGCCACGCTCAAGAGATTAAAAAAAACCAAACAGACACCCTCCAAACTGCCCTTCCTCCACCTGCAAAACCTGGGGAAAGCCAAGGGGTTTTGCTTCTTTTGAGTAAAAAAAACCAAAATAACCCCCAACACAATGGCTTTTGCCCTTAGTTTGCCAGGGCATGCACAGTCCTCTTCCTAAGGCATGTGGCCCCACGTGGAGCTGCGGAGGGGGGACGATTTGGGGGTGGCTCTGGCAGTGAGGAGTGTGATGGTGTGGTGGGCATCCTCCCGGTGGTTTCAGTGCCTGTAGTGGCTTCACCCGCTCGCTGGGGACAGGGACAGTGTTGGAGTGACCAGGTCTGCTGGAGATGAAGACAGAACACCAGTGCATCACGTGTCCTGGAAAGCCCTTGGTTTAAAAACCACTTTGTCCTGAGACACTTGTTGCTTTGTGACAGCTGGTTCCAGTAATTTGTTTTTATAGGGCAGTTTGTAGTAAATGAATGACACGTTGAATATTTTAGCGAGATTTTAGATTATCTAAAGAATGTTTTCCGGTTTACTAATTGGTAGATAATGCTGAATACATTGATGCTGACATGAGCAAATGGATGTAAAATGATTTTGAAGCGAGCCTCATTAGAAGATGCTCTAATTCAGTCAACAGGAGATGTCAACTGGTGGCCGTGCGCGCTCGGACCCGACTGCGCAGCGCTGGCTGTTCCAGGCCTGCATTAATTACAGGCAGACGTGGGGCTCCTGGTGAGGCTCCTTACAGCCCTGATGACAGGTTCTGTGAGCTGCCCTGTTAGAAGGCAGTAAGTGAGTAATTAGTGATCTTGAAGAGCTCATTTTGGCCTCTGTGCCGTCCTCAGCCAGGCGAAGGTTGACTTCTTGAATCAGACTTTCTCTGGAAAATACCAGAGAGAAGCAAAGCAAGGGTGGCTGGGGGTGACTGAAGGTGGGCAGGGTGCCCAGGTGAGCTCCTGGAGGCAGGCACTGGGCTCAGAAGGTTTTCCAAAGGCCTTATTCTCCTGGTGTTACAGGAGCAGCGTACACTGCGGTGTGCGGAGTGTTCCTTAGTGATCAGATCCTCAGAGTGGCTCCTGATGAGCAGTGACAGTCCAAAAGCATCTTGTTTTAACCCCAGAGAGGAGGTGGCTTTTGTTGTCTCCTCAGGTAATAAATCCCTGCAGTGTCTGGTGCTCCAGGTCCCATTTATTGTAGAGAGCAGGAGATTTTTCACTCCCCCAGATTAGGATCTGCCTTTTTTTGGGTCTTCCATCAATAAAATTAACTTTTCCCTTTCTCTGTGCATCTATGAAGGATGTTGCTTTGCTCTCTTGCAGGCAGTATCGGAAGTTTTGAATTCATAAAGCTGGATTTGCTCAAATCTCTTGGTTTTATTCTCTGGAGACAAAGTTGGTGCCTGTGCAGCTGCAGCCCAGTGTTAACCCTTTGTCCTTCAGGCTTTGTTTTGTGTGAGAAACCAAGGGGAAAATCCTACCAAATGTGATAATTCTATAGGGAAAATCCCCTGTCTCGTGTATTTGGAAATGCTGAGAAGTTAAGGGATTTCTGTGAGGTGATTGATTCTCAAAATGCAGCCAAGTACAGTGGGACCAAGACTGGGGGAGCCCTAAGAATGTTTGGCAAAATACCCAAACCATCCAACCCAACCAACCAATACATACTTCTTACTTGTCTGAGCAGAAATGGAGCAGTTTGGGGTTAACTTTTCTGGGAGTGAGTCCTCAATTTCCTGAGGCTGATCTCTGCAGGCACATGCTGGATAAAAGCTGCTGTGGGAAGAAAATGAGGGAGCAGAGTCCTTTACCAAAGCCTCTTTCCAGGCAAAGAATGATCAGGAAAAGCTCTTCCAAAGGGGGAGAGAACCTCAAAAAAAAACCCCAGGCAATCAAGTTTCAGCTTTCCCCTGTCATCACAGGCTTGCCAGGGGCATTCAGATGGTGGCTGGAGTCTCGCTGAATTCTCACTAATGTGTAAAATTAATCAAAATGAGTGTTATCCATTCATAGTGCATAATCCCTTCTGTAGGCTGTGTGTAGGCATAATCAAGGGATGCCAAATGTATTACATTACCTGGGATATTTGGGGATATTTTTATTCTACTCAAAGTAATCTGCAAGATCTGATATGAAGAGACACAAAAGGTTAGTTGAAAGCAGATAAGAACTGAATCATTGACTTGAGGAGGAACTGCATTGTGCAAGCTGTAATGCTCCTTCTTATTCATTACTGCAATTATAATTATGGAACCCAAAGTATTTAATTGGCCTCCCAGACTCTTCACACTGAATAGATTGCATTGTTACCATTTTAAAAAAATACCCTCTTATGCATTGCAAATACATGTGTGTGTTGCTCTCTGGCTCTCAAGAGGTTTCTTTGTTTATGTGATGAGCGATTAACTGAATTAGGGATCTTTGCTGTGTTGTGTCAAACGAAAATCCAGCGGAAGAAGAATTCTTCCCGGATGTCAGGTGGTGTTAGAAGCTCTGAAAACAAAACTTCATGCATTCAAACCGCCAGAACCAGGTGTAATCAAGGCTGTTAAGAGTTTCCAGAGATATGAAGTTCTGGAGGATGGAGTCAGCGCCTGGGGCTGAATTCCCCCGGCTCTGGTCTCATGGCAGGGGCTGAGGGGTTGTGCCCACTGCTCCGGGATGATCCTGCTCTGACTCAGCCAGGAAGAGCTGGCTCAGGTTGGCTTGTTTTATGCGACTTTGTGTCTTGTGTGTGGAACAGACAGACACGTTTAATTACCTAGAAGTAATTCCGACCGCGGGGCTCTCGTGAGCCTCCAAACGCAGGCAAAGCCTGTTTGTTCTCCATTAACAGCAGAAAGGTGCGGAAAGGTTTGTTTTTCCGCCCTCATTCCGGCATCCCTCGTGCCCCTCAGGCAGCATTTATTGTCCTTCCCTGCTCTTTTAATGCCTGCACAAATGGAAGGACAGTGGGTTTGGATATCCCCGGCTCATAACTGCCCATCCAAACGGCTCTTTAATGGAGCGTTCCGCCGGAATTGCCGCCTCTCCTCCTTGGCTGATCCTGGCGGAGGGGCGGCGGGGACGGGGCTGGAATCGTCACACACAAAGATGCTGTGTGTAACACTTGGCAGAAGGACCTGAAATTGGATTACAAGCTCCTATTCCAGCAAGTAAACGTCCACGGTGTTTTTTATAGCTTATCTCTATTCATCTCTGTTTGCAGGCTCTGCTTGCCAAGCGTTAATGTAAACACTCTATTTTGAGACGTCGGTCCATTTGCCTTCTGGAAATCCTTCTTTTATAAGGTGGTAGTAAAGTCTGTGCATAAAACCAAAATAGCTCTGTGGTCATAACTGCACTGATGCCGCGTGGCTGGCGGCGCTGGCCACCTCACCTGGGCTCCTGGGGGTTACACCTGGGGACAGCAGCAACCAGGGCAGGGAGACAGAGCTCTGTGTGTGTGTATGGATAGGTCTATATGTACATATATATGATTTTCTCTCTCCCCAGTGAGGCTGGAGATCTCTGGTAGTTGAATTTGAAAGAATTAAATTGACTTTCAACTTATTGGACTCGCTTCCAGTCCTCTCCTAGAACAAATTTCTTAGTGTTGGTGTTCGGTGCAAAATGGATGATGGTTCGAACTCTTCAGGGGATTTAGGGAATGGTTTTATTGTATTGCTGGTTTGGCTGAAAAAAATCATATATGGAAACATCACCTGAAAGAGATTAAAAAGAGAAAATGAACCAATCTTGTGTGTCCAGCCAAGCGGTTGCGTATTCTGCTGGTGTAATATGTTGCACAATATTTTGGAAGAAACTGTAAATTCTGGGAAACATGGCCTGGAAAATGTGTGAAGAATCCCGGCATTCTGTGAATGTGCAATCTGTGCAGTTCTCGGAGGGAACTGGGTGTCAAGTACTTAAGAATATTTACTGGTTCAGAGCCTTCTCGTGTTTATTTTGGGCTGCTTTGTGATTGGAAAAAAGCGTGAGGATTGAGATACTTCCTTGCCTCCTTTGGGAGGACCGACAGAAGTGAATGAGGAGATGAAGGCAGAACTTCCCAGCAGAGAGCTGTTTGTAAGGGAATGAAATGAAAATGTGCCTTCATAGCGTCAGGAAATCTGTAAATAAAACCTGTTTTTCTTCCTCTCTGTTTGCTCCAGTTTCCTGAAAACTTGTTTACATATTAAAGGGTGTTAAACTGTCTTCCTTTGTGGCAGGTCTTACTTAGAGCTGGGCTGAAGCAATGGGAATGAAAGGCTCCCAACACTGTTATGGATAACGGGCTGGCCTTGTGACAGTCTCAGGGAATTGATTTGGCAGGAGAAAGAAAAGATTCTTTTTATTTTCTGGCATTGCCATGAGGTCAGGGAGGGAAAGAAGGTAGAGGAGAAGCTTCCTACCCCCACGTGGGATAGGGGGACAACCACTGAACAGGGCACCTTTCTGCTGCCCTCTGCTTGGCAGTGCTTCCTGAGATGAGAATTTTCAGGTTGTTTCTGGTGTTGGTGTAACAGTGGTGTCTGGAGGAGCTGGTTCTGGTTTAAAAATTTTGCCTCATTTGACCACAAGAAAAGAGGAATGAGAGGAAAGACATCCCTGGAAGTGTTCAAGACCCAGATTAGACAGGGTTTGGAGAAATCTGGTCTAGTGGAAAGTGTCCCTGCCCGTGGCAGGGAGTTTGGAACAGGATGGTCTTTAGGATCCCTTCAAACCCAATCCATTCCTGATTCTGTGTCACACTAAAACCATGAAATTATATTAAATTTGAGACCCAGTTGTGATGCCTTCTGAGCAGACTGGGGGTCAGGCAGGAGCCTGTGACTGAAACATGTTCAAGTGATGTTAGGAGTGGAAAGCAAAGCCCAGCTCAGTCACACTGTTCAATAAACGTGTTTTTACTGGTCTGTAACACTTTGATGTTATGTTGGACTCGCAGTTTAGGCCTTGGTTCTGCAGCACCCCTTGGCTCTCAGCCATCAGGGACCTGGGGATCAGGTGTGCTCTGCGTGATGCTGTGAGCAATGTGTGCCATCAGCCTCCCTGGTGACAAATGGCAACTGTTGCTTAATTTTTATCCCCAATTATGTAGCTCCAGGACCCATTTTTCAGGTGGAATGCTGGAGCCATTAAGAAGAAATAAGTAAACTCTGCTGTATTCCATCATTTTTGGCAGGTACCCAGTGGTCTGTAGCCTTAATGTATGTGCATTTCTATGCAGGTATTTTTCATAAGCCTTGTGCCTGGGACTGTTTGTAGCTTCACTTGCTGGCTTCACTCGGGGCAGGAAGGAGTGTTAAGTGAATCCACAGCCTTGGGCTGCTGTAATACCAGACTGAGTGAGGGGCCAGAGCTCCTTACCCCTGTGCTGGGGGCACTGAGTGAGGGGCCAGAGCTCCTTACCCCTGTGCTGGGGGCACAGAGTGAGGGGCCAGAGCTCCTTACCCCTGTGCTGGGGGCACAGAGTGAGGGGCCAGAGCTCCTTACCCCTGTGCTGGGGGCACAGAGTGAGTGCCACATTTCCCAGCTGCTGGCTCCCCTTCCAGGGGAGGCGAGGCTGTGGCTGGTGGTGCCCTGGCATCTGCAGGGGTCGGAGGGCTGGCAGGGGCTTGGCCTGGGGAGCTTTTGGTGAGAGGCCCCGTGGCCTTGCTGGGCATCTGTCCCTGTGCTTTAAATGTGTTTATGACCTTCCTAAGCGGAGGGAACAGCTTCCAAAGTCCCCCTGATTCCTTAGCAGATGGATAGGTGGATATTCACATCAAAGCACCCGAACCTGAGAGGTGCTGCTGAGCTGGTGGGATGTGTGTCTTTCCTTGCTGCTTTTGATGTAGCGAAGATGCTCCACTTCCTCCAGAGGAAACGTGGGAGATTAGGATGTGTTTTGTTTTCAGAGGAGATTTTGTGACAAATTTGTCAAGTTTGACCTCTCAAAAAACGGCAGAAGTTTATCAAAACACTTGTGAGGTTAATGTCAGCTATAAACTCGTTTTTAGCACTGGGCAGCAGAGGATCCAAAGAGCCTCTGCATTTTAAAAAATGCATCTAAAAACATCAAATTCTTCTTGTTGTGAGCACCCAAGATCATGGAAGGGTGGCTGAAAGAGATTATCTTTATTTCTGAGATAGGATCAGAACTATTAGATAATTTCTGATTTAGTTTTGAATGTCCTCCATTTGCAGGGAATCTGGTGACATCCCTGGCAGCTTTTGCATGTGCTTATCTGTCCTGGCACTTTAGTGTTTCTAAGTTTTACAACTATTGTGTTTAAACCCTCCTTGCTGCAGAGGTGTGTGCTGTAAAATCGCTCCGTGGGATTTCGGTGGGTGAGTGCAGATTGCTGGGGCCAGGCCAGAGCTCCCCAGCTCTGCTGAGGATTTCCAGCTCCAGCCTGAGCCAGGAGAGGAACAGAATTTAGCAAACCCCATTCAAGATAATGCGATTTGCTGCAAGAGTCTGTATTTTTAGGATGTTTACTACAGAGGTCTGAAATTACGTGGGCAATTTGTTGCCCTTGAAAAGAGAAAATGTATCTCCGGTGAAATTTCATACTAAAAGCAATCTTTTAATGGACCTTTTCCTTCCAGGCTGGGTGCTGTGATGGCCCTGCCTGTGCTGTAAATCACTGTGCTCCCTGTGTCAGGCTCGGGCAGGATGTTTCTGTTCTCTGGGGAGGGGTTCTGGCACTGCAGCCCAGCCTGGTTTGGTATTTGCTGTGGGTGCAGCCCGGGGTCTGCAGAAAAGAACCCTCCTGGTTCCAGGCTGGGCTCCAGCAGTGTCCCACACCTCACACTCCTGCTCTGGGTTGGCACTGCCAGACCCAGGGGGGCTGTGAGGATCCTCTGCTGCCCCAAAGCAGACCCAGGGGGGCTGTGAGGATCCTCTGCTGCCCCAAAGCAGACCCAGGGGGGCTGTGAGGATCCTCTGCTGCCCCAAAGCAGACGCAGGCTGGCTGTGTGCATCCTCTGCTGCCCCAAAGCAGACCCAGGCAGGCTCTGTGCATCCTCTGCTGCCCCAAAGCAGACCCAGGGGGGCTCTGGGCATCCTCTGCTGCCCCAAGCAGACCCAGGCAGGCTCTGTGCATCCTCTGCTGCCCCAAAGCAGACCCAGGCAGGCTCTGTGCATCCTCTGCTGCCCAAAGCAGACCCAGGCAGGCTCTGTGCATCCTCTGCTGCCCAGATAACCAGGTGTGCAGTGCCCTGCTGGGGAGTGTGAGCTGTGCAGAGCAGCATCCCCAGCACACCTGAGCACACCTGGACTGTAGGATGCCTGCCCCATCCGGCCCTTCTGTCCTGCTGGTGGATCCTCAGTCCTTCTGCCATGGGCCAGGTGTCGGAGCACAGAAATGTGCTTCCACATCCCGGGGACTTGCTGGGACGGCTCCTGTGCTCAGACACATTTCCTTGGCAATCCAAGGAATTAATGCTGGGTTTTGTTGACCCACCTGTTCGGGGGGAGGTTTTTAATTACCTTTTTGGTGGCTGGCCAGCAGGATAATGCCTGTACATGTTCCTTCTCCTCTGTTTGGTTCCCCCAGCTTGAACACAAAGCGAGCATTAAATTGCCTTTTCAGAAGTGTGGCAGCCTTTGGAAGGGGCGCCTGCTTTCCCCTATCCGAGTTGTATCTCGCACCCTGGGGTGCCAGGAAGTTGAATTTCAAGGGGAAAAGCTCAGCAAAGGCCCCAGGAGGAGCTGGCAGCCAGGATGCTGCAGCACTGCTCAGGCAGCTCCCTGCTGGAGGCAGGTTTGGGAAGGGCTGCCTGGGCACCAGCTGGGACTGAGGGGAGGAAGGAAGTAACTCCGGTACCTGCTGGCATGTTTGGGCACAGCCTCCTGGGTGGAAACTGGCAAGTGTGGAGTCCTGAGGAGTGTTTATTCCGGTGTGGATCAGCAGCAGTGCCCTGTCGGGGCGGGTGAGCCGTGGCTGCTCCAGGCTTCAGATTCCCAGTGACAGCAGCAAAGGATTGTGTGCCCGGATGGGCTCCAGGAGCTGAACTCTGCTGATAGATCTTTCCGTGCTTTTACCCCAGGTGCCCTTTTGTTTCCTCCTCAGCTGACTTTTTGGTGTCCATTGGCTTGTGTAACCCGTCCTTTGCCCCTGGAGTTGGCAGCAGCTGCAGTTCCATGTGTGGCTCCCTGTGCTGGCCCTTGTGGCTCCACTCTAGGGGAGAGGGATGTGATGTCCAGGGGCCTCTGGGGACCCATGCCATGAGCAGGGCTGGACATTGCTGTGGGGCTTTCAGCTGCTTTACTTGCCAGCTCTGCAGCCTCTCCTGAGTGTGTGCCCTCAGACCAGACCTGTCCTGTCTGCAAAAAACAAAATCTGAAGGGGAATGGCTGTGAGAAAAGTGACAAACTCCTCCAGAGCCCTCCTTTTCTCCCCAGCTGTCTTGTCAGTGTAGTTGCTCTGGATGCTCGTGGCCAGGGCTGGGGGAAACCCTCCAGCAAGGATGTGCTGGGGGCTGCTGGCTGGCTCCAAAGGGAAGCCAGCGTGAGTTTGCTGGAGGTCCCACATGCACAGATTCCCCTCCCCTGACTCCTTCCTGCCAGAGCCAAGCACTGAGAAGCACTCAGGCATTCTGGCAGGGATCAGCCCTGCTGATGAGATGGTTTCCTTAGTTCTGGGGTGTCCCTGACCTGGGGGGTCCGAGGGCAGCTGGGCAGGTGTGGCAGCACACCTGGGCTGCTGAGCTGGAGCAGAGCTGGGGCAGCCGGAGCCGCTGCCAGCGCAGTCAGAGATTGCCTTGAGGCAGAGAGAGGATAGCTCTGACCTTCCTCTGAGGGCTGTTAAGGATTAATGTTTGCACAGGGCTTTGAGTATGTCAAGCTTTATGTAAATAGCAGTTATGACTCTTTTATTAATGCCCTCCCCCCAAGTAAATAACCCGTGCTGTGTGTGGCGGGCGCTTGCTGCAGCAGGGGAAGGCAGCGAGGCTGTGCTGGGCTGGTGCAGCACCCTGTCCCCTCCCAGGGCCACTCTGACCCCGGCCACACCTGCAGCCCCTTCCCCGTGCTGTGCTGGGAGCCCAGTTAGGCAGACGTGCTGGTTTGCAGCCCTGCTGCTGCCCTCCCCAGGTGTGTGACTAAATCCTGTCCCTGGGAATGCAGCAGGGGACATTTCCAGCAGCCCCTCAGGGCGTGCCACCTCCTTACAGCCAAGAATTCTTTTGGAACTTCACAGAAATCATTATGTCCCTCCAAAATGCCAGTTCCGGGTCTAAATGTGCTGCCATTTTGTGCAGCACGGTGTTCTTGTGCAGAGGAAGATCTACATTCATCCGTGTCATTTTGGACTCCATGTTCCGTGAATTTATGACTTGGTTTGCTCTTAATGTGAGGTGTTTAAAGAGGAGGATTAGTCTCTGGGGTTTAGCTCCTCTGCTGTTGTGTTTGTAATCAGGCAAAAACATCATTAGAAGAGATCTCTGTGAAAGGTTTGGGGTGTGAGACTGACGGAGGTGTTTCACTGCTGAGTTCAGGAGCTCATTTCCAAAACTTAGTGTTGTGCCTAAAACCATGGAGGGTGGGAATTGGCTCTTTGCCAGTTAGTTACTTAAGTTTAAGAGATCTTTGCATTCAAATTACTTATCTGGAGTGCTGGCAGGCTAATAAATTCCAGGGACTGTTCTAAATATTGTCAATCTCCAATGTAATCCTATTAAAATAATTGAGTATTTTCAGGGTAAAGAATTCCCTCATCCTCTGTCCCCAACACACAGGAGACAACATGAAAGGCAGTCTGGAGTGTCCTCTGCACATCATTGAGCCGACACAGCTGAGATTCCTGGCTGTGGGGCTGTGAGATTCCCAGCAGCCAGGACTTGGAGAGGCACAACACTTGTACCAAAGCGGTCTGCGTTCCAATTTCGTGCCTTTTTTGTGGATGTGAGTGGGTTTCGTCCTTGCTCCCTCTTTGATTTGGCCTGGTGCACCTTGATTTCGGTGGGAGGCTGTTGTTATCCTCTGGGGTTTGTTCTTGGAATGCAGGGAATGCCAGAGCTCACCGTGCCTGCTCTGCCCGGGTGTCCGGTGGCGTTCCCAGCGCATTCAGGGCAAACGGGGAGCTGCTGAGCCCCTGTGTGTCTGATCCTCAGCAGTTTCAGTCTGGAATAGCTGGTAGCAGTCCCTGCCTGTGCTCTGTCCCCAGTTAAGAGCTTCATCAGATCTCTGGATCCTGTTGTTTCAGCTGAGCTGGGACGATGGACCCTCCTGGTGGAGATGCTGCCGGAGCAGCCCCCAGGACATCAAACGCAGTCCCTGTTGTTTTTTCAGACAAGACAGTTTCTCCAGTTTGCCTTTTGATAATCTTCAAATGCGGGCCTGACCTGAATTTACAACACGGAGGAAGAAAACGAGAGGAAAAATATCTCCCGACAGCTTTTAAGGTGTCTTTGACAGCAGTAAACTAAAGAAAATAAGCACAAGTTCTTCCCTTCCCCTTTGCTTTTGTAGGTCACTTCAGGGGAAATCTGAGCAAATCAGAGAAGTTCAAAAACAACCTCTAGCCCAATCACTTCCACCAGGCACCCAAACCCCCCCGCCACACAGCCCACAAACCTCACATTCTCCTTGGCAGCCTCGTGTGAAAACCATCTTGGAATAACTCGCCACAAAGAGGACATGAAGTTCCTTTGGTTTGGCAAAGTAAACAGGTTTATTTTTGTTTGCAGAAGGTTTTGCAGCGCAGCGCCCTGGCAAAGCTGGCCTGCATCTTTTCCTTGCCTGGATTTACCCTTGGGCCCAGCAATTTGAAGGATGAGGTCGCTTGGGAAGAGAGCGGGGGGCTCGTCGGTGGCTCCTGTCCCCCGAGCCCTCATGGCCCTGAGGTGCCACAGGGTTTGTTTTCCAGCGCAGCGGCAGCCCCAGCGCTCTGCCCCTGGCCCAGACTCCATTTCCCCCGGGTGTGGGTTCCCCTGGTTCCTGCCTGCTGCTCTGGGTGAGGCGGGAGCAGAAACGATGCCATAACTCAGCGGGGCTTGCCCTTGCAGTGATTGAGGCGGCCGCAGAGCCGATCGATGGCAGCTCCGCGGGGCCGGGCGGGGGGTGCTGCTCACCTGCACAGAGCCCTGGGAGCTCCTGGCGCTGCTCCCGTGTGTGTCAGGCCTGCGGGGAGGGATGGGCCATTACTGCTGAAATATGGGTTCCGTGGGCTCTGGGGCATGAGGAAAAGGCTCTTTGCTGCAGCGAGGGCGTTGGGATAACGCCCCGGCACTCTGGCGGCGGGATGTGGCTTCATAGATTTTCTCCTCGCTGTTTTTAAAAACAACCCAGCAGATGCAGCTGATAAATGATGTTTCCCAGTATCTCTTTTTGAAGCTGCTTTCAGGCGTCCAGTGGTTTTGGCTGGAATGGTTTATGTGCTTGAATCGTGAGCTGAGTTCAGCCTGCTCAGGCCTGGCTGGTGGCAGCAGGGCTGCTGTGGGCACTGCCCCGTGTGTGGGGCGTGGGATGGTCTTGGTCGGAAGGAGTCTCGTGCAGGGACCCTGTGGGAGCAGGTTTGGCTTTGCCGTGGCTTTCAGGGAGCTGCGGTGAGCTGGAGGCAGCTCCGAGGGTCTGTGCGTGTGGTGCCCGTGCAGGAGGGGTTTGCCTCGTCCTTTGCAGCAGCACAAACCCAAAAGTGGCTTTCTCTCAAAGCCCCTGGAGGTGTGGGTGCCGTATCTCAGCGTTTTCGTCCCCTTTGCTCAGCTTCCCACTTCTTTTGCCCTTACAAAGCAAGATGGAGTTTATTGTCTAATCACCGAAGCTGCCGAGTCAGGACTTGTGTCCAGGGTGATCGTTGTCAGTGCCAAGAAACAGAATTGAGCAAAATTAAACCCAGACCTGATTAGTGACCTACTTACAGGATGGAGAAGGTGCTGGGATTCTGGCTGAAGCGAATTCAAATTCCCTGTTTCATTGTATTTCCTTGATTAATAATAAGTGAGTGAAATATCAGTCAAGATTTTTTTAAAGCAAGGAAGCAGATTTAAAACATTACATTTATTTTACCTTGGGAGAACTTAATTAGCTGTCAACAGCACAACACATGAGTGGTGACTTTTGAATGAAATTATGAAATCTCTGCTCCTGAGGCATTTTTCTCCCTCCTTCCAAGGCAGAGGGAAACACAACAGATATGTTTAGTCAAAAGCTAAGTAATTTTTAGGAGAATGCTTTTGCCTTCACTGTTTCCTTGTATTAATTACAGAAGTGTATAACCCTTCAGTTCTGATTTGAATGTGAGCAACCAGCACAACCAGGTTATTAAATCAGGTTGCAAATCCGAGATCAGGGTCATGTGGTTCTCTGTTTGATGGGTTGATTTCTTAAGTGATTGAACTTCTATCATTCCACTGGATACCATGGTAATTTACTTATTTCACAAATGTGATAAATAAACCACGGCCAGCAAATCACTCAAATGGTCCTAATTTAGAGCTCCTGGCTTTTGCTGACACATGATGGGAGCGTGGCAGGGCTATCAGGGAAATGGATGTGCTGAGGAGCCAAGGAGAACAAGGTGGTTTGGAGTTAAATATCAGAAGCCATCAAAACCCAAGCAGCTGTCCCAGCAGGGGCAGCTGCCTCTCCTGGGGAGCTTTGGTTTGTGCCTGCCTGGATCCCCAAACCTACACTTGTGGCTTCATTTGTGGCCAAGCTTTTCTCAGGAGCTTTGGGTAGGGAGGGAAGATGGATGGATGGTAGATTACAGGCGATTGAGTTTCCCAGTATCTCTCTTAAAGCTTCAGCTTCAGAAGTCATTTGAATGTACCTAAAGCTGTGATTTCAGGAGGGGCTGAGAGCAGGAAGAGGGTGAACCCCAATATTAGGGTCCTAGGGAAAAATCTGCAAAAAGGTTTGAGCAAATCCTGATTGTTTATATGAGAGTGACAGTGAAAGTGATACTAAGAGTGGTCATCGGTTTCAATTGCCTCGTTCGCAACAATTGTTGCGAAATGTAGTACCCACATACTTAAAAATGTAAATAAAATTGACATGTGGTGCATTCCTGGGGCGAATTTGCATTTCAAAGAGCTTCAGTGGGACAAAGATCTGCTGTTTGCTGGCAGTGGCTGGGCTGCCCTGGGCACAGGCATCGCCTGGGGTTTGGGATGTTTTCCTGGTAAAATGTGGGTTAACCTGTAAATGGTAGGGACTGGTAAACCTCGATGAAGTCACGCTGTGGCTGAAGCCCCTCTTGTGCACCCATGGGCATGGGCGTTCACTGAGCCTGCTTGGAATCAGAGATTAAAAAAAAAGGATGCTTCTGGCAAAGCATTTAATATACAATATCAGGTTGTTTCTTCAGTCCAGATCTCACCTTCAGCATCCCTGTCACAAGTCCCCATGGACCTTCTGATTGAGATTCCCTGCTCTTGGAGGAGACGGGGAGAGGAAGGACGAAGAGCTGCCCACGTTTTTGTGGCAACTTGTGACAAACAATTTCAAATCTGGCAGCTGCAACAAAATTGTTGGCTGTACCCTGCCACCACTCTGGGGCTCAGGAATGTGTTTTTGTAGCAGATGGAGCTATTAGTTAGCTGTGCTATCTTGAAGAATTGCTTTCCCAGGTAATCAGCTCTGCTCATTTAGGATGTCGTTTCCCCACCTCGATATGTCAGCCGAGGAAGCGGGAGTGATTAATCACTGCGGCTTGGACACTGCACAGGAATAACTGCGTGGAGGGAATCGTTCTGCGGAGCACCAATGCCACAGGGAGTTTAAAGTGCTCTGATGCAAAGCAAACAAGATGGAAAAGATGACCGTGATGCTTCCTGATGGCTGTGTGGCACCCTGAGAGTTTCTGTGGCAACCTGAAGATTTGCAATTCATGGGGAGCCTGGAGCAAGACAAAACTTTCCAGACTGGGCTGGGGCTGCTGCGGAAGGGCCAGTGCCAGCCCTTTGGCCAGGCAGGACCCCCCCCCTTT
>VYXD01005612.1:62259-114350 GCA_013397195.1 Hylia prasina
GGCAGGACCCCCCTTTCCCTGGCAGGACTCCCCACGCTGGAGCACGCATGGCACAGCCGCTGGAGGGACAGACGGACGGATGGACAGACGCCTTCCACGCTTCCCACCAGCTCCTGTTGAAGGGAGCTAAAGGTCTTTGAAAGGTTCATTAAGAATCAGCTGTTGATCCCTCCACAGACTCTGCCTAAAAGGCTGGGTTTGCTGGACCGAGCAACAAAAATACTGTAAAAGCAGCACAGTTCTATTCTTCCTGGTTTAAAGGCTGAAAATGAGATTTTGTTTTTTCAATTACTGATATTCTTAAATTACCAGCAAAGAAGGTTAATCCTTTTTTTTTTAATTATTATTTTCTGGCAGATCTCAGGCTTAAGCCTGCTGGTGGCTGCCTCTATTTTCATTTCACCCCTTCGAAAGCAATTTGGGATATTTTGCAAGACTCAGTGTTGCCATGTGCTGTATAAACATAAGATGCAAAATAGGCCAGTCTGGGATTTGGGATAGAAAGAGTATCAGCTTTAGCTCTGAAGTGTGACCAAGGAATTTAAACTTGTTGGGCAGCCTTGTCTTGTGAGGAACATGCAGGATTTTCAGCCTCATCCCTCCTTGTAGCAGCCTTTTACCACTCACCTTCCCTGCTGGGCTGAGCGCTCCATGGCATTGTGCTCCTCAGGCTTTCCTCGTGGGGACTCTCCAGGGCTTGGATGTGCTTGGAAGGAGAAAGATGAAGGGACTGGTGGTGTCCCAGAGCTCAGTGCGTCAGAAAATAGCTGTGGAGGGGTTTGTTGGCTGCCGGGGTGAATTAGAACAAGCTCAGGTGGGTGGAAGGCAGCAAAGCAAAGCTGTGGTAAGGGAATTCCTGGCAGCTCGGTTTTGCAAAGCCAGCACCTCGGAATACAGACACTGGAACCACACCAGCAGCTGCTTTGTAGCCATTAGCTTTAATCCCATTTCAGACTGGGCAGTAGAGCCATTGGTGAACCTGGATCATAAAAATTACAGCAGCATTAAACCTTGCGCCGTGAGCTTTATGGTGGACGAGTGGTCCTGCAGGAATTTATTGCGGGAGCTGATCGGTGGCTTTTATGTGGCCGGAACAGCTGGTGCCAGCACGGTGAGCGTGTGGCATGTCCATCATTCCTGCTGCCACGCTGCTGCCTTTGGGAAAAACTCCCTGCAGGAGCTTCCCAACTTCATGTGAGACTCCGTGGAACAATCTCCTGGTGTGTCTTTGGGCTGTCTCTGTCCCAGCTGGGTGGTGCTGCCCCGCTCACAGCGTGTCCCTGTCCCCACAGAGATGGTGACACAGAGCTTTCCTTGGCCCTCCCTGCACCTCATCCTGAGGGTTTCCATAACCCGTGTACAAGGCCAGGCGTCTTTCCCTACGTCTGACATAACCACGTTATGTGCAGAACCAGCTGGGTGAGGCGTTGCCCAGGAATGCAGAGCCCCAGGTGGGCTGTTCTGGGGCACCTGCCAGCCTCCTCCAGGTGCCCTGGGTTGTGCAGTGCGGATATTCACCTCAGAGCCTGTTGGGGAACTCATCTTCTTCCCACCTAGCTCAGTCATGGCTCTTTCTGAAAGATCTTCCTGTTTATTTTCAAAGCACTCCATGCCTGTAGCAGAATTTTGAAGTTAATTGCCTGGATGCAGACAGCACGGAAGGCGGAGTGTTACAAGGAGATAGCTGGAGATAGAGGCTGAGAAAATAACCTCGGGGCATCTGCCTGTGAGCAGGCATGTAAAAATACTAATTTTTGAACTTTTGACTTCAAATGGTTTGTGTAAAAATGTTTAAGTATTTTTTTCCTCTCAGATTTGATCTTTTTGAGTCACAAGACCTTTTTGTGGTTGGCAGGGCTCCTGTAACATATTTCTTTTTAAATGATCTCTGAAGTTGTTGAGTACACGGGTATGAAAGTGCCTGATGGAAAGCTGTACAATTTGTTCAGGCAGGAGCATAGAATGAGTTTCTTTTCAGTGGAAACTGAGTTGGCTTTTTGAAGCTCCTCTCGCTGCATGAGAAGAGATTTTCTATGTGAGGGCTCGACTGCTGCTTTGTGGCTCTTCCCAGTGAGCCTGTGAACAGCCCTGTGTGGAAGTACCCTCGGGGGTGTGCACTGACAGGTACAATTTGGGGCAGCCTGGTTTCTTGAAACTGGAAAGTTTCCTAGAATAAAAAAATGAAAAATCCAGGGGTGTGGGCCTGGTTGGAGATGTTTCCATGTCAGCTCCCATGTTCTGTCTGTGCCCCATCTGCCAGCGTCGTGACGGGCGAGCTCCTTGGCTCCTGGATCCCCGCTCGTTCTGCCTGAGTAGGAGCATCCCAACACACGGCACTGCCCCAGGCTGCAGCTGAGTCACAAATGCTTCAGCTCCTTCCACTGGCACTTCCCACACGCAAGCTCGGAATGGTCCCCAGGATCCCAAGAACGGGAACTTCCAGTGGTGGGGAGAGAGCTCTGAAGATTTTTAGACAGGCTCGTAAATAAATTAGAAACCAAGTCACTTACCATGATGGAAAGGAGCTGCAGCCTGCCCCCCCCCAGCTCATGCCCCTTGCAAAGCAGCTGTGGGTTGCAGAGGTTGTGTTTTTGGGTGCTGAAGGTGACTTTGTTCCTCTGAGTCTGATTCTGGTGTTGTCTTGAGGCAGGGGCTGGAACATCAGTGTGCTGCCTGTGTCCTTCACCAGCATTAACCACTTCAGTGTAAGTAACTTGGATGTAAGTAACAGAATGCTCCTGGCATGTTTCGTAAATCTGTGAAAGTTATGTTTGTCTTGGCCACTTTCTCTGGGAAATGGTAACATGCACCAAAGGATTTTTCGCTAGTCTTGACTCTGGTTTTGACCTAACACAGCAAGAGGACAAGAGAGCAAAAAAATGAAATGGAAAAGAAGGTGTCTTGTTTGCACATGGTACTTGGCAGGCTGCCCTTGGTGACGGGGCTCATCCCCCGTTCCTGCAGCTTTCCCAGCTCTCCCAGTTACAGCTGAGCACATGGCAGAACATTTTGCTGAGTCTAGGACTTAATGAGGGGCCATGTTGGGAATAGAGTTGTGCTCCCAGACTGGAGTTCATGGTGGAGTGTACCTTTAATATGAAGTGACACTTGTCAAAACAAATGAGCGAGATTTTTATTGCATGTTCACTCACTTGTAAAATTCGCTAGTCTGCAGTGGCTCTTAATCACCGCCGCGAATTAGCCAGGTCCTCCTGCAGTTCAATTACTGGTGTGTCATGTTTAAATTCTCCCTTGATGAACTGATGGTGAGATTATACGCACGGTTTCATAATAGGTAACGGGCAAAATACAAACACAGGAGGGGAGCGCAGATGGTGCAAAGTGCTTAATCCGCAGCACAGTTAGGGATAGGTGTGGCTGGGGCAGGATGTGGGGGGAGCTGTGGGTCACCACAGCCAGTTGTGCCTCGGGTGAGGGCAGGGATCTGCCCTGGACCAGGATGTGGGAGCTGCATGTTGGCATGACAGAAGGGACAGGCAGTACTGGCCTTGCCACAGCCAGCATTCCTTCAGGTCGCTGCTGTGTTCCAGTAGCATCATCACTGGCATTGGGCTCTTCTTGCTGTTGGCACCATGCTGTGCCACGTTGGTTTTTGACAATGCCCATGGCCAGCTCCATATAAAATCACAGGGGCAGAGGCCTGGCCAAGAATGCAGACTTTGAGGCTGGTTTCTCTCCGTGCTGTTGCTTACGGCGTTCCTGTCCCCGAGCGCGCTCCCGCGCCGTTCCACGGAGCTGCTCGTGCTAATTGTTCCAGGCGGTGCTCAGGCTGAGCCACGGTGTTTAAACAGAGTGGCAGGTGGAGCAATAGATAACGTTCAACTGCAGCTCTGTGCGAGATGCACTCCCACAGACTGTCTGCCTTCCCTCCGCCCGGCGCTGCCGCGGTGGCCGGGGAGCGCCGCCGGGCCCGTGGCAGCTGCAGGCTCACCCGTCTGCAGACAGCCGTGGTGCCTCCCTTGTCTTGACCTCTTGCTCAAAATGAAATTCTTAATTACCAGGGAGCCGATGACTGAGTCATGCTGCGCGTTGTCAAGGAGACAAATAAAGCCCGTTGAACTCGCAGAGATTGTACTGGAGAGACTGGCACGATTCCTCCTTGTTCTAGAAGCACTCTGAAGCGGTGCAGGCTTCCAGATGTTGTGTACAGCTGCTGCCTTTACAAAAAAGCAAACTCGTTTCCTCGTCTCTTATCTGTGCTCTGGAAATTCTCTGCTTACCTTGATAATGTGATTTTCTAAGGAGCCACCTTGATAATAACCAGAGGAGATGAGATGCAAGAAGTTGTAATTGGAGAGGAAATAACATTTAAGAAGTGGGAAATTGAAGATGCTTTCCTGATGTTGAGCAGGTCTAACTGATCTTCATAAAGTTTCCATAGAAAATTGAAATTAGGGTGTTAAGTCCAGGGCTTTAAATTTCACACCAAGCTGTTAGAGCAAGGTGAAACTGGGGATGGAGTGAGTGTTGCCACATCTCTGAGCAAAGGGTGATCAATACCCTGAAAGCTTGGCCCCTCTGCTGCACTTTGATTACCCAGGAGATGCCTTCCTGTGCCTGTACCCACTCAGGGCTTGGAAGGATCCAGATGCACGTGCCCGTCAGCCTGGCTGCTGAAATTAGAGGTAACAAATTATTGATAATTAGGGCTGGTTTTTTTTGTTTTACCATTGCAAAAAGTGAATTTATAAAAGCCAATTTATTTTTATCTCTGGCCTCGGGAACTCCAAAGCAGTTGTACTTATTCTTAATTGCTTGTTTTATGGGTGAAAATGAAGCTGGGATGTAAACGACGGCACGGGGGGGCCGGGAGAGAGCTGCTGCCATGCTCAAACTACGAGGAGGAAAACTGGCACTGAGGATTGCCTAATACTCCACAAATTCCAGTTTTTATTAAGTTTAACAATGCAACCGTTTCCAACCATCCTAGAACTAAATATAGTAATGAAATTTTATTTGAAGTCAGGAACATTATCGAGATATGACTTGATGTGTGTAAGATACTGCACATCACCGGAGTGGTACAGATTGTGTTAAATGGGCCTGAAATAATCTCCAGGAAAGAAAATCGTTTTCTATTCTCCTTGACACAAAGTGTTTGTCACAGATACGCGTTCTTATCCACGTCTTGTTAGTGAAATCATTATACTTTTCATTACAACTTTTATGCAAATATGCTGGTTTTCCTTGATTAGGTTTACATGAATAAGCTGTAATTGTAGGCTGAGGTGATATTAATGCGCAACAATTAAATACGTAATTACTGTGTGTAATTGTGGTGTGAGGGGTGGCAGCCTGTGCTGGCACAGGGTTTGGGGTCTGGGCTGGGGTCCTGCCCATGGGGCTGCTATAACGTGTCCAGTATCCAAAATACATGAACAAAAGGAGCATGAGACCACGGGAATGTGCTTGCAGCATCCTGCTGCTGCCCAGTCTAAAGAGTTGGATAGTTTCCACTTGTCCCACTTGCATTCCTCCTTTTGCCCACCTAGACACGTGGAGCCCTTGTAGTATTATATTTAAGGATACCTTTTTCCCAGGCAGCTGCTTGTATCTGCTGTAATTCCTGTTAATCTCTGTGTGCACAGGGCTCGTTGGAGCAGTGGGTGGTTTCCCTCTCTGTGACACTTTGCTGCGTTTGCAGTTGGTGCTGCAGAGGAAATACAAAAATAAAACCAAAAAGAAAAGCTCAAAAGCAGAAATACTGACCTGTGGGTACCTGCCAAAATTGTCCTTTTGGCAAGCAGTCAAATGTGGCTCTCTAATGGAGGTGGCAGTGAGCCGTTCCTGTGCTGGGGATACCCGAGTGCTGCCCTGGGAGCTTCTCCAAGGCTCTGTTACTGCTTTGGAGTCCCCGTGCTGGGAGGAGGTTTCGGTGTCACCAGCCACAGGGCTGTGCTCCTGGAGGTGACCTTGAGCAGTGAAAAGAATGTCTTTGGTTGTTGTTTTTTTTCTCATGCAATCAAGAGTTCCCACAACTCTAATTCCTTTATTTTTGGTTTTGAGTGGATTTTTCTGTTGTTTTTTTCTGATAAGGCAGCGAGGCTCCTCTGGTGGCCCCTTTTTGGGGGGGTGCAGGCCCCCTTCCCTGTGCTGTGCTGGGACCCAGCACACCAGAGCACAACTCACTATCTGCAGCCTGAAGAATGAGTTATTGTGCCGCCAAGAATTGTTTGAAGAATTAAAATTGACCCATTTCCTTCAGGCACGGGCAAGTTAATACTCCGGAGTGTTAACATCGTAGGAGTGATTTGAGAAGTATTATTCTTCAAATCCCTGTGCTCATATGTATGTAGGTATAAATAAAAAGGCCTCAAAGGTTGTTTCAGCATTTATTAACCTCTCCTCCTCTTCAGGGGCTTTGCTTGGCCAAGGCTTTATCTGGTTGTGTGTTTTTTTTCTGAATTTGTGGAGCTGGAGGAGCAGCTGTCAACACCTCCCTGGATTGAAACTTGTCTTTGTCCAGGGTTTTATATCCAAGTTGCTACATTTGTGCTAATTTTGTTTTCCTGGCTTTTTTTAGGTAAGTGAAAACGTTCAGAGGTGGGATTTGAGCGCTGGTGTTTGGCACGGGACAGGCTCAGGCTCGGACAGCGGATCAGGCAGTTGTCAGCCAGGAGATGCTTCATTAGTAAGTCTAGAAATGATGGCTTATAAAGATGCTTCAACAGCTTTTGGAGATTTTCTGGGATTCTGGTGTTTGGATGAGGAAAGGAGGACTTAGAACTTTTCCTCTCACAACACTGTAGGGAAAACCCAAACAGCCCTTCCTGTTCTGTGATTTCTGTTTCTGATTTTCTGTAGTATATTTAGGAGTGCAACTCTTCAAGGAGTAATTTCTAAATACAGCTGGATTCCTGGGCTTGGGAGTGTTCTCCAGCCTCGTGTTGAAAGGGAGCGTGAGGACGTAGGAGGCAGCAGGGGTGGTTTGTTGTTTTTTTAAATAATGCTTAATCTAGAATTAAATTCAGAGGAGTGCCTGGAGAAAATGAGATCTCTCTGATCAGATGCTCAGAATACTTTTTGTCTTCTCTAATAAGCAAGAAAAGCTAGTAGAGGGAATTACATGCTGGAAGAGGAATTTTAATAGCAACAGATATGCAAAAAGGGAGGTATCTCAGGTGAATAGGAGGTGCAGGCTGGTGAGCAGGAGATCCTTTCCCAGCTCCAAGAGCATGAGTTTTTGTGGTACAGACACAAACGTGGTCCTCCCCAGCAAAGCCAGAGGAGAGGAACCAGCTCCCTTTGGTGGTCAGTCCCTGCCTGTTGTGGCAGTCCCCACCAGGACTGAGCAGGGGGAAGCAGCAGCTCCCTGTGGCAGCCTGGCTCTGCAGGGTCTGTGCCAGTGGCCTTGTCCACTCTCTCCTTTGGCTAAGGGAAGGCATTTAACCTTGGGGAGTGTCCTGTGGGACACCCTTCCCTGGCTTCAGCTCCTTGTTTGAGCGTGCTGCATTTCACCAGCCGTGTCACCACCCCCAGCCTGCTGAGTGCAGAGGGCAAGATCCTCCTTTTCCTGAGGCGTGGGCACACTGCAGGAAAACAGAAGCATCTCATAGTGGGCACAGATGCTCCCAGTGTCTTTTTGCCTGTGAATCTGGTTAAATAACACAGGGTTTTGCTGCAGGTGCCATTCAAGGTCAGTTATTCGGCAGTGCTGTAACTAATTCCAATTAAAGCAGAAAGCTTTTCCCATTTTTTTAAAAATAGACTTAAAAGCTTTAATTTGCTGCAGTGAGCTGCAGCTCCTGGCCTGGGCAGAGTGGTCTGGACATGCAGGAGATGTTCCTTGCTCCAGTAATGCCCTCCCAAGCTCGGGAACCCAGGCTGCATCTCCCGGCCTCAGCATTCCAGAGGAATGGAAAGGGTGGCTTCGGCAGGTGTTGGGCACGTCCCTGTCTTGGGAGAATCCAGACGTGTGGAGAGGTCTGTTTGGGGGGAGAAGGGAAAAACAGGAAGGGGAGCAAGCTAAATTGTGTTCCCAGGCAGGACCCACTCAGCCCAACAGCCGTGTGTGCTGTGGGAATCCCGCTCCGGAGCAGCAGCAGCCGCGTGCTTGTGTTCAAACATGGAGATAAACGCACCCATCTAAATTCATGATTTTGGGGCTTTTTCGTGGAGTTGCTAATTATTGAACATAACTGCTTATTCATAATTTCTCTTCTCCTGCCTGATAGCCCTAATCCCATATTTGTGCGGCTGTCATTCCCATGGCAACAGACTGGTGTCTGAGGCAGAAGATTATTAAATACCGAGCAGCGCATTAAAATAATGGGCAGGTTCTGACTTAGAGACTTTCGCATGGGGGCAAACTTCAAAAAAAGAGAACACTTTCACAAAAAGCAATTTACTTTGCCGGTAATGTTCTCTATTCCCACAGCTCTCACTGGAGAGAGCTGTTTGAGGAGCAGCCCGCTGCCTCGCAGCCCATCTCCTGCTCCTCCCGCTTTGCGGAGAAATCCTCAGCTTATGTTTATGTCATCAGTCTGTTGCCATGGAAACTTTGTCACAAATGTATCGTGACCTCACAACGGGATGGCAAAGGAGGAGAATGTGGGCTGGAAGATGACATTAGGAATGATCAGCAGCAGGAGAAAAACAGCCCCAGGCCTTGGGAGATGCAACGAAATAAAACAGAAAAGGAGCCGGGGTGCATTTACCTGATCACTGATCCTGGTGTGCAGGAACTCTGCTCCAGAGCCATTTAAAGCTCTAACTTTGCTGTTTCCCCGTCGGTTCCCAGCACTGTCAGGTATCCCTGGCAAAGGAGGAGCAGACCCTTCCCTCCAGCCTGTGGTTCAGACAGCCGGGCAGGGAGCTGGGGGGCAACTGGACCTCTTTAGAAGTGTCAGGTATTTGTCTTTTTGGGGTTTCAGCCCTGTGTCAGATGGGGACAGGGGAACAGCAGAGCCCTGGGTCTGCTGCAGCACTGCTGCTCTGTGGAAGGTGTGTCTGCGGGGGTCTAAGTGATGGGTGTCAAGGTGATGCTTTTTGATGCCTTTCAGAAATCAGACTTTCCCTAATGAAAGCTGCTGCTAAAATGTGAAAGAGGATTAGGCAAGGATTAATAAAGGAAAGGTAGACAAGAGATTTGATTACCTGTCACAAAGATACTGGCTGGGTACCGTGTCATGGCAGTGAGATGGAACAGAAGATTCTGCACACCTGGGGTATCGATCAGTGGGTGTTCCAATTTATGGTGCTTTTTGCTCATTTGTGCTGACCCCAGACTGATGGAATACACTTCCCAAAGCAGAGGATTTGCCCTGGAAGGGCTGCTGCTCCTTCCTGCCTCGCAGCAGGCTGTTTGCTGTGAGTGGGAGCTGCCCCAGGACTCCTTGCTGCCAGGTCCAGCAGCAGTGGAGCTCGGGGCAGGTGCTGGTGTGACACCGCCTCGAGCTCGGCCACCTCCTGAACATCAGACCAAGATGATAAAAACAGAGAGGCTGGTACAGAGAGCTGCTGCTGCTCCAATGTTATCTCCCTGTGCAGGTGCTCCAGGCAGTGCAGCCGCATCCAGAAGTGCCATTCTCTGCATATTTCATGTATTTTTAATACAATCCTTTAGAGCACTAATAAGATCTTTGTGCAGCACTGGGAGCCAGTGGCCGTGGCAGCACACTGAGGGGTGTGTGGGGTCTGTGTCCTGCACAGCTCTGGCACACGCTGGGGAAAGGCTGCCTTGGCTCCCCCCTCGCCAGGGCCCACAGGGCAGGTGGGAAATGGGAGACCAGATTTGGAGCCAGCCAGCCCAGCAAGGGCAGGGCAGACTTGCCTGCCATAGAAAACCCTCTGGAGGGGATTTCTCATGGTGTGCTGGGACAGAGTCGGAGGAACAGCATCTCCTTGCTGTTTATCCCTTCGGTTTCCTGCAGGGAATAAAACGAGGGCTGGACTGATTTGTAGAGCGTGTGCTTCAGCACTTCCTTTCTCTCTTAAGCAATTTCCCTCTCCTCTGGCTTCTTAAGAGCTTAAGGATCATTTTCCTCTTGCAGTTGGTAATACAAGAGGAGATGAGTAAGTACAGATCTCTGCGACCCATAAACCGTAAAGTCCTGCCTGCAACTTAAACCTCTGCAGCTTTATTTGCTTTGTCGTGGCTTCTCACATGTGTTGGGGTTTAACAAACACGAGTTTTCCCTCTGGAGATAGACTCAAAAAGAGGCTGTAAGGAGCAGTATTGTTCTCGGAGCATCTTGTCTCGTCTCTGCCTTGAGAAGTGTGTGACTTCAAAAAGGAGCAGCAGCAGCTCTGTGCGGGCTTTTTGCTCCTCCTGGGCTCTGCACCGCCTGAGTTTGTTTTTGGCTGCAGCCTGCAGCGCCTCAGGGACAGCTCTGAACAAGGAGAGTGCCCTGACATTTCCTGCACACTGTTGGGACCTTGGCTCCTGCTGCTGGGAAGGTGTTCTGTAGGTGTGGCGCGGGCAGGGCAGCGGCGAGTTGGCAGCGCAGGATCCTGTGAAAGAAAGTAGGGCATCCCGGTGCTGTTGTGTAACAGCAGCTCCCTCCACTCCCCAGCCAGCCCTCTGCCTCCTGGGGAATTCATGACCGAGTTCAGTGCGATTCTGTATTTGGCTGAAATATTGAAAAATGCATTTGCTGTCAATGGGTTCCTTTAATACAAAAGGAAGGAGATTTATGGGAAGAGGAGCGTTGCCATCAGAAGTGCCCTTTGTCTTTACTTCTTAGTTCCATCTTACCCTGGACCTGTTTGAGCCAGGTGTGTTGTTGGGGAAGGTGAGTATGTGAAGCCATAAGGGTAACTCGTTTTTCTACCTCCTGGAGGACACGGGGCAGCACTTAGAGAAGGTTTTGAGGGTTGCTCCTTTTAGTGCTCTGCCCATTTTTAGCCGTGAGCTTTTTCAGTTGAAGGTGGAGGGGTAAAACCAGGGAAGTGTGACCTGGGAAGCAACCATTCTTAGCTTTAACTTGACTCTTTTCCTGCTTGTGTCCAACTGTGTGACAGTGCTTTAAAGAGACGCAGTAACTACCTCTGAAGGAGACAATCCAAAGTTAGGCAAGTTAACAGCTACCACCTCTGAACAGAAAATGCCCTCAGCAGTCGGGCCAGGGCTGCACTGTGGGTGTGTGTGAGCTGTTGTGAGGAAGCTGAACCCGAGGCACTGGAGGTATGGAATGGTGTGGAAGGAAGCAGGCTGGGCACAGCCACCAGAACTGTGTCACTGCCGTGGCCTGAGCACCTCTTGGCACACAATCCTCACGTTACCCTCCTGCTCCCCCTTGCAGCTGAGTGGCTTTGCCAGCATGCTGATCCCTGGCCTCCAGGAAAAGCCAGGGAGCTCTGGAGCTGTGAGGAAAGGGCAAAATTAATTTGACTTCTAGAACCAATGTGTTGTAGGTAAAAATCTTTCTAGAAAAAAAATATGTAGGGAAGAACTGAGGTTTGCAGCAGAGTATTCAGTCTAGGATCATTGTTACGGGTTCCATGGGAACATCTGGCAGGAGCCAGAGGGTGACACAGCTCTGTGAAGGGCACTGAGGAGCCTGGGTGCTCAGCTGGGATCTGGGTGTTCAGCTGGGATCTCACTGTTCAGCTGGAATATCAGTGTTCGGTTGGGATCTGGGTTTTCATCTGGGATCTCTGTGCCCAGCTGGGATCTCTGTGCCCAGCTGGAGCCCCAGCTCCAGCCACACTCTGATCTTTGCCATCCCAGGCTGGTGGGGATCGTGGGTGCAGCAGAGGATCAGTGGGACACAGGGCTGTGGTGCAGGCAGCCTGCTCCTGGAAAGGAGCTAAGGAATCCAGTGGGAAATGTCTTTGTTTTTGTTCTTTTTGATGAATTCTCTGAATTGTGTGTCTAATTGCGCTCAATTACTCCCGCCTGGTGAAGGTAGGTTCACGGTTTCCAGGCAGGGATGTACATTGATTTCTTTTGCAGGCCTGGAGACAAAAGTCGTTCATAAAGGACAAGGAACTTTGCTCTCCTGTCAGTGGGAGGGGGTTGCATTTCTGCCTCTGTATTGTTGGCAGCTTTTACATTGATTCAATTTGAAAACTGAATGAGAAATTAACGTGTTCTTGTGTGGACACATTTCAGCTAAATTATTAAATGAAGTGGTCGACTCTTCTCCCTGCATTAAACCAGGAGAAAAACTATAATTAACTATTTCATTGACCGAGGAGGAGTGGTAAAATTGATGTGAGACATTGACCTCATAGATTTTTGTTGCCTGTGCTGTGAAAGTGAGGGTGAGCTTTTAGGAATGAGAGTGGTGGGTCAGCTTTCTTTGCAGAAATACAAATGGTTTCAGTTCATTGTTGCACCTTTTCTGCTTTATCTCTCCTTCCCCTGGGAAGGATCTGCTTCTGCCTTACTCTGCCAGGATTTAGGAATCCCATCACTCTGTGATTTCATGTAATCCCTGTTCTGGTGGTCCTTGCTGGCTTGTGTGGAAGGGAAGAGGCACAGCACGGCCTCTGGTTGGGATGTCTGTCCTACAAAACTCCTGTTCCACTTGCTCAACATAACCAGCTTTTCCAGGAAAAATCCACTAAGCCTCGGGCACCAGCAAAGGTCACTTGGTGTCAGTCCCTGGGATGCTGGCAGGTGTCCTGGCTGTGTTGGGCACCATCCAACAGCCATCTGCTGCCAGGTGTGCTGAGGGTGGCAGGGAGATGCTTCCTTGGCACAGCTGCCCGCTGCTGGTGGAGCGCTGGAGCTGGCAGTGTGGGAACTCGCAGAGGGGAAGCAGCACGTGGGGAATGGCTGGGAAGGGTCCCTGGGGCCCAGCTCTGCCTCAGGGATGGAGAAGCACTGCCCTGAGAGAGGGAGGGTGAGAGGTTTGTGGCAGAAAGCAGACTTGCACCTTCGGTGTGTTCCAGCCTCTGGCACAGATGGGAGTGCTGGGAGCAGGGCAGTGACCCTGGCTGACCCTTCATGCTCTCCAGGGCTGTGATGTCTGCATTCTGGGCACAGGGTGTGGCTGGGATTAAGCAGAGATTATGTAGAAAATCCATAGGATGTGGAGTGCTGCCAGCTGTTCGCTCCAGGGGATGATGTTGTGGTGGTTGCAAGAGCAGGCAGTTTTCTGTGCAGCACAGAAAATGTGCTTTTGTGAAATCTGGGAAGGCAGGGCTCCGTGGAGCACTGCACAATGAGAACTGCAGGACTGCATTCCCCTCACTGTGAGTGCTGCCACAATGCAGTACTCCAAGCCCCTTGGAGACGGGAAAACACGGCATTTCATCCAGAATGCCCAAGTTAGTGTTCTAATACAGAATTTTATTGGGTACATAGGAGAGCATTTCTCACAACGTGTGGCATCAGTTATAGACTCGGCTGGTTCCAATGTAATACCTTTAAATGTCCCAACTGTGCATCTAAATACATAAAACACAGAATCCCACAATGATTCAGGCTGGACAGGATTTGAAAGCTCATCTCATTCCACACCCCCTGCCGTGGGCTGGGACATTTTCCCCTGTCCCAGTCTGCTCCAAGCCCCGTCCAAGCTGGCCTTGGACACTTCCAGGGATGGGGCAGCCTGTGCCAGAGCCTCACTGCCCTCACAGTTATAACAGGGCATCGATAGGAATAGCAGAGTTATTTCCTCTCCTGATTTCATGCTTGAAGTTTCATTAGGAATTGCTTGGGACTTCATGGGGAGCGTGGTATTTTGGTATGGGGCAAGTGTGGGAGGGACATCTGTGTTTGCCCCATTTGAGGAGTAAATGGGGTGTTTTTTGCCTGTGGTTTATTTTTTCCCCTTTTCAGCCAGCCCAGCACCCCTCGATGCCGGGGAGCTGCTGGAGGTCCCTCTCTAATGAACACCAGTGCCAGTACTGAGGGGGTGCCCGGGGGAGTGATGGGTTCAGTTCTGCAGCCTGGAACTGGTGAAAGTCTCATGTGGCACTGGGGGTCTGTTGAGTGTGTTCACATATCTCTGTCTTACATGTGGCAGCTCCTTGAACCTTATCAATTTTTAATGGTACTCTACTGTAATAAGAATATATGATCACTCACTGGGCAGGAGAGGCTGAAATCCCTGCGAATGCAGGTTTTCTGTGAGGTTTCTGAGAGCAATATAGCAGGAGGCATTTAAGGCGTGCTGGTGGAAGAAGGTGAGCTATCCATCAACTGCACAATCTTGGATTTGAGTCTTCTATTTAGATTAAACATGTTAAGAAAGATGGATGGTAAACGTATTTCAGCAGCATTGTCCCCAAACCAGAGCGGAATATAAAGAGTCTGGGAGAAGGATTCAATTACACTGGCAAATAGCTTGAGCAAGAGCTGGGTAGGAAGGGAGCTCGTGGGGCAGTGGGATGCGGATTTATGGAGTTGTGCGATAAAAACGTCGCTTTCATTAAACCCTCCCGTTCCCCTCACACTTGCACTGCGTGGAGACGTACCTGGGAGCTGCTGTAGGGGGTGCAGCTGCTGATGTGTGTGTGATCGTTTGTGTGTAATACATGGATGGCATCCCAAAGTGAGGCTCCTTCCAGCTCGGGAATTTGGGCTGGCTGTCCTATTGTTGGGAAACGCTTCTGTGCTGGTGCCTGGGGGTGACTGAGAGGTGATGCTGGCATTCCCTGCCTTAGGTACGTGGAATTGGGAGAGGGAGAAACCTGACCCAGCCCTTTGGTAATCTCAGTGCTGGCTCACAGGGTGTTCTCCTGAGCTGCTTTAATGCAGGCAGGACTGGAGGGGTGAGTCTGCTGGTTATGCCCAGAAAGAAACGAGTTGTATTCTTGGCGTGTAAAGGACATGCTTGAAAAGGCCAAGGCATCAAGGTCGCTGTGTTGCAGAGCTTCCTTATACAATTAATTGGTGCCCAAGACAAATAGGAAGAGTTAACTGTATATTCTGCCTTGGTGTGAGGTTCAGAGGAGCAGGAGTGGGACTTGCCAGCACTGCCACTGTAAACCCCTTTTCCTGCAGCGTTCCTTGAGGTGTGCAATTACCTGGTGCTTGCAGGCAAGGTGTTTTCTTATCTTGAGCTGAAACTTTGTTCTTTTCCTCCCAGTCTGGCACTTGGCAATTAAGACACTGTGTGATGCTTGTACTTTGATCTTTACCTGCTTCTGGAGTCCCTGGTGTTGCTGTGATTCAGAGAAGGGAAGGTGTTGGCCATGGCTGTGACCAATGGTGTGGCATTTTGCTGTCAGTGTTTCAGTGGTGGTGTGTGCTCGCTGTGCTCCTTCTGTGAAAAACAGACCCCCAAAACCTGCTGGGGTGAAACTCCCATCCCCAGAAGACTCAATTCTCTGCTAATGCTCCTCTTTGGGGGGAATTACAGTGCATGGAAGAGTTAATATGTTTGTGTTCTCTGTTGTGGTTCTTCTCATTGAAAGTCGGTGATTTTCCTTTTCAAATTCTTGTTGCTGTTTTTTGCTCAGTTGATTTGCCCTTGCTTGGGCAGGTATGAAGATGCAGGTGCCTGCCCAGGATTGAATGCTGGGTGAGGTCAGGATGAAGTTAAGATGCAGGGAATGGGCAAGCAGCCGATGTGGCTGTGATTCATCCCAGGGGTTATCAGTACATGGTTCTGTGCTCCAGTCCTCCCTGCAGTACAAACATCTCATATCAGCTCGTGGGCTGTAGGACAGGAGGCCCCAGTAGGTTGCTGAGACTTGTGAGCTCATTCTGCTTTCTCTGGGGCTTTTTCACTTGGCTGTTTAACAAAAAACAACACAGAAGCTGAAAAACCCCAACCCACACACACGTTCGCCTGGGTTTTCTCCCCTCCTGGAATTTGCCTGGATGCACGGCCTCTCTGGGATAACTTGGCTCTGTGTCTTGCTCTCTTTCTGCATTTTAGGCAGGGTTTGTGCAGGTGTTTTTTTCATGGAGGGGGTGGTTTGTGTTTAATTTCCTTACAGCTTTGACTGACCCACGAGCTGAGTGTCCAGCAGAGCTGCCTCTGTGTGTTTGTGTTTCCAGACACCTTCCCTGCATCCCTGGGCCACGGGGCTTTCCCAAGACAGCAACATCAGGATGAGCTCTCTTGAGTGAAACTTTTAATTCAGCTGTGTGGATTTCCAATATAATTTTCCAGCCCATTTTTGGTCCTTGTTGCTGTGCACGTTGCAGAGTTGCTGAGGTGGGAGGGACCTCTGTGTGTCCAACCTGGGACAGAGTTGGAGCCATTCAGGAGAAGGAGCTGACTTGGATGGTTTTGCAGCCATAGGAACTACCAAAAGCCTTCCTGCATTTTTTGTTGTGTCTGTGGCCTGTCAAGCATTCAGATTTTTTTTTTTCTTCTTTCGGGTTTGGTGGCCAGCCAACATTTAGGATGCTTTTTTTCACTTCATTGCTCAAGTCTTTTCATTTCACACCATTACCCATGTGATTTGGGAATGCTTGAGCGTGTGCCACACTTGTGCTGTGGAGCCACAGTCGCCGTGCTGTGAGCCAGGTCCCAAGCCTTCCCTCCAGTTCCTGGAGGTGGTGGAGAAAGTTGTGTAGGTCAGCTTGGAATCATCATGCTTGCAAGGAAAAAAATTAAAACTGACTTCAAAGGACAACTCTGACACGGTCAATTAATAATTAAAACAGTTTTTTAATGAGCTATGCAATTACCTGTGTGTCCCTGGAGATGATAGTTTATGGTATTATTGCTCAGTGCCCTTTCTTTAGTCATGGCAGATGACATCTGTAATTTAAAGCAGGCGAGACATTAAAGTGACAGAACTTTCATTAACCTTGTCTAAAGTTTGTTAATGACAAATGTCTCGTAAAAAAAAAAGCTATTGTCAAAACAGCAGCTTGGTGTCAGGAGGAGCCTCAGATCCTGTGGCCTGGGGGGCTTCTCTTTGGCCAGTGAGGGTGTGTGAATTCTCCTGCTGTCCCAAGGCTGGCGTGTGCCCCTGGCAGGCAGGATTGATGGGATTTTTGCCTCCCTTCCCACCTTGGAATCCTTGAATGGAGCATCCCATACCTGGGGTGTAGTCACTGGTTGGACTCCCTGGGGGTTTGCAGGGTTTTCACTTGGCCTCTGTACTCGAGGAAATGGAATGAGTTCAGGCTTAACCTTTCACTTAAAATTGTGGCTTAGAATTTGGTTTATCAGATTTAAAACCACCGTCATCTGAAAGACCCTTCAAAAAGCAGGATGGCAGGAGGCTCAGAGCCCTGGGCTCGGTGGGGAGCGTGGCCACTGCTGGTCCTGACCAGGCTGCCACTTCTCTATCCCCAGCTGTGAAAGGCCACAGTCTCTGCCTGCTCCCAGCCCTCACTCCTCACTGGGATTTGTCCCTGCATCCATCCGGAGCTGGCCAGGACCATTTGGATCCTTCTGTGAAATATCAGTAAATCTGACAGCCTTAACTCTCAGGTGCAAATTCTCCGGGGCAGCATCATCCACTGGATGCCCTGAGGAGTTAATTTAGTTTCCACTGGGGTCCCAATTAAGGTAGAAATTATCTGCTTGAGTCATGAGCAACTTTGTGGGAGGGGGGTGAGGCACAGGGAGGTGGTGCCTTAGCAAGGAGATTGCTTTGAAAAGGGTCAGTCAGATCTGAACATCTTAGTGGTGAATGCCATCTCAGTGGTGAATACTCGGAAATAGAAGATTTGCAGCATTGTGCACTGCAGGGAAAAAATCATTTTGTTTGGCATTTCTGCGGTTTCTAATACGGAACAGGTAGGAAGTGACACGTTAAGTTATTGATTACCTTCAGATGAACTTCCAGGAGTTTATAGCAGCACACTGTGCCCTCAGACTTTGTTAAACTGGATTAATTTTTGCTTCTGATCCCGTGAGGCTTCCAAACCTATTAATACTGACTGCAGCATTTAGGAAGCGTCCTTCTGGCAGAACATCTCAGCTGCGAGCGCACTTCACATCACGAGACCTCGGCTTCATCTGCCTGGGAGAAATGTGGTTTCCCTTTTCAAATTAACAATAAGGAATGTAAATGCCTGTGTGAGGGTTACACAGCATTTCATGCCTTTGTTTGTTGTGGCAAATTGGATTTAAAGCACTTGCTCCTGCGAGAGGGTTTTACGTGCCCTGCAGAAAGGATTTGCTATAGTTGCTGGGGCCCTCCCTCTGATTGCTGTGTGTGTAAACACAAACACACACACAGACCTGCATATATTGTGTTTGTGTGTGTGGACAGAGAAGGCAAATGCAAGATCTGCTTGTTGTAATGTTTTGTCACAATTTGGGATGCAGGTTGCTCAAGCAGGAGCAATCCCCAGTCTTGGGGTCTCCCCATTTTGGTGTAGAGCTCCTGTTGGTCATTCGTTGGCATCAGATTCATATCTCATCTCATCTCACCTGGGAAGGAAACAAGACATGCTGATGTTGATGGTGTAGTTACAACCCAGGGACAATTCTTCCTTCCGTGTCCCCTTTGATTTTACTGTAATTGTCCAATAGGAAAAGTTCCTTGGATGAAAGGCACTCCCTGTGTGGATTCTTACCAGTGTCAGTCCTGATGGAACCGAGGCAGTCCTTCGGTTTCCTGTAGAAATTCCACTTGCTCCTGTACACCACCACTTCTTCATAAAGACAGGACAAAACACAACAGACCCTGCGGATTACTGTCACGCAGAGAGAAAGGGCAGTGGGGATGCTGTGGGCAGCATCATTATAAGTGGATTTTGAAGGCAACTTAGATTATTTACAGCCATGTCTGCATTTCTGGTGATCCCAGAAATTCTGCTGAAGCCTCTCTGCGCTTCCAGGATGAAAACCCAGGTCCCTCGTGGTTGCTCTGACCTTCCTCCCTGTGCAGGTAGCAGCCCTTTGTGGGCATTACTCAGTTCAAGTGGTAGCAGAGGTGCTGAAAAGAGAATAGCTATTATGTCTGTTTATCTAAGTAAGACATAATGTGTATTCCCCCGATGGGTGTATCATGTTGCCAAACTTTTGTCTACAAATTGCTAAAACCGGTTAAGCAAGCACGTTTGCAAATGCACACGGCTCTGGGGAACACACTTTTGTCTGAAATAGCCCATTAATTTGAACAAAATGTTTTAAATAGTTTTAGATGATTCTTTCTAAAAGCTCCGTTGCTGCAGCACGGGGAGTGGTGGATGAACAGAGCAGCGGTGCTGCTCCTCTCCGATGGGGATGGGCTTGGGAGGGCAGACCTGGGTGATGGGGCACTGAGCTCAGGGCAGTGCCTGATCTGCTCCTGGCACAGCCAGCACGGGCCTTTCAAACAGCCACGGCTGCCTCGAGCCCTGCGTTTTGGTGTTGCACTTCTCTGGACCTGCAGGAACATCCCACGCTGCAGTCTCACCTGTTGCAGCCTGCCAGGCGTGCTGTCTGTGCAGAGGGATGTGTTTTCCCTACTCCACAGCTGCCTTTCAGGTGCTTGAGGAGCGTTCTCTCTTCTGCTCAGCTCAGTCTCTGTGTGCAGCTTGTCTTTCAGGGAGCCTGCAGTGCCCAGGGAGCAGCCCCTGGCTGTGAACTCTTGCCAGGTTCCCTCCCGGCCCGCAGCGTCTGTCCCACTGCACAGCCCCACCAGTGCTGGGACCCAGGAGCAAGCAGGACAGGTGGGGGACCATGTCTCACTTCTTCAGCTCATCCCCCAGCCCGTGGGGAAGTCCAGCACCCCTTGTTTATCCACGATAACTTTGTATGAGGAGTGAGGAGGTGGCTGGGGTGGCTTGGCAGGATGGTGGGATGCTCACCTGGTGCCTCCTTTGATTTGTGGCTGGCTCCGGCGTGATTTCGTGGCAGATGGTTCAGCTTTGCCAGTCTTGAGGAAGGCTAAAATAGGAACAGGTTTGTTTTTAAAGAGTGAAACAACCGGTGCATGGCAAACTTGTGATTATTGTGGTGTTTCTTGGTGGCTTACAATACAAAAATATCAGATGCTGTACAGTTCAGGACTGAGGGTGCTGGGGGGAAGCAAGGTTAAGCAGCATCTCACACCTTCCACTTCACATCTCATTATTCATTGCTAATAGAAGCCTGGACCATCTGTCTCTGCAGAGAACATTTGGATGTGACAGGCATAGGAGCTGTTACAAAACTTTCTCTGCGAGGTGTTTATTTCTGGCGTGTTCTGGTCGTATTGTCCTGTGCCTCCCGCAGTGGACGAGGAGCCCTGGCACTGGGCAGCTGCTGCAGGGAGCTGGCTGGGATGCCAGGGTGTCCCCAGGAGCTCTCCGGGCCACCAGGAGCTATGAGTGCTGCTTCCTTGCCTCTTAAATTCTTTTTAATTTGCACACAATCTCCCAGAAACCCTCTGAGTTTTTGCCATGTCTTAGCAGTGATGCTGAGTGTCCGTCTGAGCCCATGGAGTGGGGAGCAGTGTCTGATCAGGACTGGGGGGTGGGAAGCAGGGTATCCCATCAGGATTTCAGCAGTGTCTGCTGAGGACTCGCTGCAGGTCCTGCCCCTGTCCCACCCCTCCCTTGCTGTCGGGATGCCTGGATGGGCTGAACCCGGAGATGGGGCTGCAGGGTGTTCCCCTCTGCCTCACAGCACACACAGCCCCCCTGAGAGCATTGCCTTCTTCTTTCCCTACAGTTCTGCCATAGGGAAACGTAGAATATCAAATACCCATCTCCCCTGGAGGGAAGGAACTGCTGTGGGATTTTAAAATTATTTTATGTTTTCTTTCAGCAGCACTGAGGAAAAATATCTTCTTGTTTCCATCAGTTAAAGTGATGCTTGTGAAAGACTTAGCAAATACCTTCTTTCCATCTGTTTATTAGGCTTCTGAGTTTAAGCAGTAATCAGAAAACCAAACAGAAAGGATCGTGTTGAGTATAAAGTCCCTCCTGGTTAGGTTTCAGTCATCTTGGTGTCCGTGGTGCCATCCAGAGCATGTTTCCTCTCCTGAGACAAAAATCAGATGCAGCAAAGCTGGCTTTTGGGGGGCTGTGTAAAAACTGCAGCTCTGCCTCTGTGTTAGCAGCAAATCCCTGAGCCCCAGTGCTGCTGACAGAGCAGGGACACAGAGTGGGCACCACTGGCACCAGTGTCCTGCTGTGTGCCACTTGTTAGAGAGGACAGGCATCCATTTAAATGCTGAATAATTGAAGGCCAGGAGTGCAGCGGGCGAGATGGTTTAAGGCTGGCTACTTAAGGAAGAGATGATGGATTCCTGCAGAATCCTTTTTTCTCACTTTTTGAAGGCATTTTAGGGAGAGATTCTTCCTAAGGGGATTGAGGTCATCGCTCTTTCCTGTTTAAGACCTGGTGAATTGCCTCTTGGACACTTTATCTCGTGAATGACACGGTGTTCAGTCAGGGGGTTCTGCTGACAGCATGAACCACACGAGCACAGCTCAGTCTGTGAACATCAGCAGAATCGGAGATGGAAATACCTCCGTGGCGTTGGTGATTTAGTCATGGAATGTAAAGAATTTTCAACAGTAAATGCACCGGCTTTTGAAGTTCCTTTATCCTCTGCAGAGTTTTAACTTAGATGGCAATGGGATATCGGTATTCATTTTATAGAATTTTTTCCGGAAGATATTTTTCTTATTTTTGCCAGCCTGACGTCGTTTGCATTCAGTTCTTCCGTTATCAATAACTGTAGAAGCAATCCGAGCAGAGTTTGCAGAAATTGCTTTGTCTGTGCTTTGCTCCTCCAGTATTTATTGGCTGACACTCTAATGTGATTATTTCTCTGTGTCCCTGCTAAAGACACAGCTTGGAAAGATGCTACCCCAAGATGCCAAATCTGCACTTTTCTTCATATGAATTTATGAGAGAACAACTGTTTATTACAGGCACCTGATTTGAAAATTATTCCTTTGGAAGATGAAGATTAAGCAGCATTGAATTTATATTTGTGATAGATAGGTCTCAGCTCTGAGATAAAACAGTAGGAGTGTTGAAATCCTGGAATGATTTCATGTGGTTGTGCTGACAGGAGATGGTAGGAGAGAAAAGTTTTTGCAGGACAAGAAACAAGTTGCTGAACTTGGCATCTGCAATAATCTCCACTGGCAATACATGCCTTGGAGCAGAATATTTGGCCACTGAGCTGGAAAATTGTTATCAGTTGTGGCAAGGCTATATTTAGGCAGTAACATCTGTGGAACACCATTTCCTCAAACTTTCACTATCTTTTGACAAGTCAGCCAGATGTGACTCACTTGAGCATATTGGGTGGAGAGGAAAAAACAAAGTGTTGTGTTTACCAGAAATGCAAACATGACCTTTTCGGGATGAAGGCAGTCTTTATTCCCAGCCCATGGAAGAGGCAATAAGGAAAGATGGATTTTCATCATCAGTATTAAACCTCTTTACAGTGCAGTATTGTGGTCCAATGCTCTCACAGAAATCATGTTGAAGAGGGTTCTGCAAAAAACCAATTTTGTCTCCTTGTTTCAGAGCAGAAGGAGGGGGCAGGGAGCCAATGATGCTGTCCTGATTCTCGCCCCACTTGTCACCTTCTGTCCCAAGGGCTGAGTTTGGCACTGCCATGAGATGCTTTTCTCACCTGGAGATGGGTCTGACCTTTCCCAGAGCATCCTGCCCTGGGACCAGAGTGTTTCTGCCCACCCTGGAGTCACCAAGAGCCCCCTGGTTAAATCAGATGGAGTGTTTGGTTTCCTGCCTGTGTCACGAGTGCCATGCCAAGGAGAGTCCCCTCTCCCTGCCAGCCCTTGTGTGAGGAAGCTGAGGAGCAGTTTTGGCTCCTTGTGGAGGAGGAGCGTGTCGTGTTGGATGTTTGGGCATCTCCAGCGTGGAGGTTGTCTCGGTTCCAGAGCTGCATTCCCACTGCTCGCTGGAGCTGGGGCTTGGCTGGGGAGCTGCAGCTCTTCACCCCTGTGCCCTGTTGGGCACAGACACCCGTGGCACGTGGAGGCCGTGCTGTCACCACGCCAGCGCCGGCTGCTGTCCCCGCTCTGCCGCCCGAGGTGCTGCCCGTGGGAGTGGGAGCCTGACTGCAGGGCTCACAAACAGGCTTCAAATCCACTGCTGACTGCTGTCATCATAAGCAGATCTGTCTAAGGAACTTCCAAAATTTGCCAGGGTAAGTTAACTCACAGCACTGTGCTCACGGCTTGCTGCTGCCTTGGTGCTGGAGCCCAAAGAGGACGGTGGCCCCGGCGCAAGGGGTGGCACTTTGGGAAGGTCTGGGGTGGTTTTTGTAGCCCAGGAATCACGTTTGTACCGTGCAAGCCACGGTGGAATTTCCACGGGAGACTGCAGGAACTCTACGGTGCATTTTACTGCACGAGGAACCCGCAGCTTTAAGGGTGTCTCATCCCCCAACACGGCTTAGTCAAAGCAAATAAGCCCCAAGGAGGTATTACCTGCCAGGCTCAGGCTGGGGCGTTAGAACAGGAGTCAGACCTTGACATTTGATGTCTCTGAAACAGGTTTTGGCTTAAATTCACTTGTTTACTACCGCAGTCGGGAGCAGATTTGTTAGACAGGGCTAATTACATGTGCTTGTTCCAAAATCATTTGGAAACTGTAACATTTGTTGCTTTTCAAGCGCTTTAAAATATGCAAATATTGCATGCAATGAAGAGAGCTGATTTTTGCAAGAAGCCACAAATGGTGTTACAGCCAAATGTGATTTTAGAGGTGGCCCAAAGTAAATCCATTGGGTGCCCTGACAGGAGCGGGGAGGAGGAGGACGGGGAGGGTTTGGTGATTGGTGCCAGTGTCTAATCACAGGTGAGAACTGAGCAGGTGGAGAGTTTGTTTGCTCTCTTAATGTGGAATTTGTTAAACAAGGAGTGGGAAGATGACCAGGGAGCATTCCCAGTTCCAGATGAAGGGATGTGCAGGGGCTTCTCACAGGTGTGCTTCTCACAGTGCTGCTGTGCCTCAGCCAGGAGGGGCTGGCACTGCCTTCAGCTGCACTTCCAGGCTCAGGCCCCTCCGATCTGAGGATTCCTGGGATCGCAGTGTTTTAAATATTGCTGCGTTTCTGACTGTGAAGTGTTTGGTTCGTGCTGCTCAGACGTTCTGTTGTGTTGATGGGATCCAGGACTCCCTTCTCCAGTGAGTGGAAGCTCAGCCTGGCCCTCTGCTCTTGTCTTGAACAGTTTTATAGAAAACGGGTGGATCTGGGGCTTTTCAGTGTTCTGCTCAAGGTCCAACCTCCCCAAACCACATAACTAGATGAGACCCTCATTGTATATCATGGGAGCAGGGATTGGAAAGTGTTTCCTTTAGGTAAGTCCAACCACCCAAAGCTGTTGGAGCATGCAGAGACACTGATTCCTCCCGTATTTAAAGTCTGGATAATTTTATAAAAGTCCTCTTATTTTGTTTGTGTCTGCTGGAAGCCATGTCTATCTGCCAACCCTTTGGAAATGTCATGATGTAATTATTTTAACAGGCAGTCTGTGCTCCTTTATTTGGGGGATATTAACCTTTCTAAACAAAAGAAATGTTAATATACATGGGAGACGCAGCTAATGGGATTTCATTTTTCTTATTAGAACAGACTGGAGTTCTCTTTTTAAATTATTGTAAAAGAATTCAGCAAGTCGAGTAATTGCCTTCAGCTAATCCACGATGGCAAATTTGAATGTGAATATCCAGATCATTCTGTGTGGATGGGAAAAAGTAATGTGATTTTCTTGTTTTTTATTTGCTTTGGCTAAACAGTGTTGAAGGATGATATAAATGCATTGAATTCGAAACAAAGAACATGCTAATTATTAATGCGCCGAGTTGGGATGCGCTGTGAACATGCTGTTTAATTTGCAAGGCCTGTGGTGGCATGCTTATATTTCATTTCATATTGGTTCAAAGTTTGTGCGTTTGTATGTGGTTTGGTGGTTTTCCCTGATAGCCAGGGAATTTCAGCCGGATTTATGGGCTTTTCCCCCTGGTGTGGACACTGTCGTCAGATCCGGGCACGGCCACGCACAAATGGATAATACTTGGCGCAGGTTGACTGGATTAATTCAAAGATTAATTTCTCTGTGTGCAGCCTGTCCTCAAGGCTGCCTCCTGCTCATCAAACAGCCCCGGGCTCGCCCTGGCCTTTCCGGGGCAAACACTGTTGCTTTTACAAGCTGATGCTGCATTTAAAGTCGTTCCCTCCCCGGCGTGCCTTGCGGTTGGAACGCGTCGGGATAAATATCCCAGGCTCTGCAGGATTTATCTTCCAATCTCGATTTTAAAGGGATATTTCCAAGCGCTCTAATCACTGGCTTTATCTGCAGCCAACTGGTGTGGTTTGCAGCATTCTGTAGCTGCCTGGGCGCCTCCGCCAGGGCTCGGGGGGAGCTCACGGATACGGAGCAGAATTCGCTGTGACCCCCTGGTGGATAAAGGAGGATGAGTGGAAAGCCGACTTGATTGCATGTCTGGAAGAATATTTGTGCCTGATTTATGTTCTAATTTTAGTATTGGGCTTTCTTCACGATAGTAAAATGTCACATTAGCATGGAACTTTCCATCTAATAGGCTGGGCACAAACACCGGTGCTGAGGCCGTCGTTTGGGCTTCCCTGAACATCAGGATCCAGTGGCTTTGCTACAGCAGAGTCTTGGTTAAAGCTGTGCTTTGATGTGCAATTTTGTAGGAAATCCTTGGGTAGTAGTTGCCTTTCCTTTTCCTCAGAAGTGCTCCGGGAGGTCTGCCTGGGATAGTTAATCCTGGTGTTGCAATGTCAGGATGCTCGTTAGAGGCTGGAATAAAACAGCCTCCAAAGCCTGGTGACTCTCAAATCCTTGGCAGTGTTAAAGTACACAGGTGGGGGAATTCCTTGTTGGCACTTCATGTTTGCACTGGATTCTGGCTATAAATCCAAGTGAAATTTTCATCCAATGAAAACTGGTGTCATGGACCCCTCAGTGCCCCCATGTCAGACCCCAGGCTCACCGAAATGCCAGCTGCAGTGACTGCCCCTGAGTGCTGCTGGTGGGAAGCTTCCAAGATCTCATCTTCTGCAGTGTTGGAGGCTGCTCCTCAACCAGTGATATGAAGGGATTAATAATTCATCTTGTTTCTGTAGGAGGAAAATGAGTCTTAAATTTGATTAGTAAATGACAGGTTTCAGCCTGGTAATTTGCAGCCTTTATTAACAAACTTGTAGAATTTATCAATAACGCTGGAAGCTTCTTTATTTTCGGCACCTTTATTGTAGCTGGTGTCATTTTTCCTAGGAAAGAAGTGCTGGTATTCCTGTCTTGTGCCAAGCTCATTAAGGCTTCAGGACTGTTCCACTTGTACCTGGTGCCTCTTGCCAGTTATATGCCACAGATGAGTCACAAGCCTGTTTTGATTCCTGGTGGTTCTCCGCCTGCTTTGCCAAATCCCCCCAAGATTTCTTTTTGAGATGATCCTCGGTGGTTAACCACGACTTAGAGCCTGTCCACAGATTTTATGTGGGATTTTTGGGTTTCTCTCAAGCGGTGGTATGAGACACGCTGCGAAGAAAATAGTAGCCATATGTAGTCTAGTCTTGTTGAAAGTTGGGAGAAGCTGTGGAGTGAAAATCTTCCAAGTCTTGTTGGAGTTTCCTTGGCTCTGCAGTGCTGATGTGCTGGAAGCCCTGCAGTGAGTCAGTGACAAGGACTTAAAAGTCCCTTGAATTTCCTAAAAGTCCCAAGACAACTTGAGGAGCAGTTTGTTTTGCTGGTGTTTATTTTAGTGCCTTTGCACCGTACTGGGAGGTCACGAACCGAGCCCTGCTCCGATGGGGAACTGCTTTGGTTAAACTCTGCGGCACTGTGGGTGCCAGGAGGATTTCACTGAGGAGGAGGAGGGTTCTGGGGCTGTTTGGGAGGCCGTGGGCTGTGGACATGCTGGCAGAGTCTCTCTGAGCTGGTTTGCTATGCAAATTGGCAGCTGAGCATTGCGTCGCGCTCGCTTGGGATGATGCTCTTGAAAGTTGTGCTGCTTTTGTAGATAAACACGAAGACATCCGCTTTCAACTTCACATTCTTTAACCTTGTTTTATTCCTTGCCTAGTGCTGACACTTTCAAGGCAGATGAAAATCAGACTAAATTTAGCAGGGAGGAGAGCCCCCATCCCTCCTTCCCCCCCACCCTACCCATTCCATGCGCAGCATCCATATCCTTTTGATTAGTTTTGCCCTTGGTTTCTGCTTCAGATGTGAAGTTTTGCAAAGTGATGCTGAAGAGAAGCCTGGCTTTTTATGAAGTGAGCCCTTGGCGTGGCATGTCTTCAGTCCTTTGCAGAAGTGAATCTGGAGACTCTGTTTCCCCTTGTCGGGCTGCACCCTGCTCTCTTCCTGTCTTGGCACTTCTGCCTTATTTGTGCTTCGGAGAGGTGGATTTTCTGTGTCTCTTGGTGCAGGATGGAGCCACTGATCTGGAGAAATTTCGTAGCTGGTGCTGGTGAGCATCAGTGTTGACAGACTGTGTGCGTGCTGGTCCTTGCTGCTCCTCCGAGAACCCTCCTCACACATTCCCCAACTCATTTAGTCCCATAGTCTCATTTAGTCCCTGTTTGAGCAGAGATTAATTATTTTGCTGTGTTGTGATGGCTGTTCGAAGCTGAGCCCTCAGGGGAAGGAATTTTTTAAGGCAGTTGAGCCTCAAGATTTAATTTGAACTCCTGTCTCTGCATTTGGACAAGCAGATTAATTGACCCTTGATAGGTGTGGGCTCTGCTCCAAATGAACAAATCCCAGCTGCTTCCACTGTGCCTGTGCACGGGCAGATAAACGGCTGGGATGTGTGAGGTGGGACACTCAAAGCCCTCTTGTCCTGCTGAGGAGGGGAGCTGAGTGTCTGGAGATGATGAGCGTGGTTCTGGTCACCTTGTTCATGTGACAGAGCACTCACAGCTGTCCTTTCCAAAGGGACCCTGATGAGCTGCTCCCCAGCTGCATGGGGGCTCTGGTAAACCCCTGGCATCTCCCCCAGCTCCTGCTGTCTCTGCTGCCTGGTTCCTCCGTGTTCTCCAGCCCTTCATCCCACATCAGTTGGTGTGCATATCTAATGAGGAGAAATTGGTGACATCCCAGGACTAGCTATCCCCCATCACTTGTGAAATTAAGCCCTCTTGAGTGTTGAAATGCTGCTCGATAGCAGGTGAGCACTTCTGCTGTTAGACTTAAAGAGGCAGCTGAAGAACTGGACTGGCTGTGCCCCTGCCTCCTCCTGCAGCCACTTGGACTTGCCCGTGTGTGCCCTGGGCCCAGACACATCTGTGCAAATGCCCTGAGTTCCACGTGGTGCAGAGCGTGGGCACAGCCGAGCTGAGCTGCCCGGGGGAGTGTGGCCCTTCTGCTGTGGGCTGGGATGTGCCAGATGCCAGCAGCTTCTTTGGGTGAGCAAAAATGCTCCCAGCAATTTTCTTCTGTAATAACAGCACTTTGCATATTCCCTTCTGCTTTTTACTTAGGAGAAACAACTACCTGTGCCCTTTACTTTTGAAACCAAGGGGATGTGTGTGCTGTTTCCAGTTGGGAATGAAACTCGAGTTTCCCCAACCCAAATTGCATTTCCTCAGTGCTGTTTAGATGAAAATTACAAGTTCTGTATATTCTCTCACACAGTTGATGTGATTTTTAGCTACACACTGATAACGTTCATGAGCCAAACATAACAGTGGCTCTGCAGTATGATAAATTGGCCCTGGTTTTTAGGTCCTCTACTACCTTTGTTCTGAGTAATCAAATTAAAGTAATCTCTTATTACAGCATGGCAGAACCTGCACATGCAGCTGTTTTTTATGGTAGCTGCAGGTCTTAAGGTAAGTTAAAGTTATTTCAGTTGTTACTTATCTTTGGAATGACGATCATGACAAATGGCCAGTGTAATTTCTTTCCTTAGTAGATGGATAGAAAGGGAAGATATTGCACAGGCTGCTCACTGAATTCATAAATTTTTAGACTGGAAACACGGAGTTGGATATTGAAACACTTAACGTGACAAGGAGACAGAGAATTATTTTCTGATCTTGTTGGTGCCATAAAGTGAAACTCGGTGAACTTTGTCGGCTGCTTCTTGTTGCCGTGTAATTTAGATGGGAGGAGAAATAATCCATGAGATAAAGATCGCTGGGGTTTGTTTTGCCTTTGCTGCCATGAGAGTGGAGCTGCAGCAGGTGTGTGTACCTCGCAGGGTGCTCGGGGCAGGGCGTGCAGTGGCCAGTCTGACAGGGATGCTCCATCAGGGATGCTGCCTCTCACCTGGGCTGGGGCATCCCGTGTGTTCTGGGTGCTGCAGGTGAGGGTAGAGCTCGGTGTGGTTCTGGGGCAGGGCACACACACTGAGACATCGCCAGGCCCTGGGGAGCCCTTGTTGTATCAAGCAAATAGCAAAGTGCTATTTGAGTCTTCTCTCCAGCAATATCTCTTAGCTGCATGTCTCAGGTTCAAAAGGATAACGCTGTTTGGTTTAAGGTACAGATCATGCAGAGAAGGGCCTTCCTTTGCTGTCTCTTGGCTAACTGGTATGGACAGGAGCTGCAGAAAGGACATACAGAAACCAGAGTGGCTTGGCACAAAGCTGCAGAGAGATGTCTTAAGGATTGCCAGCAGTGCTGATGGGAATAAGCTCCTTCCCTCAGCCCTGGGCTGGCTCTGTGCTCTCCTGCCTGGCTCCTCTCCTTCTTTGCCAAAGTGCCAGTAGATGTGGTCAGCACAGAGCTCAGCTTCTCCCACAGTGTTCCTGCTTCTGTTCTGCCTTGACTGTGAGCCAGGCAGCACTGGTGTGAGGTCCATGGTTTGCTGATGTGCCGTTTTTTCTGCATGAAGGGAGGTTTTATTTAGCGTGATGTTAATTGGGTGTTGCCCTTCAAAATATGTCGTGTGATCCTTCAGGTTTGCAAGCTGGATGGGAGAGGAGCAGCTCCCTGACTGCATCTGCAGCACTTACACTTGCATTTGTAAGAGGGAAGGGAAATTTGGCTTCAGATTTTGCCAGCTATAAAGAAAATATTTTGATACAAGCTCGTGAGTCATCGGAGGTAAAAGGGAGGAAGTCTGAGCACTAGAGCTGCCTGTGGCTTCCCAGGCAGCCAAGTCTGAAACACAGGACTGTGCTCGGAGCAGCAGCTCGGTCACACTGCAGTGCTGGTGCCCCTAGACCAGGGAAATGTGGTACCCTTGTCTTTGCAGTGAGTGGGGCTGCAGCCCCAGCTGTGGGCTAACACCGAGCATCTCTTGGTCATACCTGGGGCAGGCTCCCTCTCTGTGCCATAGCCAGGTGCTCTCCCTAAGGATGAGCGACCACCGTGCACTCCCCTCCTGGTCTGTACAGGTGTGGTCTTCAGAAAACATGGCCTGCAGGGTCCTTCCATCATCATTTGTCACCCTGTGAACTGAACAGGAATTGCCATGGATGGGCTGCCACCAAAGGACATGAACTCAGATAACCCTGCTGGGCTTTTGCACTGGTCAGCATCTGCTCCCCTGGGAACGCTCCTCACTGGTGCCTGGAGCGCCTGTGAGACAGAGAAGTGTCAGGGGAAGTGCCTGGGTCACTAATAGCTTTCTTTTTTTTGTGCCAGCTAGGCAATATTGACCTCAGAGAGAACCTGGGCAGGGGCTCAGGCACTGGAGAGCTTGGCCAGCATGAGAAGCCTCTCCCAATTGTCCTCCTTGATGTACCAGTGTTTAAACGATGCTTATTTTCTGTTCGCCTTTCATTTGTTGGATGGCTGCTCAGAAAAGATAATTTTTTCATTTTCCATGGGCTTCTGGATGGTTAAAAGGAAGCCGTGTGTCATGCAAGATGGTTGCAGAAAAAGTGGCTCTTGGAGTAAATAAATGGAACGCCTGTAAATCTGAGGAGTTCAGTAGGGAAGGAGAAAAGGCGAGGCTATCGCAGGGGAAGCAGGTGGTGGCATCTCTGCCTGCCTGCCTTCAAGGTTCCATCTGACAGAAAAGCAAACTCACCCGCGCCTGTAACACCGCTTATTTCCCTCAGCACAGAATTCTGATTATTAATTTGAAGCCGTATCAGTGTGCGAGTGATGTGGTGACGTGCAGACAAACAGAATACTTTGGTCTTCCAGGGGCTGGCTGCTCGGTATAATTGCGGCTTTAAACAAATTCAGTGGCCGGAAAGCTGTAAAACATTTGCAGGCGAGAGCACGCTTTGAATATTCATCTTCTGTGAGTGGCACCGAGTGACATCTAAGAGTAACTGGGCAGATATGGGTGCCAGGCAAAATAGAGAGTGGGGAGTCTTGCTCGCTGATTTGTATTCTAGATGTAAATCTTAAATTAGTTTGAGATTTTAAAATGGGTTTTTAAATGCCAGGCACATAAGAGACGGAATTGATATTAATATTAATAGGCTTAAAAAGATATTTAATGAAATATTTGTATAATTTAATTTCTTCATAATCAAGTCAGAAAAGTATCAACTGACCACAGGGCTCAGAGACCTCCATCGTGTCTCCATCTGATGGGCCTCGATGTGTGGGGCATGACCTTGGATACCTGGATCTGCCCTCGGGGTTGGGCTAACCCACACCCCGGGTCTGTCACCCCAAGTGTCACTTCCTTGGCAGTAATGTGAGGATCCATATGGTGGCAGAGGCACCACGTTCATGCCCTGGCCTCGGGGCTGGAGTTCTCCCCGTGCCAGAGCACGGAGGCAGTGCCGGGAAGGCGCAGTCCCTCGGCAGGGAGCCTTGCTCCAAGCAAACAAGAACTTGGAAGAAGTAAGAGTGGTATCCTGCAGATATAAATAAAATGAGGCCAGTTGCAGGAGGAGGAGGAGATGGGAGAGACTGAAATATTAATGAAGATATAAAGCACTGAACCTACACTGAGAGCAGTGTGATGTTCTTGCTCATCTATTCATGTTGAGCTGGCTGGAGCTTTAAATTTTAAAGCCTGGGTGGAGAAGAGGGGCAAGGTTAGGCAGCTCGTTAGAGGCTGTGGTGGTGCTCACGGGCAGCTGAATGGCTCTGAGGGGAGGGAGCCTTCCATCCCAGGGATTTGGCAACATCCCTGCGGCTGAGCCTGCTTTGTTGGGCATCCCTCCCTTCTGCAGGGTGCTGAGGATCTGGTGCAGCTGGAGGTTGGGGCTGGTGGATGGGATGTCTCTGGTGCTGAAAACCTGTCTGTGCCAGGGGCCAGGGACTGAGGGCTCCAAACCTCAGGGAGGCAAAAGATGGGCAAGTTAATGACACCTGCCCATGGTGATCCATGGGCTGGCAAAAACAGCATTCAAGGTGTTCTGCAGAGAGTGCTGTGGGACAGCCACCCCATGGGGACAGTTTGGAGCAGTGGGGGCTGTTGCACCATGGCTGGGGCTGCACAAATCCCAGAGTTGGGAGCCAGTTTTGGGGCGGGTGGCAGGGTGAGAGTGCTCCTCTGCAGGAGCCATCACACTGCAGGAGAGATGTGGGGGCTCTTCTCTGGCAGCTGCTGCAGGTACCTCTCGGCTGTTTTCCTGTCTGTCTTCTTTTCAGCAAGGAGTTTGCCTCCACCTACAGGAAGCAGAAAGCAAGAAAAACCCCCGTAGTCACACAACAGTCTCTGTTAGCCCTCGTCTTTCAGAGCAGCAGCTCATCCCTCCCTGTGCAGCACATGGCCCTACTCCTGGAGGTGCTCTGGCAGCCTCAAGGCTCCGTGCCTCTCAGGTTTTAATTCCCCATTCCTCGTACCCTGGCCTCGACAAGGAAACGTGTGAAAGCTGACAAGCCAATAATTGAATTTTGGTTGCGTTAGCAAGGCTTCTGCTGGGGTTTGTGCTGAAAGACAAAGCAGATCTTTCCGAGGAGAGCAGCAAAGGTGCAGGAGGGTTTGGGGAATCACGGCTTTGGGGAGAGTGGAGCTTTGAGTGTGGAGTCACTGGCCACCGAGGGCACAGGAAAACAGGACCAGGACTGATATCCATGTTGCCACACCAGGCAGGCTGGTCAGGGCCCTCAGGGGATGGAAAGGACTGAAACTTCCCATAGACATGGACCCAGCTGGTGGAGGGGCACTGGCAGTGCCTGCAGTGGGGCTGAGGCTGGGCTGTGCAGTATCCATTCAGTCATGTTCTGTATTCAGTTTTGTTTACCTTCTTCCTGCATGTGAATGCAGAAGAGAAAAAAACAGAGCTTGGGTGGCTTCTCCAGAGCCTCTTCACAGGGAATCTTTCAGTTCCTGTTTCACTCCCAAATTGGAGAGTGGCTCTGTCACTTCCTCCCATGCCACTGCTGCCTTGGCGCCGTCGCTCGTTCGGGTGCTCAGGGTTTGGCTCTCATTTGAATATTGGAGGTTTTCCAGGAGACCTCTGCCTGGGACATCCCGGAATGGAGGCCTTGTAGGACGGGGCACCCTGGGGTGCTGGGCACTTTCAGATATCCCTGTTGCTGTTGCGGGCACTTCCATGGGACAGCAGGGCAGCCTGGGCAAAAGCCTTTGACAGGATCTTGTGGATGGGCACAGTCCTTGGTGCTGGTGTCCCAGCGCTTTGGAGCAGTGTTCTCCAGGTGCTCCCCAGCATGAGGAGGGGTCTGGATGGCAGGGAGGGGGTGCCCACCCTGGCCTGGTCCAGCCAGGCAGCCCCCTTGTACTGCAGGAGGGAACTGTGCCCATCCACCCTGGCTGTCAGTCCAGCAGCCACACATCAATCCATTGTCACGCTGCTGGAATGGTATTTGTGTGTGCTGGGGGGATGGTGCCACATTTGAGTTATGTCTGGGTGAGAAAAATTCCAACCCCTGCATTTTCTGTACAGGATACCTGAGAGTAAAGCTGTGGGATGACCTTTATCTTTATGAGCTGGGAGAATTAAGGAGTTCTGTATTTTAGTTTAATTAAGCTATAAGGCATAACAGATGGTGCTTTTCTGGGTGATTATTGAATGTCTCTGCTTTGACTGAGAAGTGCAGTAGCACCGTGGTCATGAATGTATTGTGATTTGAAATATCCGAGCTCTTGAAGAACACGTGTCGTGGCTGTGTGTCCGCACTGCCCGCTGGGACAGAGGGACCTGCCCTCTGTGCTTGCTGCAGCGTTTCACCCTGTGGGTGCTGACATTTTCCATCCTCTTTGGCCAAGGTGCTTGGGTGGCACTGGCCAAGCTGCCACCTCATGTGGCTTGGCTGCCTGGCTGTGAGAGCAGCGTCACCTGCTCCCCCTCTGCATCAGCAGTTTCCAAGTATGAGGTTCTGCAGGGAAATGTTCTTGTTGTGCCAACTGCCCTGAGCAGAGGCGGGTCTGTGCTGTGTTCTTCTAATAAAATTGACAAACAAATTACCCTAGAATTTCCAAAATTACCCTAGAATTTCCAAAATTACACGGATTCAAAAAACCCCCAAGCCCCGGCATTCAATCTGCAGGAACATCTCGCTGTAGGAATCACCAGCCTGATGAGATGGCGTTGGCGGCAGCACAGCGAGGAGGGACTGAGAAACGCAGTGGGCTGGAAACCCAAAGCAGCAGCCAGCTCCTGTGTCTGCAGATCAGGTACACCCAGAGCATTGGAGATGGTGCTGTTCCAATATTTGCATATACATAACCAGGTCAGGCATTAAAGATGCATTGTAGCACGGCTGGTGTGTAGGACTCAGGAAGCTGAGAGGAGCTGAGGTCATGGCAGGTTGATTTGCTGTTTGATTCTTTTTCCCCCTCTATTACATGAAAACTTTGCATGAATTTGTCTACGCTGGGTGTTCCTCTGCACGCTGGCAGCTGCCATAGTTACTTCAGATGTTAGAAAGCAGCAGAAGCAAGGAAGAGTGTGGAATTAATTGAGCAAATCTGACCAGTCCGAGGCTTTTGCAGCAGGGTTCAGGCAGTGAATCACAGAATGGGTTGGCTTGGAAGGGGCTTGAGAAATCATCTCATTACAACCCCCTGCCAAAGACAGGGATGCCACTATCCCAGGTTGCTCCAACCCCTGTCCAACCTGGCCTTGGACACTTCAGGGATGGGGCAGCCGCAGCCACCCTGGACACCCTGTGCCAGAGCCTCACCACCCTCACAGGGAAGAATTTCTTCCCAGTATCCCATCTAACCCTGCCTTTGGCAGTTTCTCCCACTGGTGCATCACCATCATCCCCTTTTCTTTCTCCCAACTTGTCAGGCATGGGAATTGCTCACAGCCTCGCCCTGAACTTGTGCTTCCTCAGTATTTCAGATCACTGACTAATATGCCTCAATTTTTCTCATTAATGGAGTATTTGAAATGATCAAAATGAAATAGATTCACTTCCTGGCTGTAAAGTTGTTACAAGGATGATCTATGAGAAGTTTTTAACAAAGCTGTAGTCTTTTTTGGAGAAAACCTCCCATTTGTCTTGATCTTGTGCTGTTACAAGATGATCTGGGATCATTCTTTAAACGGTGAACTTTGAAAACCAGGAGTTACGCAGGAAAGCTCCAAGCTGTGGTTTCAAAGGGCCTTGTCCCTTCTTGACCTTTCTTTCCTCAGGTTTCGTGAGCCAGTTCCTTGTTCCCCCTCGTCACAGGGCGGTCGCCTGTGGTGGGACACTGTCCCCAACAGGCACAGGGTCCCACACTGAGGCTGGACCTCCAGGGGCAGGGGCAGCGCTCCCCCCGCCCGGAGCTGCCATCCTGGGGTGCTGCAGAGCACGATGAGAACCCTGGGCTGTCGATGAGCTGGCTGGGTGCCATTTTCGGAGACAATGCCCTGCCTAAATAGCCTGGATTGGGCTGAGAAGAATAATTGCCGCTATGAAATAATTTCGCAATTACGGCTGTAATTAAGGGCAGTTTGTTAATGAAAGTGCTTGGTGAGTGATGGCTGCAGGGCGCTCCATCCCGCGGCCGGCGGGGACGGCTGGGGACGCGGGGACACAGCTGTCGCTCGCAGGATGGATGTAAACACCCACCACTGCCCGTGATGAAGTGCCGTCATTACCCCCCTGCCCTGCGGGAGCCGGTCGGACAAGGAAAAATAAACTTAAAATATGACGGCGAGCGCTGTGGCTGCCGAAGGCCCCTTCTCCCGGCCGCGTTAATGGGATATGCAGATGCCCTTACCCAGCTGATCCATCGTGCAATTCCGAACCTCGGGAGCCATTTATCAGGAATATGAACTTCGGGCTGCGTTTTTGTCACTTTGCTTGTTTTGGGCTTGTTTTTCCGCATCATGTTTGCTTTTAGAGCACAAATCCTCACAGATTTTTCCTTTGTATCGCTTAAAAAACATTACTGTTAGGAAATGTTGCCCTGTTTGCAAGTCTGAGTGCAGCGGGAACGCTGGCACAGTGTGTTTGCAGGGAAGCAGTCGTGGAAGTCTTTGGTGTGTTTGGGCAGAAGTCAAACTAATGGAGCATTTTAAATTGCTGGAGGAGGCATCTGGCAGTAGACACATTGTCCATGGGCTGAGGATCTGTGAAGCCCTTCCTGAAGCCAGTGTCACAGAATCATATGGAATTGTTTAGATTGGAAAAGGCCTGTAGGATCATTGACTCCAACCATTTCCCTAGCACTGCCAAGTCCACCAGTAACCTGCGAGGTGGTGGCAGTGCTGGCATTCTCAGGGAAGTCAATTGCAGGAGTCTCAGTGTTTGTGGCTCTTGGCTCTTGGTGGGGGTCATGAGCAGATTTTCCAGCATGGGAGATGGGGTGGGGTTTGGCCTCAGAGGAGGGTGGATTTCCCAAGGTACCAATCACACCCTGCTGATGTCTGGGTGCCAGGTTGACACTGAGCAAGCCAAATTCCTGGTGGATTTCAATTCCAGCTGCTGAAGGGCTTTCCCTGGGAGGTCAGGGCCATTGACTTATACCAGGTGGGAGCAGAGGTGAGGGACCTTGTGGGAAGATGGGAATGGGGCAGGTTTCAGATGTGCTGAGGAGCAGGGGGACTGCTGGTGGCACTGTGTAGCACCATCACCGCACGCTGGGGGATGTTTTGTGTTGGGCTGCAGCTGTGGAGGAGGAGTGGTGGCTCTTGTCCCCATCCCTTTGCTCCATAACCACAGCGCAGCAGCCAGCCTTCTGCAGAGGAAGGAAAGGCTTTCACTGGTGCAGCTTGTTAGAGGTGGAAGGATGTTTTTGTGCCCGGCACATCGCTGGGTAGCAGTGCCTCTTGTTTTAATTGGATTCGCAGCCTGCCGAAGAGCCGGGATTTACAACTGCTGCTCAAATATGCGCAGCGAGGTCTTGGGGACTGCTGAGGTGTTCATCTGACCATCAGTGCAAAATCATTCCGGCCCCGTGCGTTCCGTTTGCTCAGGCTGAGCTCCGTGAAGTGTGCGGGCAGAGGGGGAGCGCCTGGAGCGCTGCGGCCCCGGGGCCGCCGCCTGCGCGGGAACGCCGCCGTGGCTGCGAGGAAGCAGCCTGTCTGCCTTTACACGAGGCTTGTCAAAGGTTTTATAGATCTCCATAATGAAGATGGATCAGGTTCATTCTCGTTGCCAGTTGCTCTATCAAAATAGCACTAATTACCGCAGCCGCACGTGCCGCGCGCTGCCATCTTCCTCCTTGGAGCCTAAAGCACGTCTTGTGCCGCTCACAATAGATAAAATGAGGCAACTTTTCCCCTTCTATTTTTGGAAAAGTAGTTAGTAAAGGAGAAGGAAATTGATTTTGGTGTCAGAAAGGACATTTCTGACAGGAGCATACTTTGAAATGATTCAAGGCATCTGTTTCTGTTGCAGACACCCAACGCTGCTGAGAGCGGTACCTAAATTAAACTGTTTAAGATGTCAGCTCTGGGTACGAAGGCAATTTACATCCCAGTAGCACGGTTGGAATTTTTATCGTGTAATGAACTTTCTCACTCAGTTTACGAACAAAGCCTCTCCCACGGTAACTATTTTTGTAGAACGTACAGATCCTCAGGTGCAGGATTGATGTTCATGTTGGGAACGGATGGGGCAGGGTGTGAAGGTACGAGCAGGCTCGCAGGAACTTCAGGCATGCTGTCTTCATGATGGCTGGCTTTGGGACATCAGTGTGGTGGCCTTTCTCTTATAATCTCAATTTTCATGTGATTAAACACTGGGGAGAAGCATTCCTCCTTGATGCCAGTGGTCTCCCACATCCCTCCGTGCTCTGCGGAGGGTCTGCAGCCAGATCACCTTTCAAGGTGAACATTAAATTAATATGGAAGACTTCTAGAGCTCTACAATTAAAAGGTCTTTTACTTTCCCCACTTCAGAGCAGATCTGGCGGTTTATTGCCGGAGCCTTGGCTCCCAGCCTGGCTGACCTTGGATCTATGCCTTTTAACTATCAGCGGGGTTTCTTGTGCGCTGTTGTGGCCTTTTATGCAAAGAACAAGCCCCTGTTGTGGCCACCAGCTTTGCTGAAGCATTTGTGATGCTTGGAGGATGCCAGCAAAGGTGGGAGGCTTGATTTTCCCTTTCACATCTCTCAGTCGCTTATTCTGCCCATGAGGTGGTTGGGAATGGAGAGACCCTTTGTGGTATAGATATTTACCTTTTTAAGGTTTGCCTGATGAACCGAGGCAGATGAGGAGCCCAAGGGGAAGCACAGGCTGCGTTTGCCTCTGACAATCTGGGACTTCAGGGTCTGGATGCTTCTGCACCTTTCATATTCCCAGTTCTGACACCTTTGGCAAATGGTCCAGAAATGACAGCAAGGCTGATCCGATCCCCTCAGAATCAGCTTTGTGTCTCTGCTTTATGTGCTTGAGTTCCAGCCTTGGCTGCTCAAGCAAAGCATCTGGTTGGCATTGAAAATCCAGTGTGTAGTCTCAAAAAGGGGCATTACACATGGGGCGTGTCAGCAGCTCTGGACTGACACGATTTAGGTATTCCTTTGCCCAGAGTTAATTTTCACTCAAATTGAGTTGTCTGCTTAAGGGGAGAATCAACACCCAATTGCCAACCTGAGCAGCGTATTGAAGGGGTCATGGGTGCCATGTCATTATCATTTGTATTAGTTTATATTGGCTGAAAGGATGAAGGGGGAAACAAGAATATTGACTTATGTTACTTCATATTGAATTAGCATCCCTTTGCAAAGGGCTTCTGGCTTAACTTGGAGCTGTGAATAGTTTCTGTTCAGCAGAGATGGGGAAGTTTTGGAGCAGGGATGCATCTGTCCTTTCCCACTGCCTCTTCCTGCCTTTTGCTGGGTATCTTGAGCTCAGTGAGACCTCGCCGTGCTCTAACTGAGTGAAGTTTGTTTAAGCTTTGGCTTCAAACAGTGGATTACCTTTTATCACATTATATAATGAATTATTGATCCACTGATTGTGAATATTCCCGGAAGATGCGCCGATGGAGGCTGCCACCGGCAGATCCAGCCCTGCCTCGGCTGAGCAGCTCTCCTGTCCCAGGCTCTCACTGCCACGTCTCAGCTCCTTGGGCATCGTCCTTGGGACGTGACTCCAAGGGCACAATCCTCAACCACCCTTCAGGCTGTCACAGCTCTCCCTGAAATCAGCATCCCTGCTGCAGCTGGGAAGCGAGAGGTGAGATATGAAACCCCCCAGTTGGTGAAGGTGTCGGTGGGCAGCATTTCAGTCTGGATGGGGAGATCTCTGCAGAATGCCACCCTAGGTCAGCCCTGGAGCTTCCTAGGGCTTTTACTCCTTAGAAATGCAGATTTTGTCTGTGTTTGCTGATGCCAAAGAAACCATAGTTTGTGTTTATTGAGTTGCTGGCATTGAGGTGATACATTGTGCTGACATTGTGTGCTGTTCTGAACCTCAGCCTCACCAGAGGACTGTAGTCCTCTGTAGGTGAGCAGACCTCTTGAGGGACCAGTTCTGACTCAGGCCCTGTTCCCTGGGGCGCTGAGGGAGCTGGCAGAGACTGGAACACACATTTCTGTTGTCCTCCCTGTGTGGAGGACAGAGATAAAGCGAAAACATGGGTACTGCTGGCTGCAGGCTGCCCGGACAAGGTGTTGAGGAGCTGTTTGCACTGAGTGAGACATACGGCGCATGAAGAAGAGTGCTGGGCTCTGCTCAGCATCTGTGAATGCAGCAGATACCATCGCTGGGAACAGAAAGGGTTTTCAGTCTGTGAGATGAGTTCCTGATTGTTTTGCTCCGTGCAGACTCCACAGGGCCGCTGCCAGTCTTTGGCATTCCAGCGGCGTGGCCCTGCCTGCATCAATCGATCCCCGCCCGCCGTATTGACAGGCAGCTCCAATAGTTCTCATCTGAAGAAGTGCAGCATGGATAATTAAGCAATGCACTCTGCAAGTTGGTGATCAGCTTCTCGTGGAGGACCAGTAATGAATAAAAAGTACATTAAGTAAATTAAACTCTTGATGCCTGTAGGTCTGTAACTGCAGAGTTGCCTTTCTGAAATTCATTACAGTTTATAGGAGTTCTGTTAATCAAGAGACTCCTGCAGAAAACATTCTGGGAATTAAAGTTTATTTTATTTCTGTGTTGTTTAGGACAGAGACAAGTGATGTTGCTGCTGGCCTCTCTGAATACTGAGCTGGGCTCTGAACCCAGGCCCACTGAATGTGGAAAAATCAAATTTAAGCAGTTAAGTGGTCTTGCCCCCCCACCCAAATAGAGATGTGTGTGTGTGTGTGTAATGGGATTTTATGCTGTTTGTTGGCAACATCTTGTCTTTGAATAGACACCCAGGCTGATGGGCTCAGTGTCTGTAAGCTGCCCACCTTTTGTCTCTTGGTGTGTGCATGGAGTATCCAGGCTCCCAGGGATGGCCGGGATCTGTCCCGTGCTGGATGGCCACGAGTATTTGGTATGTTTAGATTTCTTCCTCTGGAGCATGAATCTTTGTTACATTCTGTAAACGAGAGAGCGCCCAGCCTAGCAGGTGCCCTTCTTAGTGTCCAGATGTAGAAACATTCTCCAGCGACATGAACACGCTGCAGAAACCGTGTTTGCTCTCTAAACTTTTTTTTGCGAGCGGCTGCCAACTGCACGCTTGGATGGGAGCCATTTATTTGTAGCACAGTCAATCTTCCCTTAAAGAAAACCACCAGTGAATTAGCTTTTGCATAGTGTTTCAATCAAAGCATTTGATCCTTGTTTCTGCGAGATAATCCTAAGAACTTCTTATTTGGAGAATAGAAGACCGTGATGGATTTAATTCATAAAGGGAAGCAGCCGTAAGGAATGTAAATGTAAGAGGCTGATAAGGTAGGATTTCCTAGTTGCTATGACAACCCCTGGGTCATGAGCCTGAGAAAATATAAAGTAAGTCCTGGAGCTGTGAAGATGATTATAAAATTTAACTGTCATTCTTCATTTGGAGTTGATGGCAAACATTATTTACTTAAGTTTATCTCCAGGCAGGCGAGGATCCTTTCTTCCTCCCTTAAATCGGAGCCTCGGATCACAAATGAACGTGTTGTGCGCGGCCGACATTATAAGGCGAAGCCACTATTTATTATTCTAACCAGACAATTTGCACGGAATATCCCTGTAGATTCGGTCACTCTCGTACAGAAGCAGAGCTTTTATCCAGCGTATCCCTGATAAAAGGCTCCCTGACGCTGCTCAGTGCTGGGGGATGTTCCCAGCAGGGGGGTGGCCGTGCTGAGGATGGTTCCCCCACCCCAGGGATGCCCTGATCCTTGTTTTCTCACTCTGGAATCCTGTGTTTGGCTTCCATAGGGGAAGGAATGCTCTCAAACCTGATTATTTGTTGTGCCTGTGCCCTGTCCCGCTGCCTGGTGGGCTCTTCCCTGCCTGGGGGAGGGAACAGGGAGCCACAACAGCCTCTGCATTCCCCTTGTGCATTTCTGGTGCTCTCGGCATCCACTCCCACCTCAGCCATGGCAACCTGGCTTCATCTTCTGTTCTTTGTTGTTGCTGTCCTCCAGTTTCAGACCAGATGAATCCTCTTCCAGCCCATAAACATGTTGTAGTCTTGAGGGCTGCAAGAGCAGTCCCAGCTGGGATAGAGTGAAGCATAAAATATCCCTGCGCGAGCTGCTGACGTTCCTGGGATTAACAACTCCGGGAGCTGGGCATCTGGGGATGAGGCAGAGCCCGCAGCTGCCAGTCTCCCACTGTCCCAGATACCCAACTGCTGCAGAAAGGTGGATTAGTTCTGTAACAGACTCTCTTAAAGCTCTGCTCCAGATGGAAACCAGGGAGTTCCTGGCTTTCAACAGCACCTTCTGTACTGTGTAGTGGTTTCAGCCATTCCTGGTGTCATATAATTTAAAAAACACATATGTGATGAGCAGTTGTGTGTGTACTCTAGGGGATCAGCCTGCCCCTCAGCAGCAGCCTCTAGCCTTTGAGGGAAGGTGGGAGAAAGAATTCTTACAATTACTTAGAGGATGTTCCAGCTCCAGTATCGGAATGTCTGACTTGAGCACTAAAAGTCATTCAGCACCTCCCTCTGAACTTTATTTTACTGCGTTTGGAAGACTTTTCTCTCGCTGCTCAGTGTACTCGAGGGGATGAAAAGCGAAGTCACTGGATTCAAAGAATCCACGTGCAGCAAATGCCTTTTGAGGCTTTTCACTGGCTGTGGGATTTAGTGTGATGCTATTTTCGAGGCTGCTCTGACAATTTCAGTTGGGAAACTCTTTCACCTTTGCAGCTTTCATCCTGAAATGATGCTGGTGCGGGCGAGCTGGTGGATTGTGGTAAGGATCAGAGTTTGTAGCCATTACTGAGGAGAAGTAGCTCTTGTGCAAATGGAACAGAGCATTATCACTGTACTGGGAAAATCAGAATCTGTTACTTTTCCTGGGGTGGGAACTTCGTGAAAGCACTTGCCTAAGTGGAAATTGCAGCAACCCCAGGTTCTGCTGACTCTGCCTGTGTTACCCATGAGCTGCATGACCTCTCTTCTTGGGCACGAGGGGATGGACTTTGAAATGTCTCTTTTGTTCATGACACTGTGTTTGCTCCGTGGGATGTGGCAGTGGCTGTTGGTACCTCCAAGGCAGTGTCCCTGGCACTGGTGCTCAGCTGAGCTGTCCCAGGGCTGCCGTGCTCTGTGTCCCCAGGTCCTGCTTTGGGAAGCGCCACAGCTGGGAATGGGCTTGGAAAAGCATGAGGCATCCGTGTGCAGGAGTCCTCCTCCAAACAGGAGCTGACATCGGGCCCTGCAGGGCCACGTGTGAGCAGCAGAACCCGCTGGGGTGGACACAAGTTGTGATGGCTCTGTGAAGTGGGGAGCTTTGTCCTGAGAGATGTTTTTCCTGGTTTGGTAGCACAGACGTCTCAGCCAGGTTTGAATCCTTATGCACGCTTTGCATGTGCTTAAGCACAAAAACAAGTTTCCCTCTGCCTGTTTTAAAGTGTTTCCAATTGCAGACAGCAGTCTGTTTCTATCTTGAGAAGAGAATCATTCTGGGAGGCCGGTGGTGAGCATATTGCAGTGCTGGACCTTACCTTCATCAGAAGGGCTGGTTCCCAAATCTTTAGAGTTTTCCTGTTTTTATTTTTTGGTAGCCAGAGTCGGCTGAGCCTCAGCAGCAGCTGAACACTGTCTGGGGAAGGCATTCATCCTTGGACCTTCCCTGGGCAGGCAGTGGGGTGTGGTTGTGTTTCTGCACACAGTATTTAGTCATTCAAGGCTGTGTTTCAGGAAGGTACATTAAAAGATCTGGTCCAAAAGGCTTCCCCAGGACAGACCACTGTGCTGGAGCTCTGAAGCACAACAGACGATGAAACATTGGAGCATAACAGGCTGATGAACACAAAAGAGCATTTTTATTTGGTTTCTCATCAGTTCTTCGTTGCAGCGTCTGTACATTGATTGGAGATTTAGCCCTACTACCCTTGTTATCCCTAGTTTTAGATGTAAAATGCTTTTTTTGCAAGTGTGGAGGCAAAAGGCTTTTGAGTTAATTAAATCTATGAAGAAATGAGCTGTGAGCTGAGTATTGTAGTCAGCCCTTTCCAACCTGAGCCTGGACCCCACGGTGCTGGCCACTCGCTGTCAGCGTGCCGATACCTGCCAGCATTCAGGTAGCATCAGATCCCTCTATAAAATGGAGATTTCAAGCAGCTTGCAGGAGGCTGTGCATGTAAACCTAAGCCAGAAATAGCTGCTCTGACAAAGACTGACAGGTACGTGCCATTCTCTTCATCTGGCACATGCTGTCGGCGGTGCCGCTATGGGAGCTGGCAGCAGCCTTGCAGTGGTGGGTGGCAAACAAAGGCTGCTCTCAGAAATATTTTCCACACAAAGTTAGGATTAAAAGCAGAGAGCCGATATAAAATACCAGTGATAACGATATGGATGAAGGGAGTTGCTGGCAACACACAACTAAACTGAAATCTGTAAAATGAAGCTTTTTCTTTTGTACTGAGTTTTCCAGCATTGCTTTCGCACAGGGTGCATTGCCTGTGATCTCCTCTGCCTCCTGCAATTGATAGAGCAACTGGGATCAATAATTCACGGATGTATGGACCAGAATTAGCTCTGGAGAGAGGTTGCTCAGTGGCTTGGGGAAGATGCTGATGTGGCTGGTCAGCCTCAGCCCGGCGTGGTCGTTACGTGCTCACCTCTGCCCGCAGCCCTTGACTCATCTTTGACTCACCTCCAGAGGACTGGGGGTGGAGAGAACCGCAGTCATCTGCCAGATCCCCTTCAAGAGCTCCCACAACTCGATGCAAATGTAGTTGTTCCTCTCCCACAGCTCCTTACGTGCTGCCTTGGGCTGTAACCGCGTCGCTCATCAGCACTGCGATGGTGTTGGTCCTGATGGCTCAGCAGAGCCCACTCACCGCCCTCCTCCGCCAGCAGAGCCGAGGGAGGGCTGCTACTACCTTCCCATTTCTGGTGATAGGAGGAATATGGGGTATTTTTACAGAATCTGCTCGTTAGCACAGTCTGGGTGCACCAGAATGGCCTTCCCTTCACTCTGCCTTACACGTGTGCAAGGTGAACAGCTGCAGCTTCACTTCAGGCACTCTCCTGCTGTCCAGCCTGGTGTGCACTGACAGGATAAAGTTTTCCAGGAGATGGTGGTGGTTATCTTACGCCTCAGGAGCCTTGGTCATCTCCAGGCTGAAGGATGGTTTCCAGGACAGCATGAGCCCCTTCTCAAGCTGATCTTTCAGGCAGGAGGAACTGTCAGGCTGGCAGGAACCTTTCTGGCCAAAATGAAGTTGGGCAGCAATGGGTGTGGGTGGAATCCCATGCTGACATTTCAGATACCTTCAGCATCAGAATGCTGAGATAATTGAAATCAGAGATAATTGCAGAGCAGCCGTGGTAAATGTCGTGGGTTCTGCTCCTGTAAGAGCTGAAATTGTGCAGGCAAGTGGACAAAGAGCACAGGAGCAGTGAAGGTTCTTACGAGTAAGTACAGGAGCTGAAGATCAACATCTCCTCCCATTGCCAACATCTATTGCTGCCAAAATGTAACGATTGTGTTAAATACGTGGCTTTTCAAGCAAATCCTGTTAAACCTCTTCGCAGGTGTGCACTGTGTTGTAGGGGGTGATGACTCTGTCCCTTTCCCTCCTTGGGTAGGAGCCCAGGTCAGCACCCCCAGCTCTAGAGTGCTTCTGGTTTGGGTTTGGCAGTCTGGAGTAGTTAAAAACAGACAAGGATTGAACAAAGGCATGTTGTGATCTCCCCTTAGAGCTCCACGAGGTTGTACTTCCACGGGTCTTCCAACTTGACTCCAGTTCTGGTCTGGTTTTTTTGCAACTGTTGAGAAATGGAAAAGTTTGGAGAGGACAGGTCATGTTCTTATTGTCAAGTTTCCTTGCTTTGTATTTTCTTCATATATACCAGGTACCATTACAAATTCCCATTAAGAGGCCAGTATCACACTGATAGGGTTGGCAGAGTTGGGGATTGGACTGGCATCCAGCACTCCTGTGGTGACAGAACCCATTTTTCAGTGAAGTTTTTGTTTTTCCCTATTTGCCCATTGAGTGGGCTCCAGACCCTCAGCAGGACCAAAACCAGAACAGCTGTGGCAGCTTTAGGGGACTGCTGGAAAAGCCTGTTAGGAGGTACAAAGGCTGTGTTTAATTTATGGAAAAGAAGGGAGGGTAACGCATGAGAGTCAGAAATTGGCTGTTCTCTTTGTAAGTGAAAGGTCACGTTACCGAGCACGGCAGGGTGGATTTGTGAAAAACGAGCTCCTGTTTGCGAGGAATTAGAATGAGTAGCTGATTTTTTATTTTTTTTCCCCACTTGTGACCTTTAAAGATGCTGCTCGTAGATTGATAAGCAGGCTGATGCTTTTAGCAACCCGATCCTCCATTTCCCTCTCGCAGAAGGACAATCTGTCAAACGCCATGGGTGTCACTCGCAGAAAACCTTCCTCTCTGTAAGCCCCCGGGGGAAGGAGGGATGTGGCGGCAGGACCTGAGCTGACAAACAAGGAAAGTTCAGCGTTGTCTTCAATGAGTAACGACCTGCATTTCCTGTGGTCTGGAGCCTCTGGCTAAGGACTTTCCCTACGTCCTTTTCCCCTGTCCTTGGCAGGGTTGCAGTGCTCCTGCCTGGTGGGACAGTGGGGGCGGTTTGGGAAAGTTGGCTTTGCCCCCTGAGCCAGGAGAGCTGCTTTCCCTCCTCTGCTGCCAAGGAGGTGCATTTTGGGGCTGGAAAGTGATGGTTTGGAGAGCCCCGTGTGATTGGAGGTAGCACACAGTACCTGTGAGGCATCGGCTTGTCTGACATGGGTTGTGTTTGGTGACAAAAATAATGGCAGCAGAATGGGCTGAACTCAGAAAAATCCTTTTCTTAGTGGTGGACAGCAGCTGTGTGTGTCCAGGTGTGCAAAAGCATCCTGGGGATGCAGAGGAAGCTCCTGGTGCTGCACAGAGGTCTGGCTTTCTGAGCTTGGCAGTCTCTCTGAGAGGCTTCACTGTGTTTATTTTCTGTTCCTAGAGTGCTGCTGGCACCGAAGTGCTGTGGCTGCAGACACCCTGAGTGGTGCAGCTCCTGTGGCAGCCCTCTCCTGTGTTCTGCTGGGTGAATGACACAGTCAATCTGTGGCTGTCCTGGCAGGAGCAGGATCCTTACCAGGAGACAGTTTGCTGCAGAGAAATCAGTGCTTTTCTGGTGATACTGCCTCTCATTGCCCTTGGTCATCCCTTCCAGTTCAGGCAGAAACTGGAACATGTGGCTTTGGTCCAAACCCTGCTCTAAATGCTCTAAGCCACGTGAGAGCTGTTAACGTGGGTAATTCCACCGTGTCATTTAGTTGCCCATTACTGGGGGGATGTTTGTGCACAAGTAATTCTCTTGCTGCAGTTGTGAGGCTGTTTCTGACCTGCTTCTCTGTTCCAAGAAGATTGTTGTCACTTTGTCTCTGTGATGCTGAAGAGCTCACCCATAAGGTGTTTTTTCTTGCTGTAATGTGTTGGTCTCCTGTGAGGAACAGTTGACAGGCTGCCCCATGACTCTGACCATCCACACTGCCCAAATTGCCCCGAGTTGGGCACATCTGGCCACTGCCCCGGCAGGCAGCAGGGTGTTTCTTGACCCTGCCCTGTTTTGAGATATTCTGGCTGCTCATTCCCTGTGGGCAGAACGTGCCTTCATGGTTTCACTTGGGCAAAACTTAAGTGCAGGTGCTGAATTCCTTTCTAGGTCCTGTGTAGAGCACGAAAGGTAAAAGGTGCTGCCAAGACTGGAAGCTCATTCCCTGTGAGGGGAGCTGGCCCAGGGCAGTCTCTGTTCCACACTGTCCCTTTGTGAGTGCCGCCCTTACATAAGCACGATGCTGCAGCAGCACGATGGAAATCTCGTCAGGCCGGCCAAGTTCCCTGGTTCGGAGCCAGACATCTGGGATTGGGGTTTTCATGGCATTCTTCAGTAGCATGAGGAGCCTCATAAAGCAGCTTCTCTGGGGTATTGTGCTGAGAGCCGCATTCCCAAGCAATTACAGCCGGGGCTGCAGCAGTAATGAGCCCTCGCTTTGGGAAGGGACAGGAAGACAAAAGGGAAATGTTCAATGGAAGCTGCAAAGCCTTTGAACGTGAATAGCTGTGGGCTTGTTAATTGGGATCACCATTGGGAACATTCCCTGCTCCCTCCGGCCCTGGCAGTGTGACCGGGCTCCGGCCGGGGCGCGGGGTGGCAGCGAGGGAAGAGGGCTGAGAAGCTGCGGCTCTTTGGGGTTTCACCATTAATGATTTCTGGCGCTGGGGACAAGGCACAACTGAGCCTTTTTTGGACCAGAGAAGTGCTGCAAAGTGGAGTGTTCTCAGCTGAGCGAGTCTCAGCGTAGCAAAATGCTTGCCTGCTGCTTCAGAAGGTTTTGCTTCTTTGGCCAGCAGCACCAGCCTCAGTAGCAGGGGGGTGGCAGGGGATGGAGGAGCTGCTCTGACTGAGCTTGTTGTTCCTGAAGGTGCCTGCCCCAGCGGGTCTTGGGGAAGCAGCAGTGGGATAGTGGGTGCAGGCTGGTGCTGGTGACAGGCACCGTGTCACGTAGGCAGGTAGCCATCCTCGTGGCTGAGTGCCCGTTTATTTACAAACCTGGGATTTGTATTGGAGTGTTTCAAAACTTCCTTCTTTTGAATATTTCCCGTAGAGCTTGGTAGGTTCCAAATAAGAAGTGAAGTTTGGGTAAGAACCGCTTTGGCTTGTGCAGTGAGCTGCCCAGAGCCGGGCTGTTCGTGTATGTGTGGGTAACTAGCAGAGAACATTTTGTTGGTGTTTGTTTAAAAGACAAACAAAAACCCTCTGAGCCCGAGTGAAACACTTGTCCCTGTGATTCTGAGTAAGACAACAGGTGCAGTGTGGATTGTGACTCAGTCTGAGGCACGGCACCGGTACAGTGCCCGTAATAACGTTGTGTGTCCTCGTGTCTCCACAAGGCTCTGCCAGTTCAGGGTAAATGATTGCAAACTTGCAATTTCCCTAGGGAAAACAGTTGGTGCAAGATTCAGGGAACCGGTGCTTCCCATCCTGCAAGCCAGCATTCCCAAACGTTCTGGTTGGCAATGCAAGGACAGATTCCTGGGCTCACAAATGCCAGAGGCAACCACACGTGGTTCCGCTCTGTCGTGCGGTTTGCAGTTGAGAGTGACAAGTTTAATTCCTTGTATTGCATTTCGGATGGAAAGGAAGAGTACAGCACATGAATTTCCTTCTTTTCTGATTCCCTCCCCCTGTTTGATTGCGCTATTGTTTCTTTGGGCACATTAAAATAGAATTTGACTGGAGTCGTTATCCGCTGTCCCCGCGCTGCCGCGTGTAATCCGCTTGCAGAGCCCTCTGCTTTGTGCAGCGGCGTTTGCTAATGAGCAGAATGTAATTCGGTTTTTTGGGAAATTACATGAAACAGCATACCCATAAAACCTTCAGATTCAAGATGGCTTGTTTTGTTCCTGTAAGCAGCCCAAACTCCGCAGCCGTTCGTCACCCCGTGCGGCTGCCGCGGGGTATCCACAATGAGGATTCAGCCCCAGTTGGAGAAGAGCCTGTTGTGCTCCACGATCCATTCCCATGCACACCGCTCAGATCCCTGTGCTCAGGGTATGAGAGCAGGAATTGCTGCTCCCAAATTAAGTACAGGCAGTAAGAAGAGGAAATTTTGCTGGTTGAAGTCACCTGCCTCATTGTCGGTGTTGAGCATATGGTGTCTGTGTCAAAGCATTTTTCCACAAAACTTGAGTGTTTTATGTCATCAGCTGAGCCTAATGCATTCCATTCACAGGATGGTTATCCCAGGGTAATGATTGCGAGGCGCAGCCTGAGCAGGAGAGCTGAGGGAGGAGTGCTGCTCGCAGGGAGGCTGCTGGGGCTCGGGCCTGGGCGAAGTGTTGGTGTAACTCCAGAGGCAGAACCCAGGGAGTGCCTGACTCCACTGACTGATGACACCCCTGCTCCAGAGTAGCTGCCTGCCTGCAGACCTTTCAGTACACACAGCCCTGACAGGTTTAGCAAAAAATAAAAAAATCCCTTCACTACAGCATCTGCCTAAGCGGCTCCTCAGCAAAAACCCTTTTAACGTTTATAAACCACTTTTAAAAGCCAGCCTGAGCCAAACTGTCATTTCAGTGCCTTGCTAGAAAAATACCCATGAGGAATTGTTCTTCATTTGTAGCTCCAAAATGTGGTGTGTCATCCAGTTTGGTGAGAGCAGCATTTACTGGAAGGTCACGGATGCTGGGGCTTAAGGAGAGGTGTTCTAGATGGACTGTGCTCTGAGTTAGAGCAGGTTTTATAAAGTAGTTTTAAATGCAAGTGATTAAGGGGAGGATTTCTCTTGCTCTCAGGTGCAAATGCAGCTCCTGATTAAAAGTCAACTGCTGAAATCTGAAATTTTCACAACAGCACTGCTGAGTTATTTATTGTGGAGCATTTCCATTGAAAATGAGCCGTGTTTTAAATATCCTACCCTTGATGTGCTGAGTGCGAGGGGGCCAGGCTTACAGTTCATGAAAACTTGGCAAAAACAAGCAGATCTCTTCAAACTGTTGGGGTTTGAGAAGAGAACTGTGAAGAATGTGTCTAATTGAAACTGTTCTTTCAAGAAATGCTAAGCAAATGTCTGGTAGATTTTCAGCTGCTGTTGGCAACATCTGTAAAAGGTCTCGTGTCTCCTGTGACATGGCAGCAGGAGGGTTGGAGCCTGCCTGGCTTTGATGGTTGGCATGTATTTTTATTTGAAATACACTCACTGTATGTGCAGTAGAAAGAAGGGAGGTTGTGCGTGTGTGTGTGATGGGCTGCTCCACCCGCTTCCACCTGCGGCCGTGCTCAGTGCCAGCTCCGTGCTGGGTGACTGAGCGCCTTGGCCTGGGGAGTCACCAGCCCTGTGCTGCCCAGCTGCTCCCTTGTGGGCATGAGAGAGCAGGTTTGTCCAAAATCACAGCAAGAAAGTGGTGTTCCAGATTTTTCTGGGGGTATTGCCCAGGTTTGTGCCCAGGACGGGGAAGAGCAGCGGTGACAGGAGGGAGAGCAGGGTTGAAAAAGCTGGAGTTGGGATGTGAGCAGTGACCCCCCAGCCCCACATCCCTCCCGTGTGCCCACACGGGGCTCCTCAGAATGTTCCAGAGAGCTGCTGTGCAGCACTGTGGGTGGCACTGAGGGGTGGTGGCAGCTTGGCACGTTGAGGAGCTTTGTCACTGGTCACTGCAGTCCATCTAATCCTGGGTAAAAGCGGTAAAGCTGCCCTGGGGCCAGGCGTGGCGAGAGCCTGCAGGGGTTTGAGGTGGTTTGTAATCCTGGGCACATCGAGAAGGAGAGGCTTTATTTAATTCTAATAATGGCAGAGATAATGTTGGCTTTGTGATAGTCCTGGGCACAGCTGTTCTGCAATATCCACGGCAGTGCATGCTGTGAATGGCTAGCAAGGTATCGAGCCCCCAGGATGTTTTCCTTGCTTTTCAGTGCCTGGATGGATTGCGTTGGTTTATTGGAAGAGCGCTGACTTTGTGCTTGCAGTAATTAATTCCCTTTTCCGGGCTGGGGGAAGGTTGGCTATAATTTCCTGCATTCTTTTATCATAAGGCCAAAGGAGAAGCTCAGAATAGCGAGCAGAGAGGAACACTGCATACATGCATTTTAAATTTAGTTTCACGCAGTTAAGAAGACGGATTTTTGGTGGAGTGGCCTCTCTGTATTTGCAGTTTTCAAACAAGGTGACCTGGAGGATTGGTGCTGGATGTAGTGTCCGTTTCCAAAATCCCTGGCTGTACTGCTCATTCCACCTGTAAATCCACACTCCCTTCTCCTCCAGGGCACTGCAGTGGGCTGGAGATCAGGAGTTTGTTTTCCTGTTGGTAGTTCTGACACTGCCTGTGGACAGAAGGAGTGTTGTGACGGGGGCTGCAGGTGTGTGCTGACCAAAATTAATTTGTATCTGAGCTTGGAAACGTGGCAGAGGAGCAGCACAAAGTGTGTCCTCCTGCTGTCCCCCCTGCCTGCCCTGATCTTAAGGACATCCCGGGGCAGGCTGCCAGCAGGGGTTTCCCACAGGCATGAGGGAGCATAAGAGATGGAAAATACTTGCTTGAGAACAAGAAGGGGGGGAAAAAAAAATATTGGGGAAGAATATGAGTTTCTTGTGTATTTTCACTGATTTGGGGGCATTTTCCGTAGGATGGCAAGCACTGCATGGCTCTCTCATGTCTGGTGTCACCTTTGCTTTGTGCCATTGCTGTTTGCATCACACATCCCATTGTCTACAGATAGGCACTGGGGGCCAGCTCGTAAGCCAGAGGGCTGAGGTGGGCATTGCCTGAGTTGTGGCCAACCCCTGATGGTGTGCAGTGTCCAGAGGGAGCTGCAGACAGTTCCCCATGGATGCTCCTGATGGTCCCCGGCTGCTCCCAGGGGTCCCCGGCTGCCATCTGGGTGCCAGCAGCACCACAGAGCCCCGGAGGGTTCCGAGCCGGGGCCGTGCTCGGGGCCGGGTGTTTGGGGCACTGCTAGGCTCTTGGGGCACTGCCGGGTGTTTGGGGCACTGCTAGGCTC
>VYXD01005612.1:114387-143587 GCA_013397195.1 Hylia prasina
CTGCGGGTGGTTTGGGGCGCTGCTGGGTGTTTGGGGCGCTGCTGGGTGTTTGGGGCACTGCCAGGGGCTCGGGGCGCTGCCGGGTGCCCGCAGCCGTTCCCCGCTCCCCAAAGCCCTGCGCTCCTGTTGCCTTGCCAACACGGAGCGAGGAGATGTCNCACCATCCATCTGTGGCAAATGTGTCAGCTAGCTGAACACTCCCGAGGAAACTGCTACGGAGCCGGGAGAGGAGGAGGAGGAGAGAGAGGGAGGAGGAGAGAACCTCGCCGCCCAAAAACACCCCTCTGCACCACGGCGGAGAGGGAGAATTAATAACACTTGCAGAGGCATTCAACGTTCACTCCTTGCTACTTCTGAGATTGTACAACAGCATAATTTTTTAATGATGGGTAATGATGAAACATCAATTTCAAATCTGTTTTTCTGACTGGTGCCTGAAGCTGCAGCGTCGGGCTCCGCACAGGCACAGGGAACAGGGTGCCCAGATCCCTATGGATGGAGCTGGTGCCTGCTGATGTTTGCCATGTGGAGATCAAGGAGCAGCAGTAAATTGAAAACTGTTTCTAAATGGGCTCAGTTTGACTGTTTTAATGCTTCTCGGGAGAACACAGGAAATGTTGAGATTTTAAAATAGAAGCGGCACGGCGGTGCCTGGTGGTGTTTGTCTTTCTTTACAGTTCACGTCCCTTTGGTGGCGGCTCAGAGGCGCCTCACCTGAAAGCAGGAATGAAATGCCATTTATCTCAGCCTTCCTACCTGCAGAAGGCTGTGGTACAGGGCTGTGGGGACAGGTGTGAGTCTGCTGGGCAGCCCAGTGCCCCGCGGTGCTGTGACAAGGACACTGTCCCCAGGGAGGAGTGGTGGCACCATCCTGTCCCCACCATAAATCCCCTTTGGCGTTACCCGAGATTGCTCATCCCAGCCCTGCCTTTGGGGCTCTCCAGGACACCCTTCCCAAACACTGGTGCACGATGGCTACACACCACCCATCCTGCCACATATGGGAACGTGGCAGAAAATGAACATTTCAGCCCCAAAGATAAAAATATGTAACGGGAAGGCTTTTCTTGCCGCAGCTCTCCCTCGGAGCAGACGCTTCAAAGGCAGCAGCGAATGGAAGTCACTCTCTGGAGCTGTCTCGTTCTTTCTCGAGGCAGTGTTTTGATAAATGTTGATGAGTTTCACTGTAAAACTAAATGACATTTATAGCACGATGTATGCTTTACCCATTGCTTAATTATACCTAATGGTGTTGGATGGAAAAGGCATTTACCATTTTACTTTTGTTTAAAATGACAATCTAAACCTCAAAGCCTGTGGGGTTTTGTAGAACGATGACGATTTAATTAAGAACTAAATACAATCTAATTTTAAAAGGCAATTGCAACTTTAAGAAATAAGTGATAAAATTTACAAAGAGCTTGCTGAGAGAGGAGTGCTGTGCTCGGCGTGTCTGCTGTGGGATGGGGTGGGCATCTGAGGGGGTTTGGGTGAAGATTTGGGGAAGGTGGGATGAGGACCATATCCAGACTTGTTTTCTCTCTCACCATTGCTGTATTTTTTTGGTCGTGTGCTTTACAGGCCTATTGCTGCACCTGCAGAGGCAGTGAGAGGGATTGGGCTAATGCAGTTTATAAACCCAAGGGTTTGTTTTCGTGCGCACAACACGGTTTCTCTTCCCTTCCTCCCAGCTCTGCCTTTGTCCTGGCAGCCAGCAAAGAGAACAGAGCCTCTATTGAAAACAAGGCGTGAGGAATGAGTGTGGATCAGGCAAGCTGCATCTTTAAAAATAAACACTGGAGCAGAGCTTTGTGCCTTCCACTCAGCTGGCAAAGCACTGACAGCAGGCAGGAATGTGTTCAGGAGCATCTGCCCTTTCTCTTCTTTTCATGGGTTTAGTCAAAACAAATCCCATAGATGAAGGAGAAAAAAAACACCAAAATGCATTTTGTTTCCCCAAGCCTGGACAAGCCACCCAGCAGAGGCTGAAGGGGGATGTGCAGATCTGCAGTGAGGAGATTAATGTTTAAAGATATTAGCACTGGTCCTATACTAACATTTATAAATCTGACGAGTGGCAGATTGAGGGCTGATTCCACGTTTTTTCTTCCTCCTCTGTAAAATAATAAATATGGTAAAATAGCTCTCAGAGCTGCCTTTATCGTGGGGATGAATCAGGACAGTTGGTGTTGCAAGAGACTTAACTTACAAATATGTTGCCCTTTAGGTGAGCATTCATCATTATGTCTGATCTGGGATCTGGACTAAAGGCTTCTCTTATACCTTTTTATCCTCCCTGGGAAGTAGAAATTGGAAGGAGTCCTCACTTTGATCGTAATGTTGCTGCTGAGATTCTTTCACCTGTTTTGGGGGAGTGTCTGTCGCTGGTGGGGGTCTATTGTTCTTTGAGAAAAGATCTTGCCTGCTGTCTCTAAAAAAATTGAAAGGGGGGGACATACTTGGAAAAAAAAAAAAGTGAAGGAAAAGACCCCCGAAGGCAGTGCCCTTCCTCCTGGCATGGAGTCCCTACAGGTGTTGGGTGGGCAGGGAAATGACTGTGGGCACAACAGGGCTCCAAAATCCAGGACTGTGACATTCTCATCTGCCCTCCCACCCGGGGAGTGGACAGGTAACACCTGTGAGCAGAGCCACTCCAAAGGCTGGGAATTCATGGAAGGCGAGATCAGCTTTCCTCCCCTGGTGGGAATTAACTTCAAAGGGTGAAAGAAACTCAGACTAATCTGTGGAGAAGCATTCACTGTTTGATGGGCTGGTAGCAAACGGGTCACTCCCATGTGGAAGCTCTTGGTCATTCCAGCTGGTAAATGTTTTATCTTCTGCTTTTACACCACAGTTCTGGGATAGCAGCTGGGCAGGTGTTTTGTCAAAGGCTCACAGAGTTGCTCTTGTGTATGACATGGCAAGGACAGTGCTAGGATTTAAGGCTGGCTGCATGCTGAGCCAAAGGGTGGGAGCAGGCCAGGATACCCCCAAAAACCACAGTATTCCCATGTATTCTTTGTTGGTCCTTTGCTTTGAGGACATTTTCTACAGGTTTGCACATTTGTTATTAATTTTGTCCTTTATTTCTTGCTTATTTTAGTGGTAAGCTAAAGATTTCAGACTTAAATATACAGGCAGTTGAAAGGAGATCCTTTTTATAGGGAAGAGACCAGGCTGATGTTGATCAGAATTCATTGTGGGTGCTTTATGGAAATACAGATTTCTTGGGTTTAAAAGAGATTATTAAGCCGCACGTTGTGACAGATGCTACTGACAGGAAAAAATAAAAAGGATGTGAAAAAGTCTGCAAGAAATGGGTTACAGGTATGGATATAAGACACTGCTCATTAGAGTAAAATGAAACCCATCATCTGACTTGAAACAGGGTTCCTTGTTACTGGGAACCCTGTCGCTCTGACTAATGGGAATTGGTGTTCTGGGGTGCACCTGGGGCAGGTGCCGTGGGATCCAGGAATTGAGCGTGTACCAGAGCAGACCTTAATAGCAACGGCATCATCCCAGAGGGCTTGGAGAGGACAGAGTGTCTGGGGCTGAGGGGCTGGTGTGGTGGGGTCCATGGAAGGGCTCCCTGCTGCTGGACAGTGCCGTGGAGTGTTCCCCCGTTGTGTCCCTGTCCATTCCCAGTCCCTGGCTGACACCCCCAGAACAGGGATCTGTGCTGAGGGGAAGGTGGACAGAGAGCAGATGGGGAGCTCCCTGCACACATCCACGTGCCAGCTCGGGGTGTGAGCAGTGCTGTGCTCGGTGCGAGGCAGGTGGCAGCCGCCGGCCACTGCAGGGCAGGAACAGAGGTGACAATGATGGTGACAAACCTGCAAACATGTAAATTCTCTCCTCCTGTGCTCAGGTTTTGGCAGGGGCTGCTGCAGCTTTACCCCCGTGGCAGAGACAGAAAGGAATGTGAGGCAGGAGGTGTTGTTCTGGTCAGGGAAATGCACAGAACATGCTCTTTGATTGTGAAAACTGAATATTTGATCTGTGCTTCCTCCTCTTACCTGCAGCAACCTGCTCCTCATCAGGGTTTAGTTCCCCATGGAGCAAGTCAAGGCAGGGAAAGGAAATTCCACCTGTGTTTGAAACTCGGGTTTAATCAAGGTCTCCTTCCTTGGATCTGAGCTGTGGGTGTCCTTGGTAGTGATGTAGCTGGAAGATAAATGCAGATAAGGAATTCTGTATTAGGGCCCCATTAATAATAAACGTGTGTTGATGCTAACTGAGTGTTATTTAAACACACTGAATGGAGGCAGCAGCCTGCTGGGACTGTCTCATGTTGTCAGACCTTCTCCCTTGCTGATGATGCTTCCAAGCAGTGCTGGGGCAAGGCAGTGGTGGATTTTAGGTGGTGTCCTTGGTGGGTGTTGGCTGCCAGTGCCAGGGGGAACACAAGGGCAGGACACCTGACTCTGTTTCTGCTGAGGGGCCACTCTCAGCTTTGCCCTTTCCTGCCCTTTGTCTTCCTCACTTCTGTCCCTCAGAGCCCCCTCAGATCCTCCCACAGAAGATCTTGTGGCTCCCTGAGAGCCGAGGAGGCGCTGCACCAGTGTCCTTGGGGGACGCTTGGATAAACCTCTGACCTTACGGGAGAAGGATGGTCTTTAGTAAGTGACCTTTTACTGACTAGGCAATGGACCATCAGCTCCTGGAAGCAAAGCACGAGAGAGACCAGCTCCTTCTGTTAGAAACATATTAGAGATGTGGCATAAAAGCCGGAGCTGTGCAGAGCAGCAGCCTTGTGCTGCCGTTCAGAATCGTCCCTGGCCGGGCTGGCGGCGCCGCGCTTGCCGAGCCCGCTGCGGTCAGTGACAGAGCAGATGGATATTGATCCTCGGTGTCCGCCAGTGGTAACCTTTGAAGGGACAGGCGACGTATGGCCAGGGAGTTTGATCTATCAATATCTGGGTAATAGAAAGACAAGGGTGACATCTAATCCCAGCACAGGTGACACATCATAAATCTGCGCAGACGGGGCGGTTGGCAACAACAGGAATGTGAGGGGAGGGCGAAAGAACTGCTTCAGTCTGAAACACACTTTGGCCACAGCTGCAGAGGTTTTCATGGCAGTAAAAGAAGAATTTTGTTCTTAAGATCCAAAGAGATTTTAATTTGGGCATAACACAGGATTTTTGTTCTTGTACCATTTTGGTGTCAGCCATTGGAAAGAATTCCCTGATGCCATTGCATCACATAGATATTCACCACGTTTAAAGTCAATGCAGCCTCCAGTGTAATTTCAGAGCTATTGTCATCTTTTATTCTTACTCTTTAAGCCAGAAAAGCCATAAAGGTGGCAGTGGCATTTTTTTTCTCCACAAATTTAATATCTGTGCACAACTCGCTTGAATTTGCCGTATATTTCTCTGAAGTGGCTGTTTCATAGCGTAAACTTGCTCCTCACAATAAGTAATTTTTAGCTCCATCTTGCACGTTCTCTCTGAGTGTGGAGAGTAATTCAGGGAGGTGTGACTGAGCGGGGAGAGGAGCGGGCGCTGCGGAAAGGTGCCGAAAGTGCTCGCTCGCGAAAATCTGTGCTGAGAAGGAGGGGAAGGAGGTCCCTGGGACTGCTGGGGCTGAGCACAGCCTGTGACAGGGGATGAGATCCTGGCGGCAGGAGCGGCTCTGCCCCTGCAGACAGTGCCAGGGAGACTCAAGGAAATCAACATTTTGGGAACAGTTTCTGTGAATGTTAATTCCTCCCACCACTCCTTTTTTCCCTCCGCAGTGGGAACTGGGGGTTTGAGCATCACCAGGGGATCCCAAACCTGGCAAAGTTGCCTGTTGGCAGTGCCCTTCCTCAGAGCAGTTCTCTTAATCTTGGCTGCAGCATAAAGAAAGGATAACATGCATTAAATCTGAAAGTAAAAATCCAAGTACCAGGTGAGCATTACCGTATCAATTTGCTGTAGTCTCTGCCTCAGAGGGAGACATGGAGCTGCCATACCCCATTCCCATCATCACGGAGCAAGCTTTGCTTGTTCAGCCCAGCTGCACCTTGCTGGAAAGTTCCTGTTCCTCTTGGTGCTCAGCCAGGAATTTTCATGGGCAAGACTCCCCCAGTGCAGAATTGGAGCTGATAGACCTACACAGAACTAACTCAAAAGGGAGATCTTTCTAGAATTCTATTTGTTTGCTACCATCACTTCTTTTGAAGTGCTCTTTGCCTGGGAATTGGAGTTGCTGAGTCTGTTACTGGCCATGGAGAAGATGCTGAAGAGGGAATAAGAGCTACTTGAATGCAGGAAAATATCAGAGAGGCTTGACTCAGGGTCACAAAGCTGGTAATTACATCTTAATAGAAGAGAAAGTTGCTGTTGAAAAAGGTTAGTTGTGAATCTTGGATGGAAAACAACATTTTCCTTTGGGGTGAGGGCCACACTGACAGAAGAATTGCTCAAAGGTGCCACGTCTGGCTCCAGGCTCTGCAGCCTCAGAGGGTTTCCCTTAGGAACTGTGCATGTGTGGAAGGAACAGCAGCAGCCCCTTCTGCTGTTCTCCCTGCACCCCAGCCTCTCGCAGGACCCTTTCTGTGAGTGGGTGAGAACACCAATGTCTTGGTGTGCTTTGAGCCCCCGTGCAGGAATGCAGGCTGGCTTTGGTGGGGCTGTACGAGCGTTGCATTCTGACCCAGCCTGTTCTCTGCCCTGCTGCAGCTCTGCCCTGCTGCGGCTCTGCCCCGCTGCGGCTCTGCCCCGCTGCGGCTCTGCCCCGCCGCGGCTCTGCCCCGCTGCGGCTCTGCCCCGCTGCAGGGGCCACACGTGTGTCCATGTGCTTTGTGGGCAGCCTGCTCTCCAGCTGTTGCCCATGAAAAGATGCCATGAAATTAACTCCACCAGCAGCAATTGCCTTTCCATGCCAGCACAATCAGTGTGGATTGTCTTTTCTTTTCCAAAGTTCAAGTGTGACAACTGCAGCTTTTTGAAACAGTCTCTCAGGACTTGGAGCCTGGATGCACAGAGCTCCAGTGGCTTCTCCCAACACTGCCTTGGCAGTTCTCCTCTTCCTCTTAGAAGCTGATCTGCAGAGTAGTTAAATGGCCTTTGGGTTCCCTCCTTTTTCCTGTATCCAGTCCATGACCAAGAGTCTCCGTGGTGCATGAGAGAGGAGAGGAGCTGCTCAGCTCAGGGAGGAGAAGGAACACAAAGGAGACAAAGCTTCTGGGGAGGTGGATGCTCAGTGTTTATAAACCTACTTGTCTCTGCTCTAAACGCCACATTCCTTTTAGGCACTTGAAACTGAATGTTGACATTCAAATCGTGTTAATTCTGGGGATGGTAACATTGTCTCTCTTTTTTCCTTGAGCTCTGGACAGTTTGTGTATCTTTCTGAGTTGTCTCTTCTAACTCAATCTATTAAGAGGAATTTTGTTTAGGTTTACAGGCTTACATAGTTCAGGTGTAATGAAAACCCCTATTTCCTGGAAAGCATTTGTGTCGGGATCCTGCAGACTGAGCCAGCAGTGCTGCAGCTCATGCTGGGGCACCTGTAGTTAGAAATTCCATGGAAATTGAAAAACCATGCTCCCCAGCACGTATTTTTAATCTTTCCTCTTCTCTCCCTGACGCTTCCCTCTAGCCTGGTGTCCTACAAGCCGAGAAAGAATTGATTTTAAATGTGACCACTGCATATGAGCCAAGGTCCCTGGGCTGTGTCCAGCTGGGGGGAACTTGTTTGAAACACAATTTACTCATCTGTGTCTGTCTGCAGCCCTAAGAGGAGAGACTGCAGTGGTCTAAGGCAGGAAGACAAGTGCAAAAATTAATTGTACAGGTTGCAGCCAAAGCATCCCTCAAGCATTGTGTCCCCCCCTCACCCCCCCTTCCAGTAAGTATAAAACAAGGTGTCATTTTTCACCTTGCAAAGGGAGATTCAGTAAATGAGGCTGGAGAATTGCTTTGGGTAATGAAGGAAGCACACACTGTATTTTCCTTCCTCCTGGCACTGCAGACACCCATTTTGGTGTTTCCTGTGCTCCTTAACACCGGTGTGTTAGTCAGGAGCTCACCCCAGAGACCCCCCCCAGAAAGTGGCTTCCTTTCTGTTCCTGTTCCACTCCCTCTGGAGCAATCCCTGGTACTCCAAGTCAAGATTTTCAAGGCTCCAAGTCCAGTCCTGGAGTCTGTCTGTCCTGGTGTCTGTCCAGCACATCACATGCTGGGAGCAGGATTTTTCCCAACAGAAGCCTTGGTCTGATACATGGACACTGTGCTGTCACAGTCCCTTCACGTGTAATAGATGAAAATCTGTCCCAAATCATTCTGTTGGTGCTTTATGTTGGATCTGCTTGTGCTCTGCCCCTCCAAAGCATTGCCAGGGATTTAATGTTGGTTCTCAACAGTAATTTTCCTGTGCTTCTCCTCGCTCCTGAGAGTCTCTGTTGAGTCCATAAATTTCATCTCCCCTCCCCAGCCTGTCCTTTTCTGTTCCAAAATATTGTCATGCCCTGTGTGTACTTTAGTGCTCCTCAAAATACATACACACTGACAGTAAATATTTAGTGAGAAACTTCCCGAGGTGTTGACGATGAGGATGGGTCTGAAGAGTTCTTGCTTTGTGCTGCCTTTTTATTTAATTCAGAGTTTGTAATTGCTGCTGCTCGTGGAAATAGCTTTCCTGTGAGCAGATAGGAATAGATGCCCCAGAATGTGGGGGGGTGCACGCCTTGGCTGGGGTGGAGCACGTCCAGGTCAGCAGAGCAGAGGCGGCCGATGAGCCGCCCTTTGATGGAGAACAAAGAGGCAAAGCCCAGGAGGCTGTGGCTGCTGCCAGCCGGGGAGGGGCTCAGCCTGTCCTCGTGTGCTCCCTGCCCGTCATTAACCCGGAGAAAAGCCTTGTTCACAGGGATCTGGTGCCAGCCCAGACCGAGGTGCTGGACTCTGCAGCCATCCATCGGCAGGTTTAATGCAGCAGCATCGCGGCCTGAAAAGCTTCAGTGACTTGAACTTCAAATAATTTATTTCTAAATTACTTCTACTGTAATTCTTATTAATTCAAATAGTCTTCTAAGCTGATGTAAAATTCAGTAAACGCAAGGAACAGTTTAATGAATTGAAAATAGGATTGAGTCTTTTAAAGTAAATGTAAAAAAATATGCTGGCAATAATTGCTTAGATGGAAATCGAATCTTAATAGCTTTGTTAATGATTTGTAGGGAATATTGCGTTTATGAGAACATATCAAGCTGATCCTTGTGCAAGAACCTTGTTTTGAATGGGTTTGATAAAATTATATTCCCCAGAAGGAGTTAGTAATGTTTAATATTTTTGCTTGAACCACTTTTGAGATGTTTGATTTCACTGATGCCAGGGCCTGGCTGTGGCTGTGCAGGGCAGCACGTGGCACAGGCAGGGTAGGGCCCTGCTGTGACAGCCTTTGGGGTCTGCACAGCAGTTTGGGATTTGAGAACAGAATCATTTAGGTTGAAAATGCCCTCTCAGATTATCGAGTCCGGCCATTAACGTGTGTTCCCAGGGTTCAAGAACACCATGTTAAGGGTGCTGATAGCATGGTGGGGTGGCTGAATGCTCATCTTCTGGTCAGAGGGCTTTGAGCAGGACCAGCTTCATCCTGATCCACAGAATGTGGAGCAAGGGCCAGGCTGATGTCTGAGACAGGCTCTTTGCCCCTCTTGAGCAGGGCTGGGGGTCTGTGCTCCAATATGGGTGTTACTGTTTGATAGTAAATCTTCTTGTTGCTCCTCAAAGTTCATCAATCTGGAGAATCTATTATACTGAGAGGGCAGAAAAATGTGCCCAGACTTCAGCTTGCTGCCCGTCAGGCGTGGAGAGGAGTCTGATGGTTTATCAATCTTTCTCTTTCCAAACAATGCACCTTTTGTCATTCCTTGTTTCCTCCTTGTTTTGTCACCTTGTTTCCAAGGGATGTCAAATAATAAAGGCAAGTTGGAAAGAAAGAAAAATGAAGAAAATGCAGGGTGAGAGAAAAACTGGGGTTAAATATGATCCTCAGATTTCCTGTGTGCAAACTTTATCCTCCTGCATTTTGTGTTTCTTGCGGCTGAGGCAGCTGTGGAGCAGCAGAGGATTCTCTCACCACCCAGCTGTGGCCAAGGGCCAGGTATCCTGGCTTCATTTGGAACATTGCCAATCAAAGTCCCACTTTGATTCCCAGTAGTTATAGAAAAATTGAAATGCAAGGCACCATTCCCAGTGCCATCCACTGCATCCTTTGGCGTTGGAGGAGAGTGTCTCACGTGTGGGTGATGCGGTGCTTGGACTCATTAGGTGGAGAGTTTTCAGGGTGAGGACCTGTAAGTGATTACAAGGCTCCCACAGCACAATTGCATGGGATCCTTTTTTTTCCCTGCCTCTGAACATTAATAGCAGCTACTGATTACACAGAGTGAGTAGCGACTGATTCCTTGAAATCTGTCTGCTCCAAAGGATAAATGCGTCTTACAGCAAGTTGTTCTTTCAAGGTAATTTGAAGTGTCTGTTGGGAGAGGAAGGGAATTTGGGGTGTTTCTGTGTGGGGCAGTAGTCCTTCTTCCTCTATTCCCGTCACAGAGCTCCTTTCTTACTGCTCCTCTGCCAGCTGTTTGGGGACCCAGAGTCAAAGGCTCGCTGGCTGATGTTCCTCCCTTGGTGGCAGTGGAGCTTTTCCTTCCCACGTGAAACCCACTGGTGGCATTTCTGACCCCAAGTCCCACCTTTGCTCTGTCCTGCAGGTGATGGTCAGAACTTGGTGACAGAGGACGTGACAGTGGTGGAGGGGGACGTGGCCACCATCAGCTGCCGTGTCAAGAACAGCGACGACTCGGTGATCCAGCTGCTGAACCCCAACAGGCAGACCATCTACTTCAGAGATTTCAGACGTAAGTTTGTGGTTCCTCCTGTGACTCCTCCCGTGCCTCACTTGCACTCAGGCCACGGCATTTGCTGAGGTCTCTCCTGTTTGTGCAGTGCTGGGCACTTACAGTTCAGCTGGTTCTGTGGAGGTGGGTGAGACAAACAGTCATAATCTTCTTAATGGAAAACTTCACAGTCCCCTCTAAAAGTCAGAGCATCTTACTTTGCAATGGGAATTGATTGTTGTAATTCAGGGTGAATTGCAATTGAGTGCCAAATATTTAGCTGACACAAACAAATTGAACAGGGTGACACCAAGACAGCACAGTGTTCTCAGGGGTAATCTTTTCAGACCAAAAGCTAAAAATTTCAGGACAATCTCTGCTGCTTTATACCCCAACTGAAATCTCTCATCACTTGCATGTCTGGTGGATACATCTGTCCTGTGCTGACAGTGCCACGGTGGCTGCAGTGAGACATTTTATGTGGTCCGTGTTAGTGTCATTTTGGGGACACAGCTGTACTCTCTGCCTGGAACACGACAGGACTGGAAACAAACTTTAAATTCTACTGTTCCCGATTCCTTCCTCATTCAGGCTGTCCTGGAATGCCTACAGTCAGTGATGGGGGCAGACACCATAAGCATTTCACCTACACATCCCTAAGGCACCTGGTAATAAAACCACGTCCAAAGATTTGATACTGTGCCTGGTGATTTGCTCATGTTGATTATTTAAAATTATCTGAGAAACGAAAGATTTTATAGGTCCAGCTTCAAGGTAGGAAGCAGGATGGAAGCTAATCAGGAGCCCAGAAGTGCTCACCTCGATGTGCTGCTGCCTGTAGGGATCCTTGGGATTGTGGTGTGGCGGGAAGGGGACGTTGCCTCTCTCCGTGCAGTCACCCGGGCTGTGCTTGCCCCACAGCGCTGAAGGACAGCAGGTTCCAGCTGGTGAACTTTTCCAACAGCGAGCTGCGAGTGTCCCTGACGAACGTGTCCATCTCTGATGAAGGGAGGTACTTCTGCCAGCTCTACACGGACCCGCCCCAGGAGATCTACACCACCATCACGGTGCTCGGTACGGGCCGGGGCGGTGCTCGCGGCTGTCCCTGCGCACGGGGTCCGTGGGATGGGGCTCTGTGTGGCACTGGGAGAGCTCCAGCCAGCTGGAGAGGGATTTGAGCCCTGAGTGCTGATGGCCGGGCACGTGTGGCCACGGGAGTGAGGCGCTGGCAGTGACAGCAGCTCCTCTGTTCGAGCGGTTCCTGCCGATTAGCAGCAGCTTTTAAAGCTCTATTAATGGCAAAACCTGAATCAGGGAAGGTTACTAAATGTAAGATCCCACTTGCTGATTAGTTTAAATCTTCCTTCTTTTGCTTAATGAGATTTGGGTCTTAGGTTTTTATGCGTTGTTAAGTGATGTTTATAAGCAGTTTTACTCCAGCTATTACAGTTATCAACACCTTCAAAGTTTCCATGCACTTCCCAGTGCTCGCAGGCACAGGAAACTCTTCCAGCTCCTGCCTCTAATCGTGCACAGACAAAAACAATTCATTGGATTTCATTTCACTGCTGGCAATGCTGAGAAGGTGTTTGAAATGAGAATACTTATTTCATTCACCTGTAAGCCAGCACTGCGTATCTTTCATGTGGGAGACATAATGCAGGTTTTTGTTGGTTTTTTTCAAGCATGAATCGTGCTTTAGAACTGAGGGAAAAGTGTTTTCTTGCCTTGTACTTCAGTTGTTTTTGAGAAGCCTTTGTGGCACGGCCAGTGCTTGTGCTGCCTTTTGCCCACATCCATAAAGGAGGTGGTTTCTTGTCACCTTCATCATGTACTCGGGTCAAACCTCAGCTCAGGAAGCAGGCACGGGTGAGGGAGATTTATTAGTAGAAGATGAAGGAGGGGTCTTAGTACTTGCGTGGAGAGATTGGGCACTGCAACACCGGGGATGGCTTGTCTTGCCTGTCTTTTCTATTATTGGCTCCCTAATTAGGGGAACTAATGAGGCAGGGCAGAGGAGTGGTACTCCGTGCTGGCGTTGGCTGGTCCTCCCAGGAACTTGTTCCCCATCAGAAATCTCGTGGCCATCACCCAGCCTTTGATAGATCTGAAGTTGTATCAAAGACTGATTTTGCTGGCCTGTCTCTGACGCTGGCAGCTGGGGAGAGCAGAGGGAGGGGCTGAGGTGTCCCCCTTTGCAGCCGGCGTTCCGAGGGAGCTGCACATTTGCTGCAGCACTTCCATGTCTTCTGTGACACAATATGTAGATTTATTCATGCTTAATTGGAACATGTGAAAGTCTCAAATATGTAGCCCATTCTGTTCTTTTTAGAGAGAAGCCACAAGTGACTAATTAGTCCATTTGATCATCTGGATGGTATTTATACATATTTGTTCTTCATTAGCTTGAAGACCTGTGAGTCACATCTGAACTATGCAGTTGCTTAATCACATTGATCAGAGCAAAGTTGAGTTTCCTTTGAAAGTTCTGGGAATTTCTGAAGCAGTGACTCTGCCATAAGACCTCTCGCTGTTCACTTTTTCCTGGGTTTTGCCTTGCTGCTGGTGCTTTCATGGGAAAGAGATTCCCTTGTTCCCGTGTCTTAATTTTTAAGCTCATTTGTCCCATTTCTGGCCTGTGCTGCAGTGGTTGTTACCCCTGAAGTTACAGCCTGTTTCTCAATATTACTGGATGATTTTTTCATTGGGTACAATCTTCCAGCTTTGTGTTTTGGGAGACTCCTGATCTAGGGAAGCTGTGTGCCTGGGCAGAGCAGCAGATCCCCACCCCAAAGTCGTGGCACTTGTGGCTGGGTGCAGAGCCGGCTCCCTCCTCTCTTTGGGGTGGTTTTGGGGTGGTTTGTGGGGGCGTGATGGGAGGCAGGGCTGTTCCCAAGGGATGGTGTTCCACTCCAGGCTTGTGCTCGGTGGCTTTTCGAGCGTCTTAAATGAGGTTGATGTTTGCTGGCCTGCTTCCATGCTCACGGCTGAGCCTTGGAGCTGAACAGCAGGAGAGAAAAATTGCCGTGGAGGTTAGAGACTTGGTAAGTAATGCAGTGCCAAGTGTCAGCTTTTGTGTTTCCTCTCCTTGTCAGAGAAGTCAGGAAATGTGCACGGAGTCAAGCTGGATTTTTAAATAGCAGCACACACCCGAGTAGCACAGGAGGCTGCGGCTCTCCCTGGAACGGTGCCTGCTTGGGAGAGGGAACAGAAAGTTACAACCCTGATAAGTAATAATTTGTGAGACTGCGGTGATTATTAGGTGGAGAGTGAAAGTGCTCACTCCAATTACTGCAAAACCACCTATCAAAGGGTTTGATTGATTGAAAGATCAAATAAATCCTGGCTGCTTGTTTCCTTCAGTAGATTTTGCAGGTTTTCCTCAAGGTTTTGTCTTGTGTTAGTGATCAAAAGATGTTTTTTCATCTGGTATGTGTTGTGTTTTCCATTGCAGTCCCACCACGCAATTTGGTAATTGATATCGAGAAAGAAACAGCCGTGGAGGGAGAGGAGATCGAGCTGAACTGCACTGCCATGGCCAGCAGACCAGCCACCACCATCAGATGGTTCAAAGGCAACAAGGAGCTAACCGGTAGATGTGTCCTCTCAGTCCCTCGCTTTGTTCAGAGAGCTGAAGTGATTTATGTAACGCCGGGTGTTTGTTCTCTGCTGCCAGTTTAAGGGGAAAAAAAAGAAAAAAAAGTACAGTGAGCTTCTTTGAGCGCCAGCTGAGGAACAAAGGACTGTGTGGGCAGACAGATTATTCCCTAACGCAGGGGGCTGAACTCCATTTGGTCCTCTGCCTACCTGCCAGCCTCGAGTGCCGGGTTCTGGAGTCCTGCTGTAACTGCAGGTGACCTTGAGGAGCCCAGAGCTGTGCACTGAATTCATTTCTGCATGGCTTGTGTAGCTTTCTGCCCTGTTTTAGGTACAAGAGGGATCGTCTGCGCTTTGGGCTGTAAAGATTTGCAATTCACCTTCACGTCTAGCTCTCTTGTTTGTAGAGCGTTTTCCCTGTGTTCAGTTGAATATTCATCTAAGATGGGTTTCTCCGACTCCCTGAAGTCTGGTGGCTCCCAGTACTTGCACATTCAAGTCACTGACTCTGATTGCATGTGACACGCTGTTAGTTTAAGTCTGCATGTAGATGTGAGCTTGGTTGACAACACCTTTGTGCTTTACCCAGTCTGAGACACTGACGGACTCTCTGCAGAAGTCCAGACTCATTACTTCAAACCCACCCCCCTGCAAGGACAGGATAAAATCCTCTCTTTAAGCCCAGCACTTCAGAGCATTTGAGCAGGCCACATGCTGGGAGGATGCTGATACAGGTGGGATGCAGAGCTGCTGCCTGGTGAAGTGGTGCCCCGCTGAGTCCCAGCACAGGGAGTTAACGAGCCCATTCTGGTTCCCCTCCCCATACCAGGGGGCAGCAGGACAAAGTGTTTGTCCCTTTCTGCCTGACCTGTCCAGCTTCGTGACTGAGTTTTCTTATGTTAGCAGTCAAATCCCAGCTTTGAGTTCTCTGGGAAGAATGCTGAGCTTCATGTAATATCACCTCACCCTGCTCAGTCTTCAGATATTTTTTTTAATGGAGTAGAGACTGAAACACTTGGCTGTGAGTTTGTGAATGACAGGAAGTGTGGATTTGCCCATGGGAAAGCTTTTCCTCCAAATATCAAGGGGTGTCTGCGTGTGTCACCTGTTTCACTCTCATATATTATACAGCAATATTTGGTGTCTGGAAGAGCTCCGCTACAGAAGTTACTCTTAGCATTTTGCCTGTGAGTTCTTAAATAAAAAGGCACAGATCAGAGTGGAGCTGCGCTGTCAGCAGGTGCTTGCTGAGTTCCTGGAAAAATCCTTTTTCTCCTGTCTTGTCTTGTCTCGTTTTGTCTTGTCTTCCTGCTCGTTTCCATCACAGCATCCCTCAGGCAGCCGGTCCGGAGCTGGGCTCCCCCCCTCAAACAGAGCACTGCCGAATGCTCCTGCATATCCATACTACTTTTAATTAATTTCATCTGTTAAATCACTTTTGTAGCTAATTGTTGATTCAGGAGTAGGAGGGGATTTGTAGCTCATTGATTTAAGAGTTTGGGGATCTGGGGATGGTGTTAATCATTGCAGTAATGTCACATGGACTTCACTTGGGCAGAACCTGGCGGAGAGGAGGACAAGATGGGTGTCCAAAGGGAAGGTGGACAGGTGGCCTGGCTGCAGGGGTGCTGTGCCCTGTCCTCACTCCCCTCTCTCTGTTCCCTGCCCCAGGCAAGTCGGAGGTGGAGCGGTGGTCCGACATGTACACGGTGACCAGCCAGCTCCTGCTGAAGGTGGGGCGGGAGGACGACGGCGTCCCTGTCATCTGCCTGGTGGATCACCCTGCGGTCAAAGACTTGCAGACACAGCGTTACCTGGAAGTTATGTGTGAGTAGCAGAACCTTTAATTCTCTTAATATATAAAATTGTGTGCTTGGGAGTTCAGGAACCATTCCCTACATGTTAAAATTCCAATGTCAATAAGGATTATATCCTGTTACGTACAAATCATAACCACAGTGAGAGGTAACACTTTGTGGGTGAAGCCACGACTTTCCCAGCCCCCTGTGATACCATAAATACTTACCTTTGTTCTCTGATGAAATAACTCTCCATACATAGAATTTGCACCAAAGGTTTCTGGCTGGGCTTTTTAATTGTCAGAACAGATTAAATCTGAGTTATTTTTCTTCTAGCAACCTACTTATCTCTGAAAAATGCTTCTCTACTCCCCTTTCAAAGCAACTGGCCACTGTGGCAAGTTTACTGGCAAAAACTGGGTGTTCTGCAAGAGAAACCCAGTGTTGTGCACTGTGAACACACAGCATCAACTGGAGTCTGGAGTTCTGTGGAGTCTGTAGTAGCAGCAGGGATTGAAGCCAGCCTATTTCCTGTACTGCTCCTGACTTGTCGGTTGTTAATAATGCATCTCGCTTCCCTTAGGAGCTGCTCCACTGTACATGACAGCAGCAAGCAGGTACCTGGAAATATCTGTGGTCCCAAATGCACCTGGTGGAAATTTTGGAGCTGTGTACATGCATCCCTGTGTTCTGAAACATCTCCCAAAAGCGAAGTGGGATGGTCCCTACAGCAAGGCCATGTGCTTGGAAAACCAAGCCCTGAGACATTTCAAACTCCTTGTTTTTGTAGGGCCCCTTCAACTACATGATATTGAAAGGAGGAGAGGAAGTTTTGTATTAATTTATTTCATCTGCTTCATTATGTAGTTTCATTATGAACATCTTGGTTACAATTCTCATATCTCTGAAACTAGCGGGAAGTAATGTTCCTGTAATGAGGAAAACAGGAATGATCAGATACTGCCTAAATTGACAGATACGAGATTTCTTGTGACTGTGCTAATGTGTAATTCATTTATGCAAACTTAATGTCCATTAACATTTCTTGTAGAGCTCCATTAGCTTTAATAATACATTAGCACCTTTGTGAGGCTTGATCAAATACTTAACGGGGAAGAGCAAAAAATGCCATCTACCCTGTTGGGTGAGGGGATTGGAACTCGCGGGGTGAAAGGGCCTTGGACAACCTTGAGGCTTCCTTTCAGAAGTCTCTCTGGAATCCTGGTGATTTGATGGAATAGGAGAGAGCCGCTGTTTCAGGGGGGGAAAAAAGCTAACATTTTTTCTCTTCTTCCTCAGATAAATCTATTCTCCTTTGGTTTGCAGCTTTAGGGGTTGCCCAGGCAATGAGGGCAAAGCACCCCTAAATCACAGTTCTCTATTCAGCTCCTGCACAGGTTTCTGCTCTTTTGCTGATTTTTGTATCTCCTTGGGCTGTTCCACAGCTGTTTGTGGGAATGAGGCACGGAGCCTCCTCGGGAGGGAATGGGGATGAGCAGGAGAACAGAGTTCAGACTGGTTTGGTTTTATGTTCTGAATTAAATTCTGAGCTTGTTAAAAATAATTATGTTCCAATGCGGGGACTTGACCCCGTTAGCCCAGTTTGTTCCTTGAGTGGGCAGCAGCAGATGGCCAGAGAGGAACCCCGGCCCAAGAACTTGTCCTGTGTTGTGACCTTGTGGCTCCAGGACTTGACAGGTTGGAGCACAGCCAGACACTTGCATTTCATACCTGCTGCAGGGCTGGCCAGTGGGAGAGTATGGGCAGGAGGAAGAGCCTCTTGTCCTTGCACACAGGCATCTCCATCAGTGCTCCCATGGAGCTCGGCTCTGCGGGGAGCTGGGGCTGCTGCACTGGCACCTTCTCCATTGATTTTAGATGTGGAATGTGCAGCAGAGGATGCTTCTCCAGCTCCTGTCCATAGCGTGTCCTTGCAGGCACCCAGCTCCCAGGTGACACTCAGAATTCCTTGCTCATCCCATATGGATGTAGCTGCTTTCCCTGCAGCAGGTCAGTTACCTGGGCTGCGTGTTCCACTCCCTTCTCTGACATCCTCTCCCCACAAATCCTGCCCACTCCCCTCACAGGCACAGCGGATCCGCCCCTTCAGAATATCAGCAGGGCACAGAAAATGTTTTTCTCAGCAGATGTCGTATTTTTCTGCACTTAATGTATCCAACTGGAGCATGAAATGTGTTGGGGAAGGACAGGAGGATGATGGATGGAGCCTGTTCGGATAATGAGGTATTTTTTGTCTGACTAAATTTCAGAATAGGGAGATACTTTTTCTGAGGTGCAGCTCAAAAGTTGTGAGGTTTGTTTTCCAAGAAAAAAAACAGAAAGCAGCAATGCTGGGTGTTAACTTTCCCTACTCAAGGAGTAAGCCATTTGTTGTGTATCTACCCTGGCACAGCGTGGCCTGTGGTGAAGTTTGAGGTGAATGCTTTCACGTGGCTGCAGGTTGTATTACTGAAAAGAAATCTCTGCAAGCAAGCAGTGTAACGTGTGAAACCCTCCCCTAACACTCCTCAAAAGCAAAGGAGGGTCAGACCAAGAGTGCAGTGCACTCGCAGTGGCCACAGCACTTCCGTGCCTGAGGAGCATCCTCAGCCCTGCGCTGTGGCAGCCACAGTCCGTGGCACTGGAGTGGAAACGTCCCTGGGTCTGCTGCTCTTTCTGTGGATCCGTCAGTGAGCGATGGGAGACCAGTGCACTGGGTGTAATTTTAGAAAGGAAATGAAGCAACAAAATGCATTAAAATATCATTAAGGAACTGAATGGAACCAGATATTCTGGGAGACGTGAGCCCTTGTGGTGCGTTTGCTGCTCTCACTACGTGATACTGGAAGTGAGCGTCAGAGCCTGGATTTTGGCCTTTTCTCTGGGCCGGATTTTTGTCCTTTTCTGAAGTTATAATTAACTGTGCATTCATTTTTGTAATATCTACACGTGTACCTTTAAAGCCTGGCCCAGTGGAGTCTTGTTGCAGCCTCTGCTGTTGCGATAGGAGAACTTTTTGTGCCCAATTATGTTTAAAATCGGCACATACGTTTGCTGCTGCATCTCCAGTAATCCTTACATTTCCGCCCAGTACAAATATTAATTGCATAGTTTGCAGTGAAGTTATTAACATCAATGTAATTTATCATCTGGAGATCGCTAAAAGCGAATAAATGAGTTGTTTTGTTCAGCGAGGTGTTGACCCCTTCAGAAACTTTGATTTAAAGCTATTTTTCTTCCTTTAGTGAATATGAAAAGCACCACAATCAGCCGAGTGTTCAGTTATTTGATTTTCTGGGGCATTAGCCACTCTTGTTTGTGACATTTCCCAGTTGGGTGCTCGTTTGTGAGCTCATTAATAAGATTTTCTCAGAGGAATGTTGTTGGGAGCACGGAGCGTGTGGGGCGGCCGGGGCTCTGCCATTTGCAGGCATTAAGCAGCAGAGTGTGCTTAAATATTAAAAGAGAAGTGTTTATCCCCAAAATGCCTGTCGGGCTCTGGCATTCCTTTTCCCGCAACAAGCAAAATGATTAAATTGCTTTTGTTAAGGGTGAATTTTGCAGAGTTGTGTTTGGGGTTGACAGGCTCTTCCAGACAAGCTGTGATCTGCCAGTCCTGCTCATTCCTTATTTTAGACACGAGATCTATTTATTGAATAGATTTCTGTATTTTGGCTGAAAATCAGCAGTGCAGCCTCTCGTCCTTGTCAGAGGTGAGGAGCAGGCAGGGGATTGCCAGGCTGGGCTGGCTCTGACGCAGAGTGCATTCCTGATGAGAGGCCCCGCTGGATCTTGGAATAAAGGTGGCTGTTGTTTACACCTGAGGATCAGCGTTAACTTTGCTGACTTCTTTTAATATTGAAAAACATACTTTTCATGCTCTTCCCCGAGTGAGATCAGAGACTCCCACAAGTCAATTTTTGAGCAGCTCTCTTGGGCACAGAAGAGAGCAAGATTGAGGAGCTGGACAAAGCAATGCCCACCTGAAGGGAGACGTGTAAAGCATTATCTGGGAAATGCTGAGGCTGGATTTACCTACAGTGGGCAGGAACATGGCTTGGCCTGCAGATCCCACTCCCAGGGATGCCATCTGGCGTCAGGTTTGCCAAGAGGTGCGTCAGTAATTCAGGCAGGGATGAGAAAAAGGATTTTAAACTTGGCCCCGGCACCTCCTCGCCTGGCAGAGGCCAGAGCCTGCTCTGCTCAGTCTCTGGCAGAGTCCGTGTTGCCGACTCCTCTGTTGGCTGGGGTCTGGCGCTGCCAAAACCACCACGTGCTGGTTTCCCAACACTTGGGGGAAGCCCTTTGGCTGTTTGCAGCCTCAGCAGGGAGCGTGTCCCCTGGGATGGGTGGGCTGGGTTGTTGCTGGGGTGGTCAGCGAGGGTCCCGCGGCCGAGCCCCCGGAGCACCCTGGATGCACGAGGAACCTGCCAGATCTGCCTGGTGCGGGCTGTGGGGCACTGAGCTCGCCTGCCCTCCAGATCGTGGGCTGGCCTGATGAAAGGAAACGGGTGGAGATAATAAGCTTAGGCTTTTGTAAGGCCCCGAACTCGGTGTAATGTTTTATCTCGGCTGATTAATGACATCTAAGCATTATCGATGAAGTGCATGTTTAAATGGATTAAGAAATCACTAACTGGCAGATCTCAAAGGATAGTCATTAGGGAGTAATCAGCAGTGCTGGTATTTTTAGAGGGAACGCAGGGGCCTGGGTGCTTGGCCTGATGCTGTTCAGTTGAAGCATTTGAAGTTCTTAAAAAGTCACTGTTAATAATCTTTGCTGATGGCACAAAAATGGGGCGAGCGGCTAAAAAAGGAAGAACTGGGACAAATGCAGAATAACTGGAGTGGTTTGGTGAGTTCCCAAGCATGGAGCTTGAGAGCTGTGAAAGTCAATGGGTGCAGGCTTCAGTGACCTGTGGCATCCTGAGGAGAGGTCAGGATTTTGGGGTGCATGGTCCCTCTGGGGGCTGCAGCCCCCAGCACACCCTGGTGCACGGGCACACGCTGTGCCTGTTGTGAGAGAAATCTCATCAAATGCAGAATGGCTTTGTAATAAGTTTTTCAAATTGGCTGCTGCTACAGTGTAACCTTTAGATGACTGGTATTTAACCTTGTATATCACTCTGAGCTTTTGAATGAATTTAGCTTAATAAAGGTGCCTTATTAAATTACGAGGCTGTTTTTTTTAAGCTGCTGGAAAGAGGCATAGTAGGAAATAGCTGTGGGTTGTTGGGTCTAATTGGCTGCCATGGAGCGCACAGGGCCTCGGGTGCACAGATGCAAGTGTTTATTTTTTATGTAGCAATCCAGTGGTGTGTTGTTATGAAGTTCCAAGTTGAGGATTTCAGGGTACTGGAATGCACCTGGTAGTGAAAACTGCCATTTCTTGCCCCGTGTCCTGTGTTAACCATCCAAGGTGGCCATCACCCCGTGTTACAGAGCACAGACATCACTCTGGCACGTGTCCCTTGTGTCAGGGCGGTGGCAGACGGCTGGAGCAGGCCTTGGAGCCATCAGTGCTCTGTCCGTGTGCACTGCTAAATGTCACAGGAGCCGGGCTCGGGGTCCCACGGCGCGCGGCATTTCACAGACCTGCACTCGCAGTCCATAATCTGCAGGAAATACACTGACTTGGTGTGAGGCAGGGTGTGAGCACTGGAAGTAGGATTTAAGATTGTCTAAAGGCACGTCCTTAAACAAAGGGAAAAAGGCACCACTGCTCCTCCGGATTCTTGAGTGAAATTTTTTTTGCACGCCATGAGCCTAATGCCAGCCGGTTCCCTGGGGTGTCCAGCCACCCCTCTGAATCCTTCAGGCTCAGGTACATTTTCCTAAGTGCCGTCTGTAATTCCCAGTGTGCTGACAAGTCCTTTGCTGTGGTAACTCCCTTGGGAAGCTCTTGGCTTCAGCAATGCTGGCACATGTGCTGATAAACCAGATTCCTGTCTCAGGTGACACCTCAGCAGTGCCTGGATCCAAATGGGACATCCACTTCACTGCCATCGTTGGTTTAATAAAGCCCATGGGGCTGGAAGGTGGCAGTGGAAGGGCTCACCCAGCCTGGTGGGAGCTCATGGAGGTGGCAGTTTGTTCTCAGTACAGTGAGCCTGGGTGTATTCCTCCTGATTTCCATAAGTAATTGTCATCAGTAAACAGCTCATTAGAAATACTAAACTCACCTAATGGAAAGGGGATGCAGCAGGAGAGGCAAACAGCAAAAGGTGGCTCAGTCCCCATGTGCAGAGTGAACTGGGCTGGGAAGGTTTCCTGCTCCTTTCCCAGCACGGATAGAAGCACCATCCCTGGTCCTGGCACGGGCTGGTGGTGCTGCCACGAAGCACATCAGAGCTGGGGAGCAGATGGCTGTGGGGGTGGGAATTGTGGACGGGGCTGGTGAGCGCAGTGCTGAGGATGTGGTGCGTGATTTATTTGCTGCTTAACACTGGGGTGAACTTGTCCTCCCGTGCTCCTTGTACAGAGCTGTTGCCACTCCAGGGCTGGAGTGCATTTCCAGGCACACCGAAGCTGCCCCATTTCCTTTGGGATTGGGACTTGTCCCCTCAGCCGGTGACACCCCAGAGTGCTGCTGTCCCACAGAACTGCCACCATCCCCAGCCCACAAGGACACCCTGGTTCCAGAGCTGCAAGAAGCATCTGTAACAGGGATTAGTTGATGAAATGTTGTGGTAGAGTCATCTCGGGAGAGGATTTACTTGTGTAGCTTATTCCATTACTGAAAATTATGAGAGTTTAAATTGGTTAAATCCTGACACGCGGGTTTTTTTTCCTAATCTCTATTATTCCATAGGAGGCATGTTAATGAGTTAAACACAGTTAATAAAATGCAGCCAGCCAATATTTTGGGTAGCAGTTACTCTCAAAGGGAATAGAAACATTTAAATGGTTTCAACCTTTATGCATACTGATTTTTTTTCATTCCTTTGTTCCTTACAGTTGAGTAAATTCCTGAAAAATATCTATGGCTTAATGGCACTTGTAGCCTTGAATTGATTTCCTGCGCTGATAATGTTTTAGCTACAGCTCAGATTGCGTTTTTAATCTCTGTTTCAGTCATGGGAGGTAATGAATTTTTTAATTGTGGACTCTAGGTTTGTGGTTCGGCTCTTTTTTTCCTGCAGGGTCTTACTAAAGCGTTTTTGAGTTGGCTCCCTAACTATCCATGCTTTAATTCTCTGTTTATTGTAGGATTTAGAGGCACTTCGTCTGGACGAAATACAGCCTCCTGTTGTTTACACAGAGGCAGGGGTGGCTGTGGCTCTGTTTGTGTCTCTAACCAGCATCTCTTGTCCAGCCCAGCGTGGTAACACTCATGGACTCCGGGGGCTGCGGTGCAGGAATCGCTGACACACCACAAAACACTTCCATTCCGGGCACCACGCGTCTCTCCAGCTTCCCCTCAGCATGAAGGCAAATGAGTTCCTTTTAGCTGGAGCGAGCTCAGGGATGAGCTGTGCAGCAAAAGGCCCTTCCCGGGATTCGCGGTGCCGCCAGCTCCACCTTCTGCTGCTGCTGGCACCGAGCGGGCGAGGGCGAGCGCGGGGGCGCGACCCGGGGCTCACTGAGCCGTGTTTTGTGTCCTGCAGATAAGCCTCAAGTGCGGGTTTCTCAGAATTACCCCTTGCAAGGCCTGACGAGAGAAGGGGAGCCTCTGGAGCTGACGTGCACAGCCTTTGGAAAGCCACAGTAAGTTGGACCCTTCCCAGGGGTGGCCCAGGGTGGCCGGTGGTGACGGGACGTCGCGTGGCTGCTCTTGCTGTTGCCATTCTCTGCTGCGAAGACAATGTCCCAGAGTGAAGGAGAGAGATGCTTCCTGCACCCAAACATCTGCTGACCACTGAAGACATCTGGTTTGATTTGCATTCGTTCCTGTGCACCTAATGGCCAAGGGATTTCCACTGGAAGAGCTCCTAGGAGAGCTCTTCCTGGCCACCGTGCAGCAGCCTTCGGGTGCAGAAGGGAAAGGCTCCCAACTGGACACCTCTTCCCCCAGGGAATGGCTTGGGTGGCGTTAATCTGCAATTAATCTTGGGTTTGGTTAATCTGCAAAAGCAAGGTCAGGGTCTGCAGTTGTGGCCCCAGAGGTGCCAGTGTGTGGATGCCAGCCCAGCACCCCCCTGAGCCCCTGGGGAAGTGGGATGGATCCCGAGGTAAGGCAGTCCATCCTTCTGCTCGTACTGTGTCATGGTTTTCCTCCCCCTTGGTGCCCCGTGTGGTTTTTATAGAATACCAGTTCTATTCTCTCTCCTCTTCTTGCCAAGCCCTTGAGGCTTTCTTAGGCAGTTGAAGAAATTTATGCATCAGGAAAATCCTGGCAAGGGAGGGTAGATTTTCTCACACTTTCATTGCTGTTCTAATTTAAGTTTTGTCGGCTTTATTTTTTTTCAAAATACTTTCTCTTCCACTTGGATTTATGGCTGTCAAGTATTTACTATCCTTCTTTATTTTCATCATGTCCATAAGATTTCTGCAAACATCCCTGAGATCTGTCAGTGCCTCCTTGGCAGTGTGCCCAGAGCTGGGGCGTGGGGAGCTGGAACCCGTCCAGCTCGGAGTTGTGGGCAGGGCAGGCACCCAGCACCAAGGAGGCTCAGGCTGCCCTCATCCTCCCTGGTAGCCTTCATCCCCTTCCACAGCATTTTCTTGATTCCTATAGTACTTGCTTGATTCCCACTTCCCAGTTTGCTCTGTTCGGCACGAGGCCAGTCCCTTCCCTGAGCATCAGAGGCTGGCACGTCCCTGCTGAATTCCGTTTAGTAGCTATTCCCTGCTCAGAGCCTGCCAAGCCCCTTTGCATTCCTGCTCCCCTGGTCCCTGCAGTGCCTCCCATTTGCTATCAACTGGGAATCTAATGAACAGGCTTCTCTACATTTTTTCCTTGCAGGCTATGAGTAAGACATTCCCATGTTAAATAGGACAGACACATCTCCCTGGCAGCTTGCCGCTGCACGTTGCGTGGTGCTGGTGATGTGCTGGGAATTGGCTTCTCTAGGTCACTTCACCTGGGTCTCCCGAAGCTAAGAAAATACACAGTAAAATAATGAGCTGGGTTTGGCTCCATCTTTTTAAGAAAAAGGGTTTCATGAAATATTTTACAGAGGTTTTAGAGGAAGGGGGAGGTTTGTCCACTTAAGCGAAGTAATTTCTCTGAAAAATTTGGCAACATAAATATTGGGGGAAGGAAGCTCAGAGGGAAAAAAGAACAGAGAGGAGAAATTTCTATTTGGTATTAATGCGGATATTTAGATTAGATTAGATTGTTAGATTAGGCACAACCCCCTAAAACTATGACAGAAGTGGGAAGATGCTGAAATGGTCACTTGTGGGGCATCCAGGGACACGCACTTCTCTGAGCAGCAGCTGCTGTGTCATGTACCAGCTGGGGAACCTGGGGACTGCACAGCACAAAGAGCCCTTTAAAAACTGTAGCCAGGAGCATTCAAACCCTTCCCACCCATATTGAAATTAAACTGCATTTGGGCTCTCTCAGGAGCTTCTGCTGCCCGCACCATGGCTCGTGTGCTGATGCCATGGCAGCAGGGGACAGAACACCAGCCCGTGTCCAAAACCAGTCAGGCAGTGCCCAGCTTGGTGCTGAATCCATCCAGTAGTGTGGCTGGGATGTTGAAGCATCAGGAGCTTCTGCATCATGGCTGTCATGTACTGTTTGGCCCCAGGGAAAAGCCTGAGCTGTGGGATACCTCTGGCAACATGAGGTTCCACTTGACAGCCTTGGAGCCAGGCAGGCTGAGAAATGCTGTGCTGCAGGAAACTCCCCTTTAAGAGGAGTTGAGTGGTTTGAAGGATGCTGGAATTTTCTTGCTGAGAAAGAGCTGATCTGTCCCCCCATTGCTGCTTAAAGACATAATAATAATAGATGCTGAACATCCCCACAAACTCAGAAGCCCCCCCCCTCAAAGCCCTTCAACACTTCCAGCCTTTACCAGCTCTAACAAACCAGGCTCATTTCATTCCCTGAATGGTGCAGACTGCCTGCCCACATGGGCTCCATCAGTGTGGGGTGCAGGAAGGGGCTGCCAGGCGGGCTGGGGGACAGGAGAAGGCCTGAAACTCCCTCAGTGCACGGCACAGCCCCTGCTGAGGTCACCAGGTCCCTGGCAGCTGGGGAAGGGTTCAAACTTGACAAAACCTTACTTGTTCTGCTGTCCAGCTCTGCCCTCAGAGCACCCCGTGGATGAACACTGAGTCTGTAGCCTCAGAGCTTTCAGGTTTGCTGAGTAAGCGAATGATTAACCACTAATGAACTTTCTTCCTGCTTGCATTAGTGTTTTCAGAAAATTTAAGCTCTGGATACAGTTTCCTGTTGGGTTAAAATAAATTTAAATTGAGGAAGCCCGACAGCATCTGGGCTTGAGTAGTGCAAAAAAGTATGTGTTGTTTCTTTACAGTTTTTCTTGGTTTGGGCTTTCTGTCTGTGGATGAACTTTTGAAGATGCCATCTTGACCATAGGAAAATAGTAATGTGACTGTTTCTTTTTCTCCCTCCTCTGTAGGCCTACGGACATGAGGTGGTTAAGAGTAGATGATGAGATGCCTCAACACGTTGTAGTGTCTGGTTCAAACCTTCTCATTAGTAACCTAAACAAAACAGATAATGGTACATACCGCTGTGAGGCTTCCAACGCGGTGGGGAAATCACATGCGGATTACATGCTGTTTGTATACGGTACGTGAGAAAAACCACCGTTCTTCTAGACTCGTTTACACGTAATTGCAACATGCCCTGCTCGGAAAGCTGTGACAGAACTTAACATTTGCTCAATGCCAGATTTGCAGGCAGCTCCCGACGCCCCGAGGCTGTGCTGGGCTGGGGTAGGGGCTGGGAGAGCACTGGGGTGCTGCTGGGGCTCCCGGTGTGTGCATCGGGCACAGAGCCTGTCCCGGCTCTGGGGAGCTCCCACCCCGTGCTGCCAGGTGAAGCCTAAGGAAGAGCCAGAGCAGGGGTGGGGAGAACTGTGCAGTTCTCCTTGGACTTCTCAATGATTTCTTGTCCTTCTGGTAACGCCTCCTCCAGTGGCCTGAACAACGGTCCGAGGGGTTCTGAGCCTTTCACTAGCAAGTTAATCAGCCAGCATCCCCAGATAATTACAAACCAGTAAATAAACTGGAGGAATGACATGCCTTCAGCCTGTCTGTGCAGCTGGGCAGACACTAGAACATGCCTCAGCATCTTTTAAAGCACTGTTAAGTACCTGCTTTAATTCTTCATTTCCTCTGGGTTACTTTGGCATTGCTGTAAACCTCGTGCTCCTGCCATGAGGTGTTGCATGGAATGGAGATTCAGGAGGCACTTGCAGAGCGATCCCCCAGTTTAATGATGAGCTGTCCTTGGGCTGCCTATTTAAACTTTCTCTATTAAGGGCGGTTGTGTGTGGCTGGGCTGAGTTCCTGGTGGGTCTTGGTCTTTTCTGACCTGAACGATGCTACGGTTCCACTCAGACGGGGCAGAACCTTGGTTTGAAGTTTGTTCCATGCAACAGGCGCCTGAAGCTCTGCAGTCTGAGCTCTCTGGTAGTTGCTGTGATCCAGTTGCTCCCATATCTCTCCAAATGCCACCTCTGAAGGAGTGATTTTAAATCCAGCCTTAGAAAACTCACCTGAAGTCTCAAGGTAGTGACAGCTTTGAGCTTACACAAAACTCATGTACCCCATCATATAGGTAGTTTTTCTAGTGCCCCTCACTCCACAAGACTCCAGTTTACAAAATGAAGTCAGATATGCATTTATGATTGGTAATTTGCATGCTCACAATATAAAACCCCCTTTTGTTTTCATCGGTGTTGAAAGAAACAGTCAGTGTTGCAGAGAGCAAAGCAGTTGGAATAGGACACAGGCAGTTCCCCACGAGATGGAAACCATGAAAGCTGCTGCCATAAATCAGCTGTGGGGCAGGTGTAGTTCTGTGCACCCATCCTGGGCCAAGGCAGAGCTGGAGGAACCTCCCAGCAGTACTGACCTGAGGTTTAGAGCTTGTGGGAAATCTCACATAATTACTCTGCATTTTGGATGTGAGCGAGAATAGACAGCGCAGAAGTTCCCTGGAGTTCCTTCCTCTTGGGATTAAATCCCCAGGAGCAGACCCAAGATAGCATTACTTGGAAGGAGATGCAGGTTCCCAGGGGATGGAGACCTGTGGGTTCCAGCTTAGGCATCTGGCAGGTGTGTTGCCCATGTAGAGGAAGACTGCTTGTGGTCAGAGAAGGCTTTTACACACCCCTTCATCTCCAGTTCCTGCATGTTTGGGAGCATCCTGCTAGGCTCTGCCACTCTGGACAGCACTCTGGAATCCTTTTAACCCTTGATTTAAAAGGGAGAAGTCCAGAGTGGGGAGGGAGTGGTTGGGCTGTGGCCATCAGCTGCAGCCTCCTGGTACGGAGCCCAGCTGGAGCTGCCGCGGAGGGGAGGTTCAGCATGGGGGTCTCACCCTGCTCAGTGGTGGAGCACTGACACCTCTGGCCTCTTTCTTGCACCACCAAAAGCAGCCAATTGCCCAGCAGCAGCGGGGTCTGTGTCCGTGCAGCCACGTCTCCGTGGGCACGGCGGGAGCTGTGGGGGCAGCACGTGCCTGTCTGTCCTGGCCAGGCCAGCTGTGGCTGCTCACAGGGCAGAGCTCCCCAGCCACGTCAGGGTGGGAGCTGGGGGACTGCAGACGTGGAGCAGGGGCTGCCACGGCCCCGGGAGAGGCAGCATTCAGGCAGCCCCAGAGGGACATCTCTGCAGGTCAAGGGTTTGACGTGGCTTCCAGCAGCTGAGCTGTGCCCAACACCTTCCCAGCTGCCCACGTGGGATGGGGATGTGTAATCACCTTGGCACACACTGGAAACATGCTCATTTCTAAAATTCATTCTATGCTTTTCCTCCCCTTGGGTGTGGGCAGATACGTTTCTAGAAACTTCCAGCTCCATTAGCACTCCAGCTTTTTTTTTTTTTT
>VYXD01005612.1:143665-234060 GCA_013397195.1 Hylia prasina
TGGGGGCCTTTCCCCAGTGCTGCTGTGCCTCAGCGGGGAGGGTCCCCACTGTCCCCGGGGAGATGTGTGGCTCAGGAGCAAGAGAGAAGCACAGGGGCTGAGATCCTTGAGATGCAGAGGAAAGACAGTGACTGCTCATAGCACAGAGAGCTATGAGGTGTTGTTCCTTAACTCTTGGGAAGTTGGATGGAATATAATAAAGGTGCACTATATAATTAAAGTTCAGATATCTTAATTAGGGGATCCAAGGGAGCTTGCTCAGAGATAAAAGAGTAGCAGATGTGTTAGTGAGGAACAGCTGACATACTACGGAGGAAACCTAAAATCAAAAGCCCATGAAAGGTTTCATGCTCTATTATTGCCGAATGAATCCGTAGTTCAAAGTCTTTCTGACTACTTAGCGCATTCAGTTTGATCATCTGGGCATTGATACATATTTTTTCTTTTACATCTTCTCATATCTACCTTCTCCTGCCCGATAGTTTTGATAAGGATGTGTCCCTGTGTGTAACATCAATCCCGTGACAAGCAGCAGGGTTTGAATCTCAACAGGCCCAGTCCATCTGAGAAATGGTCACAGAGAGAAACATCTCATTAACGATGCCCTAGTAGCAAAAACAAGAGTGTGCAACTGAAATTGTCAGAAAAATATTGACTTTTTTTAAAATTAAAAGATCATGGTGGAATTCCTCATACCTGGAAATTGATATTCAGCAATGATGTTGTCGTTTCTCTGCATTCCTTACCATCTTTGAAGTAGTTTTTAACATCCTGCTGCCGTGTGTTTATAGATGAAGAGCAGTGAGGTTCATGGCCCTGGGAAGACAGTGAGATCTGTTCATGTGCTGTTAATGTTCAGGCTGTGAAGCACAGCAGGGCCCCTCACACAACCCTCCCACCTGGGTTTGCAAATGTATCCGTAGACAACCACCAAAGCACCACTGTGTCTCTCCTTGTATGTGCAAACTGGTCTTTTTGTTGTGGAAAGCGTGCAGTTTATTTTCCTTATGCCTCTCCCATTCCATTTCTCTCTCTCATTGACTAATTTATGCTGGGTTTTATTTATTTTTTTTAGCATTGTAGAAGGCAGAAAGGGGGGGAGAGGCTGGGGCCAGGTTCTCCACCGGAGTTAGTGTGGGTGGAGAACCTGGCCCCGCTGTCCCTGCAGCTGCTGTGCTCTCCCCTGGGACTGAGCCAAGGAAAGGCCCCCAACCCCTGTGCTGCTTCTTAGCATCCTTGTTTTCCTCTGATCACGATTGACCGCTGTTGTGTTCTGCTTGGTTTTTTTCTTAATTTGCTTTTTTATTATTTTCCTTTTTATATTTTATCCAGATCCCCCCACAACTATCCCTCCTCCCACAACAACCACCACCACTACCACCACCATCCCTACCACCATCACAGGTATGGTACCTTCATAACCATTGGAAATGTCCTGAATGTTTATTGTCTTTTATGTATATAAGCAGAGCATGAAGCCTGGGGAAAAACAACAAACCAATCACTTGCATTATTTTTTTTTCCCTCGAATACACCCACCCACAGCACGAGCCCTGGTCTGGCAGTTCGACGTGTCAGATGGTCCTTGCCATGGGTGTGGGTGTTCCTGAAACGTGGGAATTGTCATGGCAGGAAAAGTGATGAATTCAGTTGCTGGTGGCCAACATTGGGTACTTCAAACACAGGGTGCCAACAGCCTTAGAGCTCCCTTAGCACGGGCAGTCATCTCAGCCTCCATCCCGTCAGTATCAGTTTCTGAGCAATTTATAGAAAGTTTGGTCTAAGGCAATTCAATTTGCCTGATGTGGCTCAAGATGGTTTTTCTCATGCCAAGGTGTTGGTCTTTCTCTGTGATAAGCTTCTCCCTCACTCTCCCAGAAAAGGGAATTCCACCAGTTGTTTTTACTGAGTGAAAGCCATCCATAGGCCCCTTCTTGAGGAGCTGCCTTTCAGCTTGTGAGATTTTCCATGTCTTGCGAGAAAAGATGAATAAAAACAACCAGCAAGATCATGACACCTCTCTCTGACACATGCTCATACCTCCTCACAGACCTGACTCATCAGGAAAACCCTTCTGATTTATTTGTAACCATTCGCATTGTCATTTCTCTGACCTTTCCTATTCCAACCGCTGCTTTTGCTTTTGCTTGCTGCTTTTTGTGTTTTTTGGTTTGGTTTTTTTTTGAGGCAGAGGTGACAAATGGCAGGTGAGGATGGACCATTGAATAGCTAATGGCACAACGTTTACTGTTGCTGTAAACCACCCCTTGTGTAAATGCCTTCACGTTTTATTTGCTTTTATGACGCTGCTCAGCTGACTCTCACCACCCTGCCCAGGAGTTTCGTGGCTTTTTTTCTTTTTGAGGTTTTTGCCCCCAAGCCAGGCCCTGCTGGCACGGACATGAAGCCTCTCTCCCAACGTGCCTCACCACGCCGGCGGCCACCATCGCCTGCCAGCCCTCGCCGTGCTCTGCTTCCTCCCCGCAGGTGCTTACCGGTAACCCCAGCTCCACCCACCCACCTTGGGCTGCTCTGCCGTGATCACTCTCCCTTTTTCCCCGTTTCTCATTTCTAGACTTAACCCACTTTCGTTTCAGAGGAGGTTTGAAGCTTTCTCAAAGCCTCCCTAAGAGCTGTTGGCAGAGAAGCTCGGCCGTGTGTGCCACAGGCTGTACGTGGACGTGCTCACAGGTTTCTTTCTTTGACGGTAATTGCTCGTGCTTTCAGTGAATTTTGGAAGGCTAAAAGGAACAATGTGTCTTGATGCTTGGATAACGCCTTCAGTTAATCTTGGTGCCTGCATACCTTAATGACTGTCCTTTTTCTGGGAACTGGATTATCAGCCTGTCATTTTGGGGATTGCCCCAGCACTGCCTTCCAAAGCCTGTGCTGTCCTCATTTGTCCTCATCTGCTGCGTCAGGTTCCACAGTAGTGGTTGGTTCTTCCCAGTAAATAGCAGTTTGGTTGTTTGCTGTCCTGCTGCAAGTGCTGCAGCTCATCTGTGGATGCTCAGTAACCTTTGGGCTTTCCTTCACGTAGTTTTCCAGCTTTTATATTAAAAATAAGAAGGGGAGGGAGGTGGTTTTTGCAGTTGGAAATGGCCATGTCATCAGCCTGGCAGAGGTCCCTTGGGGTAAGGAGCACCTGGCTGCCCAGCGTTGTTCTCTCACCTTTGTTTGCAGTGGTGGAGGATCTCAGACTCTGGTGGCAGAACCCAGTGGGTCTCCATTGCCTTCTTGATGCTTTTCTGTGTTGGCTTTGAACTGCTGAGGAGGCTGGAAAAGTAATGAAAATGTGATATTGCTCCCTGATTCCAGCAGTTCCTGCTCACGATTTGTCGGAAGAAGATTCGCTAATGCTGATAAGAGAAATTGTTATTTTCTTCCCTGGCACTGAGTCTTCTTGACATGCATCTTATCATCCTCTGCCCATGTTCAGTGTGCTTTTCCCACCCAGAGCAGCCGAGGCTTCTCCTCCCTCAGTCGTGCAGAGATGTGCGTGTGTGTCTTCTCCAGTCAGTGCTCAGGAGCATGGAGCCACAGCAACTTCTGCCCTTCAGTATTTAAGAGACTTTGTGGCTGGAAAAAATTAGGTCAAATTTACATAATCTCTAGAATTACATAGCAGAGTAGTGTTGGACCACTTTTCAAAGCCCTGAGAGACACCTGATACCTTAATTCCTGTCCTCACCTAAAGCTCCAGCGTTCTTCCCATCTGACAGAGAAGTGGGAGCCAGCGGGGTGCCCTCTGAGCTGCTGGCAGTCCAGGCATCTGGAGCCAGCCCAGTAGAATCCAATCCTTAGGATGAGGTGGGCTTGAAATCTGTTTTATTTTGCTTTTCAACCCCTACTTTTAGTATAACCCTGACCTAGTTCATGTCTCCTGGAACCAGGGAGTAGTTCTGAAAAACAATTGTCTTGCTTTAATTGAATAAAACATGGGGAGAGAGGCTGCACTGAAACAGTTTCTAGCTGGTGACCCTAGAAAATTCTGCCCTTGGAGTTGTCCTTTTGATTTATTGGTTCAGGGAGTTTCTGGGGGAGCTCCTGGAAAGCTGACCTGATGCTTTCTCCAACGAAGGACAAGCTGAGCAGTGGTGAAGTTTCCAGACACCGTGACCTTTAGAGCTTTCCCTCTGTCACTTTAGTGTAGGTGCTTGAAAAGATTTCCAGCGTGACAGCTTGATCTTTTCCATGTATCCTCCAACAGCATTGATATTCCTGCCATCCTTTGGTGTTTCAGCCGTTATCGCTGCCGAGCCCTTTTTTATCAGTTAAATTGTCCTTGTGGCTTTCTTCATTAAGATGTACAATACGATACAGCAGAGCAAGCAGCATCATTTGAATTACCCTGGAGTCGCTCCTTGAAATGCTGGGCTCGGGCAGCTGTTGTTTCCTGGGAAATAAAGGTCCTTAATCACAGCCCAGCACTCATCTCGGGGCACGGCGCGGAGCGATCGCCTGCCTTTCCCACCCTCCTCACTGCCCTCCACCTCCCAGGATCCACAGCATCGTCCATGGGTGCACATCTGCATTTCCCAGACTTTCTCCACAGGTGGAATTGCACAGGTGTCTTGGCAGCCGTTTTGGTGAAGACCTAGGGGTGCAGGTTGCTGGTGTTGCCAGCCCTGCAGTGGGTGCTGCTGACTCTGCAAAGGCACTGCTCTCCATCCTTTGCAAAAGCAGCAGCAGCAGGCTGGAAGCTCCCAATGCCCTCCCTGGAATGCCCATTTAGAGCATATTTTAAGGCCCACTGATCCCCTGGAGCAGCAGGTGTGGGTGTGTGTTTATTTCAGGGGACTGTGTCCTTGCAGACAGTGATTTTCACTTGAGAATTCCCAGAGGTGCTCCAAGCCCCCTCAGTGAATGCATGTGGAAAGCACCGAGCCCATCCTGTGGAAACAAATCCGAGTTCCTTCCTGTGGCTCAGGATTTGTACAAGCAGAAGTCAGCTGTCTTTGGTTTGGAGGTGTGTAGGAGCCAGTGAGCTCCAAAGCAGGAGCTGAGAATTGATGCTGAGTTGGAATATCAGCTCTTGAGCAGGGGCACGTGGTGGTGGAACTCTCCTGTCACTCAAGGGGTCAGGCACTGTCTCCTGAGAAACACACCTTTGTGTCATCCCAGGTGCTTTAAAAACAATAGCACGTGGAAATGTGAACTCTGTGAGCAAAAATAGTGTTGCGGGTTTTCAGAGCATTTCATGTGCCAAAAAACTTCCTCAAAACAAGAAAAATTATTTTATCCTCAGTAGGAGTTTGTCCTTTCCTAATTACAGCTGGTGGTGTGAAAAGCTGCAGTTGGAGGGGTTATTCCAGCAGTAGTCCCAGTGGCTGGTGGGCAGGAAGAATGCAGTCCCAGTCATTCTTTCCTCAGATTTCCTTGCAGTGGGTTTGTGGGAGGCAGAGAGGCAGCGTGGGGGTGACTGAAGCTCTGGCCACTTCTGCCTGGGACTGCTGCAGGTGCTGACATGGAATTAATTTAATTGTAAGAACACATTTTCTCCCCAATCAGCTCAGAGTGGTCGGCTTCAACTCAAGTGTCTGGACTCTCTCATAGTCTCTGGCTTCTCCATGGGTGTGGAGATGCCCACAGTGCCAACGGGAGATGGGCACATCAGCAGGAGCTGCCAGGGCTCCCAGTTTGCTCTCGGCATTCCCAGGCTGCTGTCGAGTTGTGACACGTTCAGGTGCCTGATGCCACTGTGCAGGGACGCAGCCCAGGGATTTGTTCCCCCAAATTATTTATTATTTAACTTCTGCTTTCTGTTGAAGGTTCTGCCTGTCCCTGGTAAAATGTCAAGTTAATTTAAAGATGATTCTACGCCTTTCTGACATTTTCATCCAGGATGTGTCCGTATTAAAGGGGCTAAAGGCAGAGCTGACAGACTTGGGACAGAAAATAAAATGAAATAAAATTCAGTCTTTCAGTCCCATGTCCAGCCAGTAGTAGGCAGGACCTGTCATACGTGGCCTTTGGTGACACAGCTAAGCTGTGCACAAACCATCATCTTGCTGAACAGAAGCTGGGGTGTGTGCAAGCTTGGGCTTGAAATCAATCCCAAATCCTCCCAAATCTGTATGGAGAATGTGCAATGGCTGGAGCCACTGTGCTAATTTCAGACTTTTTTTTTCTGGTCACACACAACATCCATACAGATTGTGATGATTTTTGTGAAACATCTGGTGCACTAATCAAGCTGTCCCCAGGGCCCATTGCAGCACGCCTGGACCAGGGTACTCAGCACCAGCCTGGAGCACTGTACGGAGCAGATCAGGGGGCTTTGGAATGCAAAGGAGATCTCCATCCATCCTTGAGGAGCATGTGGTGAGGGAGAGGATGGCTGAGGTGAGGGAGAGGATGGATGTGCCACTGTGCTCTGGTGTTTAAGCCCCATCACCCCTCAGCTTTCATTGCTGTGGGATGTGACATCTGTGCTGGTGTCCCACAGAAGTTTGATCCAGGGGAATGCCAGGAAGGGTTTTGTAGGACTTTTCGTGAGCCCCAAGGACCTGAACCAAAGCAGGGATCTGTTTGCAGTGCTGCATGCTGTTCCCTCAGGCTGCTGTGAAGGCAGCAATGTGCAGGAATTCACACTCACCACGGTCAGTACCTGTGAAGTAGTCTGGAAAATCGGGAAGAATAAGAGCTCCACGCGTCAGGGATCAGATTGGCTTTTGGTTTCAGTTCAGAAAGCAATTTAAAAAGCAATATATTGAATGGATATCTATACTTGCTAAAGCCTCTTTAAATTTAAAAGGCAGCAGCGTGTTTTGCCGTTGTTTTGTGGATGTGCTGCTGCAGTTCTGTGTGTGCTCCTCAGCCCCAGCACCGAGTACCCCTGCGAGGCTGCAGCACTGCGGCTGCAGCATTCAACCAGGGGAATTTAATTTTGCTGCTGGGGTTTTAATATTCCTCCATCGTGCTTGTTCTGTTTGAGGCTGTGGACTAATTACGGCCAAGTTTAAAGGGCCTGGTCTGTCACACTCTGCAAACAGTTTGAAGTTGGAGAGAATCCATTTGAGAAAACGAGGAGGCTCAGCGGCGGAGCTCGTAACTGAGAAATGTTGCCCAGCTGCCTCCACGCAGTAATTTTATGAATATGTGTGTGTTTATGTGTGTGTGCCCTTGTGTAGCTGCCTAATGAGGTGATGAGTGCCTAGAGCTTGGGTGTCATCTGGGTTGTCTTAGCTGGCAGATATTTATTTCTTATGGCCAGTGCTACACAGAAATCCCGATGAAGTGAAATTTTCAGCTTTGTAGAGGCCAGTAGTTACTCCCTTGAGTACCTTCTGTAACTATAAACCAGGCCTCTGAGGAGCTTTTGGACATGAAGATTTTGGAAGGCCTTGGCATTGTTCTACTTTTCCTGAACAGCATGTTTGGTTCTCTTCCTGATTGGCACTGGGAAGAGAAGCCTTGATATTAAGATAGAAAATCCCATGTTGAGCTGAGTCTGTTTGGTTATGTGATTTCTACATCCTCTTGGCTTTGCTGCACCTGGTAAACCAGCCCGTTCTTCATCACCAGCTTTCTATTTTAAATTATAGCTATCAGCCTTGGGTGATCATGTCGCTGTTCTGCATGTTGATGGCTTGGAACCTGAACAGTGCTTTTTTGTGATGGCAGAGCCTTTCCTTGGCTTTGGTCAGCAGTAGTTAAGTCAGGAGTGTATCAAAGACTTCTTGATCAGCATTTGAGGAGAAGAGATGGTTTTTGTTGTAGGACATGGGGCAGAAGGCTGATCCCTGGGGTGCTGTTTGCCTGCTCTGGCATGGAAGTTTGGCTGTTCTTGAAAGCAAAGCAGAAGCGGGTGGCACATAGCCAGCATTCAGGAAAGTACCTTCCAAGTTAGCCAGTGCAGCCTAAAGTAACAGGTTGTGTGAGCAGCAGCCTTGCAGGGCCGGGACGTCCCTTCCCGGGTGAGGAGCGGCAGTGGCGGGACCGGGACACACACGGATTTGCAGGAATGCACTGATTTGGTACCACAGCACCAGTGACCATTTTCTGTCCTTTGCCACGTGGTGATGCAGACACACCCCAGTGTCAGCGTGTTCGTGTCTTTAACACGGGGTCATTCCCTCCGGAACACTGCTGTGTGCAGTCCTTCTTCCCAAAGAAGGCTGGAACTGAGCAGGACTCCCCAAAAGCTCACTCTAAACTTTAACCGGTCTGTGTTTCCTACTGCAACCATCCAAACCATTTGCTAATCATAACTTTGTCATTCCAGCTGCAGCCAACATGTTGTTTGACGTGGATATTTGTTCGCACTTACAACCGCTTGAGAACTTTATTTTGTGTAACCTGTTGGTCTCTGTCCCCGGACGGGGAAGCGAGATGCACTGTCCAGTTTGCACTGTTTCTTGACTAATAATCTCTTCCAGCACATCAATACAAGTTTGCTTCCAGCAGATTCTCTATTTAGTGTAAAAGCTGACATAACTTTTTCTATTTCAGGAAGACAGTAAATTGAGACTATTTATAGATGCCAAGATGCTATCTCAGGAATTAATACTCAGTTTTAACAACCCCTTCTAAACAATGGCTTTCCCCCCACCTCCACCACCATTTCCCCTTCTACCATTCGCTTGGTTAAAACAAATGGGGATTGCTACCCAAAAACCAAAGCAAAGCCCCGCTCTTGGTCTCCTTGGTGGCTTTGGGAGGTTTCCTTTGTAGCTCCCAGGGCTCCTGCAGGAGAACAAGGGCTGGCCTCCTTGAGGGTGCCTTGGATTTGATTGCCAAGATGAGAACAGCCTATGTTGGCAGTGGAAACAGGCTAATGATGGCTTGATAATCTGTTATGCAAATCTTGGTGCAGTTTGTTAAACTGTGCAGGGTTTATTTGTTTTGCTTCCATAATTAAAGCATGTAGACCTTGTATCTGTAAGTATTGTGTATTCCTTGTATGATTCTTGTCTCTGCTGCTGCTTCAGGAATTCAGCCCTGGGCTGTCCTCAGCTAAATTGCCAAGAAACAGGTCCTCCTTTTTCCACTGCTGCCTCTGCCCACACAGGGGACCCATCCCCGGGTTGTCTGCCAGCATGTCACCGAGGGGAAACGCCGCTGTGAATTGTCTGTCGTTGTGCAAAACCCAAGCTCCAGGCTCTGTGCAGGGGCACGAGTGCAGCGCTCTGTGCGCTCACTCACGCTGTTTCCCACTCAAACACTGCCTGCCCCCAGCGCCGGGCCAAACCTGGGCTGGGCCCCTGGCTCCAGGGATTTACTGCAGTGACACGTCCTAAGGAGCCAGCCCACCCCAGCCACTGACCCCTGCCACGGAATACCCACCTCCAGAGGGAAAGTAAACGGCCTCCAACAACTAAATAAGCCAGTCAGTTTGGGAAGTGTGGTTACATTTGGTTTAGACCTGTTGGTGTGGAGGAAATGACTGTCAGAAAAAGCCTTCAGATTTGGGTCAGTCTTTTAAAACTGCCTGTTGCAAACACCTGGAAGAGACAAAGCATCTCTCCACTGGCATGGCAGTGACCCCAAGAAATTTCCAGTCCATGTGGAGTAGAGTCAGCTTCAGACTAACCAGCAAAAAAACATCCAGGATATTTTAATTACCCATAGCTGTTCAACCAGGTACCTGCTGCAGCAGAGGGGCTGGTAATGTTTGCCCACAGCTGCCAGTTTTAGAACATAGTTTATGCTGAAAAAAATGGTTCATCGTGCAGGTGGAGGCTGGGAAGCTGGAGGGAGAGGCAGGAGCAGACTGTTCCCTGGCCACAGGTGCTCCACTGAGGCAGTGTTTGAGTGTGTAACAGCGACGTGCCGAGCCTCAGCTCCTCATCCTGCTCTGGAGCTTCTGTTTTGTCCCCGCCAACCAAACCGTTGGTGTCAGTGTTCTCTCCTGTCTCCTGTTCCCCTGACTTTGCAACCACCAGTAATTGTTCTGGCAAGGACCTGGAAAAAGAAAAAAATTTACTGTTTTCCTCAGGCTCATAGCTTTTGAACTGGAGGCATGTCTTCTAAACAGTGCAACTCACTTCAAATGCTTTTTGCCTTTCATTTTATTATTGCTTGTCACGCAATGTTCTTTGAAAGCTTGCTCATATATTATCTGTTCCATTTTTTCCATTTTCCCTTTTTTTGCATGCTGTTCCTCCTGTTTCTTCCCTTCCTCCAATCCTCTGTTCCCGTGTGTAGACACAACGGCGACGACAGAACCGGCAGTTCACGGTTGGTATCACATTCCTGTTTATCTTATTTCTCAGCGCTGCTGAGTGGCAAGACAAGCCTGGGAAAGGGAAGCCAAAAAGGGAACTGGAGTCTTCAAGGGAAAACTGTGTTTCAGGTGGACTCATCTCATAAATACAACACAGGTTCTAAGGCTGGAAAGTCTGTCTGCTCTTGTCATTTCTGCTGTGAGCTCCCCAGCTGATCATCCTGGTGCCAGGCAAGCACAAGCCCCATGGAAGTGGCATCCAGGTCCAAGTGATGCCAAGTGGTTCTCCATCCATTGACTGAGAGTCACTTTACGTATGAAATTTTTTTTATTATTATTATTTTTTAAAAGATTTCTGAGCATTTTTCTTGCATTTTGAGTTAGTTTCTAAGACAGGGCATCCGGTGGGTCTGCTGGCATAGGGCAGCACGGGGGATTCTGGGATGCTCCACAGAGGAGCGCTCCAAGGTCGGCAGGGAAGTTTGCGTTATTACACTGCAGAAGGAGATTGGGAAAACAAATAGCAACACTTTCCTCTCAGCATAGCAGTCTAGCAAAGTAACCCTTCTCGTCTGCTCGAGGCAGTCTAGCTAACAGCTTGACAGCTTCCTGAGCTTCCTCCATTCCCCAGCAAGCCTACGTACACGCTGCAGGCTGGAAGTTGAGCATCCCATTTTTTGGCACAAGCTTACTTTCAGCTGAAGAACCGAAACCTCTGACAATTTTTAATTACAGCTAATTCATGCTGGACTTTGCTGTCCTAGTTTCTTTTAACTCTGATAAATTGACTGATTTTTTACTGACAGAAGTCCCTAGCACAGAGCACCCCCTTCTCCTGCCTGCTCCCCTTGAGGCGTTGTGTGGGCGAGGTCAGAGGCAGGACTGAGTGAAGCAATCATTCAGTAACGAAGTGCCACATCAAGGGGAGGGGCCTGCACTTCTTATCACAAATAACTTACCTACCTGCGTGCATTTTCCCACTTGGCATAAAGATCAGAAATCTTGGGGCACACTTGTGTTTTGTCTGTGTGACAATCTCCCTCTGTGTGTTAAATGTCAAGAGCCAACACTGCTGATTTTGTAGCTACCTGTTTGTGGCTGGTTGTTGATCCCTAAATTTGAAAAAGATCAGGTACCCCTGATGATAGCCCAACTCCCAACATCCCTTCTGGGTGTCTCTGCATCAGGAAAGGCTCAGTGTAGGCATGTATTAGACTGCAGTGAGGACACCCTGGGCAGATGCTCCATGGTGAGCCCTTGCCCCATTTCTTAAAGCAATTCCTGATGTCTTTCCTTCTTTTTCTTTGTTCTGAGGAAGCCATAAAAAGCCTGTTTTTAAGTCAAGGACTTGCCCCGTCTGTGGGGAGGATCGCTGCCAGGGAGGTGGCCAGCTGAAATGACAACCTATCCCAGTCAAATGAGCTGCCACAAACTTTCCTGCCTTAAAACCAGCCAGTTTGTTCTGAATTCCCCCATGCTTGCCCTTGTGGGATGCTTTTCCCGTGAAGACTCTGGATTTCTTTCCAAGCTTGTGTTGCTGGAGTGTGTATGGAGTATATCAGGTGTTTCTGTATGTTGGCCATTTGTTCTTCCGATGTCTGATGGGAGTGAGCATGTCTGTGAATGACTAGAAATGCATGGGCATGAATACAGCCAAATGGATTTTCTCCAAAAACGATTTAAAATGAATTGGGGGAAGAAAAAAGAAAATAAACCAACCAACCAAAAAAACCAAAAAAAAAAACCAAAACCAAAAACCAACCCAAAAAAGAGCTTGGTAGCAAAGAAAATGGAATGTAAGGCCAGTGTGGAGCCAGCACAATGCTTCAATCGGGGAAAGAGGGTTTTGAGCCATTTAAAGTTTTGGAGTGTATCCTAGAGGACTGGGGGGAAGGAGTCCTGTGTGTGTGTGCATGTCCCAGCAGTAGCCAAGGCCCTGCCATTCCCGTTTCCTCACGGAATGGAGTTGACGGCAGCGATGCATGAGTGACCTAACGCACGAACGTTGTTAACTCTTTTGTTGAAAAATGAGAGCTTAACTGTGAATTTTCTGATGCACTTTCTCCTTTCTCTGCACTGTTCATTGCCAGAGCTCCAATAACAGCATGGTCATGGCCGGCAGGAGGGCTTGTGCTTCCGCTGCACCCCACGAAGCTGGGGTTTCCCAGCTTCAGCCCTCCTCCCTCTCGGTGTGCCCCATGGGGTCAGGGTGCCCGTGGGGCTGGAGTCGCAGGTCCCACTGTTTGAGCTGGAATACGGGCAGAACTTGGAGCCGGGAGTGTAACAACCTGGAGTGTCTGCGCCATTCGGTCTGGGGAGAAAGCGCTTTTTCTGCCATGCCCTTTCAATTTTCCTCCCTACCCCGCTCCCCACCGTAATCAACGTGCCAGTTTTTTATGTCCTGGCCCCTGTTGCCCCTCGGTGGCCAGAGACCATGGCCCTCACGAGGTGCTGGCCTTGGTGAAGCCCCTCAGGTGAGACACCCAGCTCACGTTTACCCCCTATGCAAGCAGGACATCTCTAAGCAGCCATGAGCTTGGACACACTGACCTTGTGTCCAGTTTTTTCCAAATTCTTCCCCTACCCTGCTGTGAGCAGAGAGCTTTAAATGCTCAGAGTGATTCCCCAGGATGTGGGTGCTGCCCACAGGGCATTGTGCTTGAGGCCGTGTCCATCCGTCTGCCCAGCAGTGGGGGGCTCAGGGCTGCTTCCCACTCCCCTGGCAAGGCAAGAACCAGGCAATGCTGCCTCAGCACAGGCAGAATTTCTGCTCCTTCTCACGGCAAGGTAGGGTTTTGAGCCATTTGAAAAAGCCTCCTCTGAAGCTGGCAAAGCAGGAAGCCTGGAGTGAAGGTTTTAAAAAGGAAAACACCCCAGTCACAAATGAAGAGTGAGAAGGAAATACTTGGCCCATAATGCAGCAGGTAAATTATTTTACGGGCTGGAAATTCTTCCCTGAAATAGCAGTTTTGGTACAAGAATAGGTAACGCTATTGTGTTACACTCTTGTTCCTTTTTCTGATAGTGCTCAGTCCCTGAAAATGAGTTTTGCTTGGCTGAAGCCAAAGCCTGGCCACACCAGAGCACCAGCCACTCGTGCACCTCGCCAGGTGCCACGGAAAAGGCCTCAGGGCTTTCTGCATTGCCATCACCAAGCAGCTCTGCCAGTCCAACTGCCTCCTTCCCTCTTGGAAATGCCCTACTTAAAAGTGCAGCTAATGGTAAATCTGTTCCTCAACGTATTTTACAGCTCCCGTCCTCGGGGCGGTTGAATAAAACATCACAGCGCTGTCTGCGCGCGCTGCGGGTCCGCGCCGCGCGCCGCATGAAACGGAATCCCTAATTGCTTATTTAGAGCCTGAGATGGGAGAGAAATTGGCTTTTCCTTAAAAACTGGATGTAGCGTGGGAGCCCACAAAACCTAAACATATCCAGGGTGCCTGGTCCTCGTGTGGGCACCTGGTTGAGCTGCAGGATGCACTCGCTGTGCCGGCTCTGCCTGCCAAGGATTTTTCATTTCCAGGGAAATAGAGCAGAGTGGAAAGTTCCCTTTCATTTCTCTGACAGGAGTAGTGGCAGACTTTGAGTCCATCCCCTCAGAAGTGAAAAGAAGGGGCTTTAGTGGCCGGTATGAAAGTTTAATGAGAAAAATCAAGAAGTAATTTAGCACCTATTTAAATGCCTCACAACAGGTTCTAACACCAGCCGGTGGCATTTGTGAGTGTCCCAGGTGCAGGGAGAAACGGAATTGTGGAATTGTTACAAATTTTATTCTGAAAAGGATTTATTTTTTTTTGCTTCATAAAAAATGCAACGTTGCCCTTTTTCATCAGTGAGAAAATGTAGTTCCTTTAAAGGGAACTCTCTACAGAAGCAATTTTGAAGAGCAAAAAGTTGAAGGGCTCCTCTGCCAAGTGCAGCTTTGCATGGCCAATGCTTCTGTGAGTCAACTGTTGTATTTACAGATCCTTTATAGGAAAAAGGCTCATGAAAATCTGAAAAGGGCTCCCTGAAACCCAAGATTGGCACACAAACAAATTTCCTGCTATTAATCTAAATGGCTTCCCACTTCAGGAGGTAATTCCAATGTAGCTTCCTGGTGATTTGATGTATTTAAAAACCAGTCACTGAAAATGAGTTTCATATTTAAAGTGCAGTGTATATATATAAATATGCATATTGCTGCTCTGCAGTGGGGCCAAGTCTGCACGCTGACCACACTGCACTCACAGCTTGGCTGTTTAACAGGCAGTCAGCTCTGGTAGCAGTCCGTGAGCTGACGATCCCAGGTTCCCCAGTGCCCAGGGATGTGGGATCTCTTCATGGGAATTTTTTTTCTTTGCTTATGCATTTGCTTTTAGTGGCCACCAGCAAGAGTGAGTCCTGGAAGTCACAGCCCACAGGGTAACACTGCCCTACCCCACATTTCAGTAAGTCTGGGTGGCCTCCTGGCATAGGTTTGCCCTGTCACTGGAGCTGAGATGTCCACCCCTGGGAATGCTCTGCCTGCAGACCCCAGCACTCCCTCAGACTCCCAAAGCAAGCAGCACTAATGCCCTCACAGACAGCACTGGCTGCCTGTGGTGGCCACGACCGTGTGCCTCCCTGATTGTTTTATAGCTTTGAGGACAGATGCTTTTCCCATAAATCCATCACATTTGGGCAAATGAAAAAAAGCCAGCTTGTCCGATAGTTTGGCAGAGGACACAGCCCACAGCCTGCAAACAGGCCATGACATGCACTGCCAATATTCCTATTCTCTCATCAATAAATGTCCAGACTTGTCACCATGACCAAAACTAATTGGATTGGGTACAAAATTGGAGGCAGGTTTTCCATTGCTCTCTGTATGCAGGACCGAAATCAGCCTGGGCTAAATTGGGAAATTGTCCCCATGACGGCCGGAAGGCAGAGTCTGGGGGCTCTGCATGCTGTTATGAGTGGTCTCAATGCCATGTTTCGTGTGCCAACAGTGTAGAGCGAGGAGCATTTCTGTCTGTAATAAAGGCCACGATTGCACTGGTGTCACACGATGGCTCTGCCAGCACCGGCAGACGGTGGCAAGTGACTGACAGATTCTCTTTTTCCCCCCCAAGAAATTCATCCTCAGTTCTTAAGTGTGTTGTTTTTTTGTCGCTTGAGAAACGCAGAGAAAAACGAGTCTGTTTTTACTTGTAAGGCTTTACTCAGTTGCCCAATTCGGCCGAGGAGCTGGACTATGGGGATCTCTCAGGTAAGGGCTAGTCCGTAGGTAACCCGCTGCTCTCCTTCGCTAGACACTGGTTCCACTCTGATTTCTGCATCTTGGCCATGTTGCATTGTGCAGTCGCTGTGGCACAGCCATTCCCCCCGCGCTCTCGCAGCTTGGAAGTGCACTCCTTTCTGTTGGGGTTCTCCTCCTTTTTTTTTCTTTTTTTTTTTTCTGTTTTGGCACCCATTTCTGTGTGGCATCCTTGGACATGGGGCAGGAGGTGCAGGGCACCAACGCCAACCACGCTATCCCTCCTGGCTGGGATTTTTTGAATGCTGATTTGGAGACTGGTTGAGTTGAATCTTTAAAGTTTATAAAACACTTGACTCTGCTGTGTGGTGTGAAATCCCCCCTTAGAACAGGTGGCCAGCACTAAGTCTTGGCTGCTTGGGGATTCCTCATCATACCAACATCAGATTGGGGGTAAAAAAGGAGGTGGTTGTTTCATCACTGAGGCCAATCCAAGTAAATGGTCCAAGTCTCTTTTTAGCCACACTGGAGTGAAAGGGGCATAAATGCATCCTCGTGGCTGGTCCCTGCCAATTGGTGGTGATTGAGATTAAAGTATAACAGCATCTTCAGTGGATGCAGTTGGGTGCATTCAGAGCAGAGCCTGTACCAGTGGTACAAACCTGAATCTCTGTTCTTCATGTTTTCCTATAGAAATGCACCGATTTTTTTTTTTTTTCCTGCCCCCCTTGCAGAGCATCCCTGCAGACTCCTGGTGCCTGCTGGGCTCTGGCTGCGTGCAGCCACTCCAACCCAGGGTGCACAGTCCTGGCCATAGGGCAGGAGCAGCCATTTGTCCCCGTGGGAAGAGCCCAGCCCAGGGGGATTGGAGCCCAATGCTGTTCCTCTCGGGGGTTCAGCATGGAGCAAAGAAATACCCCAAAAAACCCCTGGGTCCTTATTCCATCAAATGGTTCCCTCTCACCCGATAAAATCCTGAATGTCCCATCCCATAAGCCACTACAGGAGTGCTTTGGCCAAGAGGTCAGAAATTATGGATTCATTCCAGATGTTTTCTGACACTGAGCGATGCTAACAATTATTATTGCAGGCCCTGGACAGATCCCATAGGTAAGGTGCACCAGGGCTCTGGTGAACATCCCTGAGTGGATGGGGGAAATTGTTTTGTTCTAGTAAATTGTTTTACTTTTTAAAATTCTGGGTTTTTAAGGAAAAATACACTTTTTGGTGAATGAAGAGAAGAACCTGAAAAAAGTTCCTCAAAGGAATTGCCCAGAATGTGTGCTTGCTCTCCAGCCTGTGCTGCCCAGAGGGGCTCACACCCTTCCCAGAGCACACAGCTCAGTGTAGTCCTTTTTCTGAGTCTGAAATGGAAGCCAAAATTTCTCCCACCTTTACAGAATGCCGCGCAGGCAGAGCCACTGCCCACAGTGAGCACCTGTTGTGTGCTGCCCAGCACCCTTTTGGAAGCATCTGGTTTAGCTACTGATCTTTTCCCTAAGAACGGCAAAATTTTGCTTGAGGGCAAAATTTTGCTCTTTAGGTTACTTCTGCCTGCGCAAAGGGTGATCATTCCTGGTCAGGTGTGGTCAGGATCATACTGGGCCAGGTATGGGGGAGGCACTAGAGAAAGCCCCTGGCCCTTTTCTGCTACAGAGTGGTCTCTGTCCCATAGCCCCTGCTCAGAATGCCGGGAAACAAACCAGGTCACTTTTTTGGCCCGGGGTCAGCACATTGGGGCTCTCAGATGGGTGGTCCAGGTGAGTGCTGGAGCTGAGCTCTCCATGGGGAGCAGCAGGAACGGGCGCTGGGAGCCCTGGGCACCACCCTGAGGGACACAGGGCACGTGCCCACAGCCACGGGGGACCGTGGCGTGGCGGGCGTGGGGGCTGCTGCCGTGTTTGCTCAGTGTGCTGTTCCTTCCAGGTACATCTGTCCCGCCCACAGCTCCAACCGAGGCTCTGCCGACTGTGCAATTAAGTAATGCATCCCTTGCCTTCCAGCCAGGTAGCCTTCCTCCAGAGCCGTCCTCGCTCTTCCCGGCCGAGCTCTGTGTGTCCGTGCCTCTCGCAATCCTCCTCTTGTTCCTCACATCCTGAGCCCGCAGAGTACGGAGAGGGCTGGCCTGACACCTCTCAGTTCCTCATTCCAGGGCAGGGTTCCTGCAGCACCGGGAATCGCGGGCGCAGACCTGAGCGTGTGTGTGTGTGTGTTGTGCACACCTGTGGTGCAGGTGCACACATGCAGACGCTGCCGTGGGCTCCGAGCACTCCCCGAGCTCTCCTGGCCCTGCTGCAGAGCATCAGCATGTCCTGTGAAACAGGGGACAGTTCCCTGAGCAAAACCTGATCAGCACCTCTGCAGAGGGGTGCTGGTGGATTGATGGCCATGGGCTGCAGGCAGAGCTCCCTCCTCCAGGGGAGTCTGTGGAAGCAGCCGTGCAGCTCTGAGCTCTGCCAGGGTGAGCACATTTATTCAAACAAAGCGCGTTATTTTTTATGAAGCGATCTTGAAATGGGTCGTGGAAGGGGAGCTTATTGATTGAAGAAGGATGAACTCCTCAAATTTCTCTGGTTTAAATTAGACCGAATTCAATTACAATGCTACAGGCAGGTTAACGCTGCTCTTTAACAGCCCCTCAATAAATTCGAGGAGGGGTAGCCTGCTACACGCCACGCTGTGGGAATGAATAACATTATTGCTCATCCTGTCATAGACAGGCAGTGATTTCTCTCCTCCCATGTCATGGCTAAATGGTTTATAGTGTTCATGGAGTAATGGCAGCCTGTTCTTCCACCAGCACCCCCTGCCAAGACCAACCTCTAGTGCTGCTCCATCATTTCAAAAACTTTATTCCACACAAGAATTGACCCCAGATTCAGTTGGGAGTGCAATCCTGATATTTCCTATCTCCAGGGAGAAGGAATAATTGGCTCCCCGGGTTTTCAGGCGTGCTCAAGTGACTTAAGACCATTAAGCACCCAAATCATGACCTGTCGGATCTTCAGGCATACTCTGCCTTTAATCATTTAATAAACTAAACTGTAATCAGATTTAGAAGAGATCACTTGTTTAGGAATTCTTCGAAGCCATTGGTGTAGGTTTCCTTTCCCCTGCCATGATGCAGATGTTGCCTGCATATCTGGGAAGCTCAGGAGCTGTCAGTGGGGTTGGTGTGTATAAGCTTGCTCCTGCCCGCAAGTTCAGCCCACACTGTCCAATGTCAGGAGCTTGACATCAATTTTCACCCAGAAATAGAAGGTAAATTTTTGTGCAAGTGCAGCAATAAATCCCAATATGCCAAAATTAATGTCTAAACTACATTTTCATAAAAATCTCCTGCCATTCTCTGCATTTACAGCAGAAATGCACAGAGAGGAAGGTCAGGGCTGTCTGGAGATACCCCAAAATGTTGCAGTTGAGCTACAGAAAGTGAAGCTGGAGGGAGGTGAGGAGGAAGAACAGGAGGCAGGAGCAGCACACGGCAGGGATTCCATAAAACCTGGGCTTTTCCCACATCACAGCAGGACAGGCAGCATCTCCCAGTGCTGCCTTTGCCGCACACCTCTGGCACTGAGCCGAGGGAGAGCCGTAACGGGCCGGAGGGTGCCGGAGCAGGCAGGGGAGGTGCAGTTTGCAGCAGCAGCAGTGTCAGGAGCGGTGCCAGCGGCGGTGGAGAGGAAGGAGCCGCTGCCTCCGGGCGCCCGAGGATGCTGGTGTGTGCAGAGGGCTCCCGTCACCAAGGTGAGCCCAAAGCCGCCGCTTCGAGCCTCGCGGGACCCGCTGCTGAGAGCGTGGGGAGCGCTGAAGGTAAACCTGAAGGGGTTTGACCCAAATAGGTCTGAAGCTGTTAGTGTGGGCAGAAAGGAGATTTAAAATACAGCCTGGTCCAACCCAGTCTTGTTTTTAGTCTCAAGATGCTGCTGCTGACAAAAAGAGAGGAATATTCATAGATACATCTATATTTAAAGCCTCATTAAAAAGGAATTGAGTGGAACCTTTTCATTGAGAAGTTGGGAGCAGAAAACTCTTCCCTCTGCTAAACCTCAGTGTAAGCGCTGACCCACTGTCAGAGTGCTGCTCTTACCAACACCAGCATTTTTTCTGGAGAGCCCACAGAAAGCTGGTTTTAGCACTTACATTGGCAGAAATGTTAGAAACCTGGAGATCATTAATGCATTCACTTTTTAAGAGAGTGCCCCAAAGCCCCCATCGCTGAGAACCTGCAGGTGTGATTTGCAGATGATGATTATCTGTACTTAGATGGACAATCCCCAGCTCAGCATCTGCTCCGTACTGCTCCTGACCTTTGGAATCAGTTCCTTAGTTCTGTGATGAGCAAGGAACCAGTCCCAAACCCCTTTCTCTCCTGTCTCTCTGCTGTTTGCTGAGCCGCACTTTTTGTTTAAAGGAAAACTTCAAGGTTGCCATTCCAGCAGTGTAATCACTATTTTGTTGATTACATGAGCAGTTGGTAAAAATAATCAGCAAAAACAAATTTGAAGCTACCCAAGTCTTTTCCTGGTCACCCTAGAAGAGGCTGTGGAGCACTCCTGCTGCTGTACAGTGATTTTTACTGCGGGCAGAGGGGCCCAGTACTGCAGCCCATGAAACCCTGGCATCCCTGTTGTGGAGCACTGCTGTGCCAATCCCATGGGACAACAGCACAGCACTTGGAAAGACAAATTGATTTTTTTCCTGCATGAGTTCAGCTCTGGCAAGTGGATTGTACGATTACCACTGCAGTTTTCCTTTAAGGTGCTTTGGTGCCAAGCAAAGCATTGACCCAAAAACGGTTCAGCCAAGGTGCACCGTAGCTGCAGAGAAGCCCTGAGGGGACATGTTGGTGACAACATGCTGTGATGTCTGTTCCTTCCCTGCCTTTCCCTCCCTCCTTCTGCCCCACCCACAAAAACTCATATGCAAACCCAAAACAAAAGCCTAATAGGAAAATTCCTGATGATGCGCTGGAGAGGCCAGGATCCAGCTTGCTCCAATATATATTAACATCCTAATGGGAAAGCTCTGCATGTATACATTTACTGCGCCCTGACAAGAGGGAATTAAATGTCAGAAGGATTTGTAGCATCTGTAATTGAATTGGTGCTGAGAAAAGCAAATCTTGAGGAAGAATAACATATTAGGATTAGCAAATAATGTGGCATTTTGTCAGTTCCTGCCATCTCGACTGTTCCCTCTTCAGCAATAAAGTTGTGATTTCTGGTTTAATCAGAGATAGGAGGCAGGAATAGCTTGGGTGAATTGGAGACAGCATTTAAAGCAGATTCCAGTTGTTAAGGTCAAGTCTCTTCTTGGCTTTGGGGAATTATTCCTTGTTCCATAGACCTGACACTTTGTTAATTACCAAAGAAATAGCGAGGGACAGGATGTGGAGGGGCTGTGCCCGTGCTGGTGGCACACAGACAGGTTTGCTGGGAGCAGTGTCGGAATTGCTGGCACTGGATCTGGGCTCTGCTGTGCCGGCAGGCAGAGCTCTTGGTCCTGGAGCATACGGGGTTTGATGAGGTGCTGGAGGCAAGGAGAGGAGATGCTGCAGGAGGAATGTTTTAGGCCATGTGTAACCTTGAAGATGTATTTAGCCACGTGTATAACAGTGTGAACTTGGGGCTGGCACCTCGCAGTGATCTCCCTTAAGAGGAACAATCGAGAAAAATGGCCCTGCACGTCTCAGCAGAGGAACTCCTGCTTAACAAACTCTGCTGAGCAAACCTGGCAAGGCTTTAGGCCAAAGTCCCTTCCAGGGGAACCCTCTCTCCCTGCTCTTGGCATGATGCCAGTCAGAGGGAAGACTTGAGGGATGTGTCAGGCACGGGGCTCTGGCACAGCCCTGTCTCCGCAGCAGTGGGTCGGACAGCGTGGAGGCTGCTGCCGCCAGCACGGACACACGGCTTCATCTTTCCAGAACCTTAATTTATGATGATGAAGAAAAAATGCCTCTTGATGCAAAATCCTGCTGGAAGCACATTACAGAGCCGTAACTCAGCGTGTTTATGCCCCTCAGCTGTTCCAGATGTCAACAAGGCACTCATCCGCCCAGGCTGGAATGCTGCTGGCTGCTCCGAATGCAACCGAGCGGAACTGGGCGCAAAGTTTCTAAAAAAAATAAGAAAAAAACAGAATGAAGCGTGCCGAAAGCAGCTGCTGCAGCAGATGAGCCAGTTTAGTTGCTTTGCAGAGAGCAGGTTCACGGAGGCCGGATCAGCCGAGCTGGAGCAGCAGTGGTGAGGCTGTGTCAGACTGGGAGCTCCCCGGATGCCCGGTGTGACTGGCTTTCCGCAGCTGCCGCCCTGGGCAAGCAGCAGATCCTGTGCCTGGGCACGGGATCAGCTCAGCCCCCCAGGAGTGTCCATGGGCACCTTTCCCTCAGCGTGCAGGGATGTTCACTTGCTCACCACAGAGCAGATGTGGGGAAGTGATCACAGCATGGTCTGTTCCCACTGGAGAGGAGACAGAAATCTCCCTTTGCAGTGCTTTTGGATTCCTTGGCACACTGTCACCACAGTGCCATGGCTTGGGGTTCAGGGATGTGACAGCAAAGGCTTTTGGTTTGCAGGGGAATAATCTTTTTTGGCTGCAGTTTTTACCTTGTCAGCCAAGCTGCTGGAAAGGTCTCCACAGTGTCCCTCACCACACCCCAGCTCATCCCAGCATCTCCCTGCCCACACTGGGGCTCCTGCTCTTAGAGGTCACTCAAAGGGGCTTTTTTTCTTAAAGTGTTTTAATTAAAAGGCGCTTTATGGTGCTCTTGGTCCCAAGTTATTTACTTGGGTCCCTCAGTCCTTAATCTTGGAGCAGAATTGGAAATATCGATAGAAAGCGTAAATCCCAGCTGCTGCTCGAAAGCTTTGTATCAGGTCTCGGCTCAAAAGAGCCCCATTACCTTTAGCTGTCACAGATCTGTACGCTTGATCGATAAACTTCAAATATTATTAGAGGTGGAGGCTTCAGAGATTTGCTCTGTTCTTTGGAGGGAGACGGAGATAAATCTTTCTTAAAAATTGACTTGCATTTGCTCTCTCAGTCGTCCTGGCAAAACGCATTTCTCCGAGGTGTCCAGGCAGGCGCAGGCAGGGCAGATTTATGGGCCATGTGCTTCTTGTAGTGAAAGATTTAAATGGTAAATCCTTCACATATGACTTCACAAATCATGTAAAGTTAAAAGATTTTTACCGTTTCTGTTGCTGCTGTGCTTAAATTGTAAGGTATGGCCAGTAAATCATTTTAATAGAGGTGTTGCGCTTGACTCACTAAAAAAAAGAGACAATGGTTTAGCTTCTATTCCAAAATGTTAATGTATTAATCAGCGGGAGAATAATTGTTTTTTACTGCATTATAAATCTCAGTTGCCATTAGGATTGCAGCAAGGGTTGATGTAGCTGCGTTCTTAAATTAAAATTGTTTACACTGCTATACATTCATTTTACATGGCCATAGCTCATCCGGGGTTCATTCCGGAGCTGTTCCTCCGCCACATCAGTCATCCCTCTCCCAGGTGACGGCATCCCGAGGGAGAGGCGCCTTTGAAAGGAAACTAATTGTGTGGTGAGGAGTTAAATAAACGCAGTAAAGTAGTCGGAGGCGCTGTACAGTTACTGCTTACTGTCAGCCTCGGACTGGGTCTTTTGGTTCAGGAGTTCGGTGTCCTGGGGGTTGCATTGAACAGTAAAGGTGGGGGTTCATGGTGAACCCAGTTCAGCTGGGGCAGAGGATGGTTGTAAATACATTTTCCATGCTGGGTGGGGTTTGGTTATGGGCAAGGAGTGTTTTGGGAAATTGAAATGTTTTCGAGAGGGCACTCGTTAATGACGTTTCTCAGAGCTAACGATTAATATTCCCATATTGTACTGCTCTTCTCCATGCCCTATCCACCAGGAAGGCTGAGATTTGGGGAGCACTATAGGGAAATCTCCCAAAATAGATCCCCACCACCGACTCCATGTGCCCTTCCTCCCCTCTCCCAGCTGTCTCCCACGTGCGTAGTCATAGTGCTGCTGCTTTTAGCGGAAAACACCTCGCGAGTCGAGCCGCCAGATCAGTTCGGCTCCGGACAAAGCTCCTCTGCCCGAACTCATCTGCCTAGTTAGCTCCGTGCTTCACCCCTGCTCTTCTGGAGAGCCTGAGGGCAGCTCTTCCCATCCTGAGAGCAGCTGCAGCCAGAGCCTGCCGAGAGCATCGTATTAAGTCCCGAATTCTTATTCCTCTTCTGATCTCAACAGATTCCCGCGCAGGTGAGGAAGGGGCCATCCGGAGCGTGGACCATGCCGTGGTTGGTGGCGTCGTGGCCGTTGTCGTCTTTGCGATGCTTTGCCTGCTCATCATTTTAGGGCGATATTTTGCCAGACATAAAGGTAAGACAGAGACCAAAGCTGGAGGATGAAAGGCCAGGCACGTGTGTCCTCTCAGTCATGGTGTTGTCATGTCTGGTGTGACAGACCCGTCCGTTTCTCTCCCAGTGGCACTTTCGTTTCCTTTTCGATTGCCCCCTCAGCACCACACCAAGACCCCCAAAGAGTCACGCAGCCTCCACTTCCCTTGCAGGTACATACTTCACTCACGAAGCCAAAGGAGCAGATGATGCGGCCGACGCAGACACAGCCATCATCAATGCAGAGGGGGGACAAAACAACTCCGAGGAAAAGAAAGAGTACTTCATCTAGAGCAGCCTTGGTTCCCATGAGGTGTCCAACCGTGGACGGTTACTACTGGCCCTATTTAAACGCTACAAAGACAGTGATCTTGAAAGTTGCAACCAGCTTGTGTCTTTTTTTTTTAAGGAAAAAAAAGCAAATGGGTGGAGAGCGGTGAGGCCGGGATGGTCTGGGATTCGCTGTGTAAAAATATTCCTCGTAAAGTACACTCTGCTGTTCGACACCTCAGTTCGTTTGGGTTTTCTTTTTTTGGCCAAGTCCAGCTTGGATTTAGTTTAGTGAAGTCATTTGCAGAAGATTCTGTGCCTTGTTTAATTTCTGTTTGTTCGGGTCGGGGGGAGGCTGGGAAGAAGAGGGGCTTCTGTGCGTTAGTTCCCTTCGGGTTTCTGTGGCTCTTCGTTTCCCCTTTCCTGTTTCTGGAGTTGCCAGCTGGGACCCCGTGGAGTAGGTGCATTTCTCTGAAGATGTTTCCCCTTTTTTCTCTTCACCGGTTTCCGTTCAGAACTCGAGCTCATCGGAGGAGAACCAGCACATTTTAGATGCGTAGTTTGCAGTTCAGTGTGCCCATGCCCCGTTCCCCTGTTGCCGTCAGGGCTCAGATAACACCCCTCGAGCTCCCTTTTGTGGCTGTTTCAGGTGCTTTCGATGGTGGCGGCTGGGAAATGGGCTGGAGCTCGGCAGAGGCGCTGCTCGGCCTGGGGATGCAGGAGCAGGGTCCTTGCTGGGCAGGCAGAGCCCTCCCAGCTGTGGGGGCTTCTCCTCATCCTCTCCCCGCTTGGCAGCTGTGGGGCAGCAGGTAAAGCCCCTCTGACGCGTGAGCCCAGGCCTGGAGAGTGGCTGGACGAACAAAACTGCCTTTTTTTTCTACCTGCTGAGTAAAACGTGGGAATTCGTGTTGAAACGAGCGTGCTAATGACCACTAAAGCCATAGGTGCACAGGAGACTCTGGCTCAATCGGAATTGTAAGCGACAGGTAGCAAACCGCAGTGGGAAGACGGTATAAAGTTATGTATGCTGACTTTTTTTTGGTGAGTAATCATGGATTTCGAGCGACACTTTTTTATTGAGTTTATGTGGCAAATGTATCTGATTTATTTAAGGAAAGCATTAATCTTAGTGTCAGGTTCGGGGATTTTTTTAGGGGGTTGGGGTGGGGGCCATTTTTGCGTGTTTATTTTTTAATTGCTGTTTTTTGGCAGAACCATTACAATGTGGGATTCCTTTGGGAACGGGGCGGCCTGGCGCAGCAAGTGGGCCCGTTCCCCAGCAGTATTCCGTCTTTCCCTTCCTCACGGGCAGAACCTCGTGAAGGAAAAGCACCCTTTTTTTCCGAGCAGCTTTTGTCGAGCGCAGCTCTTTTCTGAGCCCTCAGCACCATTGCCAAACCCCATCGCGGTGAGAAGCAGCCAGGTTGGAGCCGGGGGCTCCGCGGCACGGGACGGGCATCCTGGCCTTGAGCAGCCCATGTTTGTTTGGAAGTGTACCGTAGTGCAGTGTTACTGATGTAACTTTGACTTACAATGTTGACATGTCTCAGGTTCATGTGTTTGATTGGTGTTTTCCGTCTCAGGTAGATTGCAAAATTTCGGCCCCACGCATTGGAAATATAAAAAATAAAAAACCACATAAAAACAGGAGAAAAAACAGGAAATTATTAATTTTAGTTGTATATCGGTTTATGTATTTTTTCTTCAGTATACAGTGCACTGTTGAAATGTATTGTTGAGTATTACTTTGTACAGCTTTAGATCATTAGGACTTTGAAGCGTGAAGAAAGAACAACCTTGTTTAAAGGAGGATCACAAATGAAGAACGCGGAACTGATGATAAACAACCTTGTTCTTTATTTACCCGGCCTTTTTATTTTTTTCCCCTTAGGCCAGTTCTGTTTTAAGGTGTCCATGGAAGATGTTACAGTGTAAGAAAATACATATCCATCTGTTCCCATTCACATTTTGTATTGGTTCATGTATCCCATTTTTACAAAGGAAAAGAAGTACTATAAAATATCTGTCTTCTTAATAAAAAAAAGTTAATGTTACGAAACTAGATCTTGTTTTGCACTCTTTGTCCCGGCTGTTAGAGAGTCCACTGTCAGAGCTCCACCAGCAACGCGGGCAGGAGGAGCTGGGGCCAAGCAGGTCACACCCAGCACTGCCTAGGACAAAAGCAGTTAAACCTGATGTATTGAACCTGCATATAATGTAGAGCAGATTTCTTGTAAGTTTCTTGTTTATAATTGCTGATTTGTTGTTTTTTTTTTTTGAGGAGTAATGCCTTGGAGAAAATTGATCTGACACTGATAGTCCAACCTTCCTGAGCTGGGGTAGGTCAGTACACAAGTTCTTAATAGCAGACAAATATTTAAATCCTCCCTTGGAAGGTGAGTGTTGAAATATGTGACCTCATTCACCCCGTTCTTGTCTCCCATTCACTCCTGGTGCTGCCAGATTTCTTGGCCTGTGTCCTGAAAACACTTGGCATTTCTGTGTTGTGACACACGATGTCTGTTTGCCTCAGGACACGCAGCTCCAGGAGCCAGTGCTGCTGGGAAGGATCCGTTTGGCTCTGCTCGCACTCCTCCTCCCACCTTTCCCTCCACCACAGCCCCCCAAATCAGGCTGCGAGGCAGCTGCAGCACTGAAATTAGAATCATTAATCTTTTATGTTTTGCACAAAGGATGAAGAGAAAGACAATTGCTTTTTGAGGAGATCTCACCAAGAACAACGGTGAAGAAGCAGCGTGCATGGCACCGGAGGGGCCGCGTGGCCCGGGGTGTGTGCCAGACTGTCCAGCTTTTGAGCAGTCGGTGCATCTCCTGGTTATGTCACAAACAATGATTTTCTGAGAGAAATCATGACACTGAGGGAAAAAATGTAGGGCAGAGCCAAAAAAGCAGCTCGCTCTTTTCTTACCTGAAATGAGCAGAGCAGCTTTGATGGTTTCCATGGCTATTGCAATTATTTCAGCGCAGAAGAGGTTTGTGGCTCACAGGCCCCCAGTGCCAGCTCTCGATGGTTTTCTCCTTGAGCCAGCACTAATTGTGTCTCACACTTGTGGTGTCTGTAATTTATCCTCTCAGGGGTCCACGTCTTTCAGGGTTTTAAGGTTGTTTAGTGGTGCTTTTCTTCCCATTGAATCTAAACACTCTGGTCCTTCGCTTTTCTGGCCCGACACATCCATTGCAAGCAGGTGGCAGGAAACTACCTGTAGCATGCAGGATCAGGTGCCTGATGAAACCCTTTGCATTAACTTCTCAGATACTGAGATACAAAGAGCTTGGATGGGGAAAGCTGGAAAGAGTAACAGCTGAGCAGCAAGACTTAGTGACCCCTATATGCTGTGTCCAACTGCAGAAACATGCTCCCCAGGCATCACCCCACAGCTGCTGAGCCTGGTCCATTACAGAGATGAGGGCACTGCCAGGATTTTACAAAAATGAAGAAAATCATCATTACTTGAAATAAGAATGTAGTCTTTGCCCTGAATTTCACATTTTCACAAGTTGCAGAAGTCATTTGGTCCTAATTGCAAAATTATTTTATTAGGTCAGTAATAGAGTTCTTAATTTTCTTCTCTTTTTAACCAAATACAGAGAGGAATTATTTTAACTGGGTATGTGAGTCTGACTTGTGTAATTACAGCCTGTTCTGCGAGGCTGAAGTTGCCAAAAACCTTATGCCATGTAAAGTAATTAGTAATAAATGACACTTACACTCACATCAGGTAACACGTACCTGGATCCTGGGCTGGGTGATTGAAATACACGGGAGCAGGGACAAGGCGTGAGCTGGCAGCATCGATCTGTGCTGGCCAGTCAGTTCTCATCAGAGGGTCCTGACAAGGGGCTAATAGCTTTTTCTGAAGATCCAATCCCATTTTCTAGGCAGCGGCTGGTGCTGTGCCGTGTGGGATAACACCTGCTCCAGGTGGCATCGACTGGGAGGGGGCACGTGTGACACCCCAATGCTGTGTCCCAGCAGCTTTATCTGGCTGTGTCATTTCAGTGAAGGGAAAACCCGAATTCCATCTAAGCCCCAACGCCTGGCTTAAAAATTTACATCTGAATTAGTGGAATCAGGAAAAGAATTTCAGTCTACTGAACACTAAGGGTTTAAACTGGGCTTGTTTAAGGCTAGCCACGGAGGTGATCCCTGCAGCACTTCCCGGTCTCTCCTGGAAACCTGCGTACAGGTGAGTAGGACAGGGGCTTAGCAGGGTCCCGTGCAGGAAAGGGGATTCTGCAGAGCCCTGCACGCCCTGCAGCTGGGCTGCAAACTGAGCAGCTCCTTGGTCAGCTTCAGTTAAACAAACAGACTTTGCATAAGCAAACAGGTTTTAGGAGGAGAAATAAACTTTAGATGAACTAACACTGTGAAAACATAAACTTTGGTTGAATAAGCAAACTTTAGTGCAATAAAGAGCTTGAGTTAAATAAGCAAACTCTGCTTAGGGCCAGCTGTGCCAGTGAGGAGGAGGATGAGAGCTCAGCAATCTGCCCAGGAGAAAGACCCCTGAGAGCTGCTGTGACTGGGGACATCATCAGCTCCGGCGGTGCCCCCCAGGATGTCTCCCTGTCCCATGTCAGGTCAGTTCCTCGCTCACCCCTCCGGGCTCGTCCTGTCCCCATCCCGGTCCCCCGAGGGCAATGGGCTGACAGCCCCGCTCTCCTCAGAGCCTCACACCTCGGTGCCAGCACTGGCTGCAGAGTTCTCCATCTGTTTTCCACGTCAGCTCGGGCCGAGCTACTCTAATATCAGCTCTAACCCGTGTGCCTCTGCCTATCTGCCCACAGCCGTGTTCTCCTGCTCCAGCTCCTTATCCTGTTCTGCAGGATAGCAGCAGCCCTGTAAGTCACAGACCTGGAGTGATGTGGGCAGCATAGGAATAATGCCTACATGGAACAAGGATGCAGAATGTAGATAGGAAAGGGCAGGGAGAGATGCCATTCAAGAGTCCCTCAGTTCTGCAATCCAAGGTGAGCAGGGTTCGGGCACTGGGCAGCCTGAGTGTGGTTTGGGGACACCCTGCACCCCAAAAGGTGGGGGAACTGAGCCCCTTTGGAAGACTGAAGGGATTCAGCAGCCCTGTGATGTTTGGTTTCTGTCTTAGGACTGCTGTGAGCCAGACCCACGTCTGCCTCCTGACTTCACTCCCTGTGGTGGCTGGCAGAGTTGATCGAAGCTGTTCTATGCCCTGTCCCCAGAGAAATCCTGGAAATCTTATTTTCCTGCTTTGTGTCCCAACAGTCCCAGTGCTGACCCAAGTCCTCAGGTGCTGACTCTCAGCATCCTTTGGGGTGAGCGGGATCCCCTCCTCTTCCTGAAAAAACTGCCCAAAACTGGGAATCCCTCGCTGCAGTGGTACCTGTGCAGCGGCGGTGCTTGGTGCCGTGTCACAGCTGGGCTGCTCAGCCCTGGCCTCAGTGCCCGGGTTAAGCACCTGCCACAGCAGCAGCATTCCTCCCGGGATTCCTGCGGCCCCTCCTGGCTGCCACAAGCGGGGTGAGCGGCGCTGGCATCACCTCGCCTGCCGGAGCGCCCTCGGAGCGGGCACGCACGGAACGAGCAAGCGGGAGATGTGAAGGCTGCCAGGAGTAAAGGGAATATTTGATCAGACTCCCTCCTCTCTCCTCTGTTCTCGGCTCTCAGCCTCCCTCGGGGCCGGCACCTCGCTGCCTCCAAGCACCACAGCTGCGACAGGTTGGCAGCAGCTCCTCAAAATGGGACCTGCACGGGAATCTCAATGAGATGGAGAAGGTAATCCTCAACCTGTGACTCCCCATGTTCTTTTCTGCACCCTGCACCTTTGTCCCCTTCTCTGTTCCAGCTCCTCTCCACTGTTTTCTGTGCCCATGGTCAGCTTTCCAGTCTCTGTACATGGTCCCTGTGTCCATTCCCAGGACAGAAGGTGCTGCCCCATGCACTGGGGCACAGCTTGCTCAGACACTGTCCTTCCTCAGACATGCCCCTTGTCTGTGCTGTGCTCTGGGCATTCATGTTTCTTCCACATAACCTGCTCCAAGCCAGGGGAACACGGCGCCCAGAGCATCCTCCAGTGGTGACTGGGACCAGCCAGGAACCAGGCTTCTTCCCGCCAGCCTGGCAGCCCTTCCCTGCAGCCCGGAGCATTCCTTCCCCCACTGCTCCTGGCCGCAATCAGCCCGATTATCCCTGGTAATTGTCCCTTCTCTGGGTAATGCTGCTGAGCAGGGACAGGGAGCGTGGCAGTGTTTTTCTGTGACTAAGAAAAGGTGTGTACGTGGCCTTGATTGCAAATGAAAAATTAAGGCCCCGTGTCTTGCATTCATTCCTACTTGATTACACACCAGTACATAAACAAATCTTCACCCAGTTGCCTGAGGGGTGTCAGTGATCCACCTTTGCTTCGCTCGCCTCTCCTCCAGCAAATCTATAACGCATTTAATCTTCGCCACTCACTCTCCTCAGGTTTTAAATGTCTAATTTGCTGCCAAGAGCAGCTCCAATTCTCACTGTGCTGCTGCTTTATCTGCCTGGTGTTTGCCTGATTGCTTGGCTGCTCAGCTGGAGCATCAGGGTGTCCCTGGTCCTGGGGAGGGGACCCACAGCAGGGCACAGGGGCAGCAGCCCTGCCTCGAGCTGTGCCCTGGCCCACAGTGCTCATGCCATGGTTAATGGGCTGCTGTAGAGCAAACCCAAAACTTCACAGGCTGGCAGGTTGAGGGAGGGGAAATTAAATCTGCGGTGGCCTGGCAAGCTCCAGGTTAGGGAGCTGGGTCACAGGAGAGCTTAGCAGAATTTTGCAGTGAGGCAAAGGGAAATGAGGAGCAGGGAGCAAGGCTTGATGAGGCTGGTGGACCCTTTGTGCATTCAGTGGAAATCCTTGGATCATCAGCTTCTCCTGTTGAGACTGGGAGGGTCACAAGCAGATCATGCCAAATGTGCCCATCAAAGCCCTTGAGCTCTGGAGGAGCTGCCATCACCTACCACCACTGTGCTCCCACAGCCTGCCCCTGCCTGTTTGGTCCATGGGGACTGGTCACCCTGGCCAGCACTGGGAGTGATGCTGGGAGCCTCTCTGGGACTGGGGACAGAGGCTGCCAGCCCATGGACAGGGTGAGAGCCACATTCTGCCTCTACTCATCCCCTCAAGCTCCTCAGGGCTGTGTTTGAGCTGTACACCTGAGGTGAGTCTGCTTGGAGCAAAACCAGTTCAGATTATCAAACTCCCCATAAATCTTGCAGCACATCTTCTTGTGTCTGGGTGTGTGTATATGTGCTGCTTTCTTTTTATTTAATGCTCTATTGAGGTCTGAGGCTTTTCCTTCCACTGGCTTTTATCTAGTCATGACTCCTACAATATTTAATCTCTATCAGAAACTGTAAGCCCTGTATTTATTTTATGGGTCAGTTGTTCATCCTTTTCCCTTGATGTTCTCACTGGCAGTGGAGAGTGTAGAAGGTGGAAAAAGAGAGAAAAGGAGATGGAAGGGGGAAAGAAAGCCCTGCTTGTTTCTGCCCGTCAACATTTGTCCAAATGACAGGCCAACAAATCAGAGCTCTGAAGGCTAATGGCAGGCAGTGAAATCCAGCAGAGAGTAAAAGGGTGCATGAAAGGGATGGTGGAAATTTCCATCCCCAGGCAGATCTCAGCCCTGTCTCAGGCAGGCTCCTCTCTGCAAGCCCTGGCTCCGTTTTTTCCCCCAAAGTGGGAGACTTGGATATCACAGGAGCTGGGATTCCTGCATCCTTACTGAGGCCAGCCCAGTCCTGCACAGGTGGGGGCTGCAGGTGGCACCAAGAGCATCCACAGTCCCCATGTGTGACCAAAAGGTGACACACCTGCCAGTCTGATTGTCACTTTACTATCTAGAAAGTCTTTGCTCATATTTGAGATGAATAAAAGATTAGAGTTACAGGGGAGAGACAACACCAAAGGTTAAGGCGAACCACTGAATTTACTGTATTTGCTGCAGAGACATAAATCGGGAGGAGGTAAGTGCTGCCTGGGCATCCCAAATCAGCTTTAAAGATCCACCTGCAGCCTCCAGTCCTCCTCGGGGTGCAGAGGAAGGAGCAGGCGGAGCAGTATCCTTCCATGGAGCCCTGGTTTCCCCAGGGAGCGTGGGATGGTGCAGGAAAGAAGCCGGACCCAGGAGCTGCTGCTGGGGCAGGACCAGGGGAAAAGAGATGATCCGTTTGTTACCTGGGGTACAGAAGTGTTTGCCAGCTTGTTGGCCCTGCCTGGTTGAAAGGCAAAGAATATTTCACATCTCCAGTGCTATCGGCAGTGTGGGCAGGCAAAGATTCTCTTCCTTCTTTCCCTCCATTCCTCTCAGGTTTTGGGGGTTTTTTCCCCCAAAGTCAGAAAAATCTGTCAGAACATTTATCAGAAATCCGTATGAACTGGCTGAGAGCCACAAAGAGTAATCTGTGTGGAGCTAATCTGAGTGAACAAAGTCACCACAGGCTTGCCATGGGCACTCAGATAAGGATTTATCATAGGGAATTTGGGTGAAACGTGAATTGCTTCTGGGAAGTGGGATGCAAATGTGGTTTTTCCAGGGTTTTACCTGGGAGATCCAATTGGGAAGGGGAGAGCAGGGTTCCCTGCCATGATCACAGGCAGCTCCAAGTAGCAGAAAGATGTCTCCCCTGCAACAGGTGGAATTTGGGTTCAAGAGAATGTGTGCTACTACTCAGGCAAAATAGACAAGGCCATTCTTGCAGCATTGCTTGAGGTCACCTCTCCAAAGCTGAGGAGCTTGCTCATTTTCTTTGTTCCCTTTCCTTTTATTTGGGATGGTTAAAGCTGAAATCTCCTGTCAGCTGTCATCCTTCAGTGTCTTTGTGCTTGACCTGTGCAGAGAAATGGGCGGGTGGCTACGGAAAGTGTCAGGTTGGGAAACGGCATCTCCCAGGCTGTTGATTTACTGATTTGCATCAAGGGAGATGGAGCCAGGGCTGGGAGGGGGTGGAGGGGCTTCCTTGGTGCTTCTCACTCATCATTAGCACCGGTGGTGTGGGGCACAAGGTGCTGCTGGTTCCCCTGCACTGTGCTCAGCTGTGCTGTGCCACTTTGGCAGCTCTCTCTGGGCATTTTGAGTGTGTGTGGAGGCTGCCTGTGTCCTGGACTGTACAGCCTGCTGGGAGGATGAGTAGGTCCTGGGAGATGGTGCTGAGCTCTACTCTGAACATCCTCCAAGGCAGGGAGTGGCTGGCCCTGTGCTCTTCATTTCCTTGTAAGAGATGCAGGGTGGCATAGCACGAGCTGGAAGAACATTCCAAGTGTTGTCTGGAGACAACTGGCCCAGATACGGCACAGAGACAACATTTAAAACCTCATTTAAGTGAACACAATGAGAGGGCTCTTGGGTAGAAGGAGAATTAATTAATCTCATTCCTACGTAGATACTTTTAATTAAATGGAAGTGCGTGGTCTTTATTTTTTTAAAAAAAGGCACATGGAGAAGAGCTGGTGCCTTTGTGTGAGCCTGTGAGAGGAGGATGGGGAGCAAGATTATTCTTTTTTGAGTGTTTTCAAGAGGAGTGAGCATCAGATCAGGAGATGTCCGTATTGTCAGAGTGTGCACTGAACATTTTCTTTCATCTGGGAGGGTGGCAAATGCATTTTCTTGTCAGCTGCCTCAGAAGGTTCCTTCTTGCAGACTTGTCCTTGCTGGGTGGCTCCACACAGGGATGGGACCCCCATGTGGGTCTTGGCACAGCTGTGTCTTCAAATGGGCTGGTTCTGGATGTGCTCCTGTTCCCCGCTTGCCTTCTCTGCATCTCGCTCCCTCTCCTCTCCCCGTGGTGAGCCCCCACCCCAGTCACTTGCCCCCAGTCATCCACAAAGCCTCTCTGCCATGAGGAAGCAGTGACGGCTGTGAGAGCTGGCAGCCCTGGGGAGGGCTCTGGCAGCAGTGGCTGGACGTGCTGGCTGCGTGTTCACAGCTCAGACGATGCTGTGCTGCAGCTGAGGCTGGCAGGGGAGCCAGGAGGGATCCAGGGGAGAGGAGTGAAATTCAATCAGAGAAGTGCGAGGTCTCTGGTGCTGTCCAGGCACTGCCAACACATGTTCTCCTCTCTGCCTCAGAGCACTGACTGCTGCTCAGCTGTTACAGGAAGGGAGGCAATGGGATTTCTCTTGGACTCAGGAAGCTGACATGGCCAGGGACCTCCTGGCTGCTTTGTCGCACCAGCATCTGCCAAACTTGCTGCTCATGAGCATCTCACTAAAAGCAGATGCTGCCATTCAAACACAGGCACATGGTTCCACCTTCCAAAGTGTAATTTAATTTTCCTAGCTGGAGTGCTGCAGCGTGCAGACACGCAGGTCCCCACCTGCCCATGTTACTGCTCCAGCAGGCTTGGCCTGCCCTGCACAGGACCCACCACGCCGAGGGGGACTGGATTGTGCCCCCAGCTGCAGCAGCCCCTCGGTGTCCCCAGCAGACCCTGTCTGAGGAGGGTCAGTGCCTTGTCTCTGCTGCGTGAGGGGGACGGGGCTCATTCCCCTCCCTGTCTGCCAGGGGTGAAAACAAGCCCCAGACTGGAACCTGGCTGAGTTCTTCCCGTGTCTGCAAATGCATCCTCTGCCTTGGTTTATGGCTCTGTCCCAAATCAGCCAGACAGGTGGTTTTGGGGGTGGGTACAAGGTATATTTTCCAAGGCTTAGTGCCAGCTGTTTGCTATCCTTGGCTCACGCTGTGCTGCTGTTATTCCCAATAGGATGATGAATCCACTGTCAAGAGAACAGATACCAGCAAAAACTGTCTCCCCAGATTTAGTGAGTATTTGCATGAGCTTCACAGCTCATCTGAATGTTTGCTGGTAACACATGACACACGGGCAGAGCAGAGGCATTGAGTTTGGATGTCACGGTGATGGAAACAGCATGGAAGCCTGCCCAGAGCAGAGCAGGATGCTCACAGCTACGATGGAAACCTGCCTTATTTATTATCACGTTACCTCAGGCACCCATCAGATGGCTCAAAGGACTGTATTTTCTAACCTAAAGCTGGTTATGGCACACTGGATCTTTCCTGAGGATGCAGTGTGACTCCATGCTCTGATTTCAGTAGAGAAATGGGTTTGTTCGTTATGTGGAGCTGCTGGAATAAATCAGCCCTACCAAAGAGGTACTGTTCACCTGCTGTGATGTGGAGCACAAATATTAGGGAACATTGGCAATTGTCTGGTTGATGGAGCACAGTCTGGACCTCAGATCCAGAGATCTGAGTTTTCCTGTTGTGCATTGCTGTCTGTTCCCTTCTCCATATCCTTGCCACCCAATAAAGAGTTTGTGCAGGTGTGAGGGCACTGCGGGAGTTGCCTGGATCTGTCCTGCCTTGGGACACCACACAGATTTTCAGGCTCACTCCATGCAATTCCCTGCTCCTTGCCTGAGGAATGGGGCAGCTGTAACTGCCTGTGGGTGCCCTGCCAGGGCTGCAAGGCAGTTTGTTGTTGCTTAGTTGGGTGGTGGGGTTTTGTTCCCTCTTTTTTGTTCCCAGTTTTAGGGACTCACCACAACAATCACTGAGCTTAAGGAATGTACTTGGCTTTTCCCCAGTAAAAATAGTGTTGCTTTATTATCCTGTCATGTTTTGGTGAAAGGTGGGAACACAGGTCTCTGCGGTCGCCCCTCGGAGTGACAGGATGTTAATGAATTGAGAAATGGCTGCGGACGGCGCTGCCCGCATCACATCTTCATTAGCATCCTTCTCCCAGAGACTGCTGTGATTAACAGTGTCACCACAGACGGGACAGGAATGAATAACAACGGCCCATCTTCCACAGCAACTGCGCCTCTTGCTCAGCAGAGGAGCAGGGACCCCGTGGAGAACTTCCAGCCACAGTTTGGATCCTGCCACGTTGCCTTTACTGGGGTTTGTTAAGCAGCTGCTGTTGCTCTGTCTGCAGCTGGAATGACCTTTATGGCTTGGGTTAGAGGGTGGGGAAAGCAGTGACTGCTGTGCTGGGAAACACTCAGGAACTGCGGGCTTCTTTGTTCCCATGAGGGGTCTCATAAAACATCTGCACTCCCCCAGGTGTGTGCCTGTACCCAGGAGGAACTGCCCGGGCTGTAGGAAGGTTATTGCAAAGGCAAATATTGCTTCCAAATCTGTTGGAGAGTTTGTATCTGGGGGCTGGCGGGGGGAACTGCTGCTTCCCAAGCCATCCTCATCCTGCTGGCATCCCAGCAGCACCACAGCTCAGAACTAACCCACGGCAGTTTGTGAGAGCACAGGAGAAGGGAATACAGGGGGCCTCCCCCCGGTAAGTAACAGTGTGTTAATTACCCAATCCAGCCTCGCCCCTGATGAGTCCAGAAAGGTAAGTGTGATAAAAGGTCTGAAAAGATAAGTGTGATAAAAAGGGGTGGGTTTGCTGGTGAGGAGGGGATTATGAAGGAGGCGGAACCTTGAGGAAGAGGGAACTAGAGGATCCTGAAGCAGAAGGATCTTGGGGAGAGACAATCCCTGCTGTGAGGTCAGTCTGGGGCTGCAGTCACAGTCTGGCTGGGAAAAAGCCTGCATTCAGAGTCTGCAAACTAACACCTGCAGTCAGAGGTTCCAAGGGAAACCTACAGCAGGAGCTGCTGCAGCCAGAGTCAGGGAATGGTTGGAGTCAGGGAATGGCTGGAGTCAGGATGGCTGAGCTGTAAAGGGGAATAAACCAGGACCCTTCTCATGCTGTGATAAACAAGAAGTCTGTGTCAGGGGTCATTTCTACCTTCTATCAAGAAAGCTGCTGCAACACGACAGAAGCAACTCGAGCCATCCCTGGGTCAGGTCTGCCATCCCCAACACCTCGTGCTTATCCAACACCACAGTGTCCCACTCCAGGCTCAGCAGAGGGACCTGTAACAGGTCTCTCATTTCCACAAGGGGCTTTTTACGAGCTGGCTCTGAGCACTCTGAGTTACTGTACAGAGGCTGTGTGTACATGTAGGGAGCCATTCAAGAGGCCAGGGGAGTGGAGTCACTTTTCATGTGCCACCACCTGCTCCTTTGAAGTGCCATGAGCAGGGAAGGACACTGAAGCTGTATAAAACTGAGAAACTCGTAGAGGTCAAAAGAATAAATTATAGTAATTTTTAGGTTTTTGTGGGTTGTTTATCTCCCCTGTTTTCAAGTCAGTCTAATCAAATGTGGATTTGCCACAATCACAGCTTATGCTAACCTTCACCTGGAGGTATTAATATGCATGACGCTTGTTAAGTGTTTGCTTAATTTTTATTTATGGAAACTAGACTCTGTGAAGTGTAGCTGAGCTGGCTGGAGAGCACGTGTGCAGGGTGTGCTGGAGGGGGAAGCAGCCAGGAGGTGGAGGCTGGGGGTGCTGGCCAGGAGGGCTGGTCCTGCAGCCCCTCAGTCCGGAGCACATGGTCATCAGGTCAGTGCTGATGTCTCAGCGGACTGGAGAGCTGGCAGGGGGAGCTCACTCATCACCAGGAATGCTTGACCCCAGCCCTGGGTGCCTGTTTAATGCTCTGAACCTTGTGTGCCGTTTTTCTCATCTCTGGAAGATGTGCTCACAGGTCACTCAACAGCAATAGTGCTGTGTCCTGGGAGAGAGGCGGGGAAAAGGAGTCAGTAGTGGGGGATTTTCCTGCAAATAGCTCTTATTTTTAGCCTGGCTTTTGGGAAGTCAAAAGGGAAGGAAAGGACAGGATTTATTTTTAGCATCTATTCTTGCCAAAGCTGATCTGAGGTCTGCAGGCTGAAGGACAAGTTACTCCAAGGCCCAATTCCTCAGTGTCCTCCCGTGGCAGGATGCAGCGAGCATCACACCCGTGCTGTGTCCCTGTGGCTGTGTCTCGGGAAGAGTCCATGGAGACAGCACAGGCTGAGGTGTTTCCAGAGGCCACTGCTGTGTTTGCAGGCTCCCCAGGCTCTCTGAACCTCATCCCAAGGACAAAAAGGATGATCAGAGCTCAGTTCCATCACAGTGTTGCCAGTCCTGTGCCCAAGAGAGGTGTTTGAGGGGTCACAGTGGCCAGAGACCATGCAGGGGATCTGGGAAATGTTTGAATAATCAGTGAACTGAAAGGGGACTAAGCCTGCAGGGAATCAGGTGACTGAAAATGGATGAAAGCTTCTGCTGCCCCATCCTTTAAATCAAAGAGAGATCTTCCCAAAGCCTGCCCCCATGCATCGCAGCCAGCCCTTGGCACGTGGAGGGATTGATCCAAACTGTAATGGGCTCCCTCCCTGCCCTGCCTCTGCGGCGAGTCTATAAATAATCATTTACCATTGCCCTCTGATCCAGAGGCTTTATTGAAATCTGCAGCACTGAATGTTTTTACAGGGACCTGGGTGTGTTCTGACAGTCAGCCCTAATCTCAGCATTGATTATGGCATCAATATTTGCTCGGGTTGTTGTTCTGATCCCCCGGAGCAGGCGGTGGGTGGCGGCCCTGCCTGGCGCATCCCTCCTCTCCCAGACCCGGCCCCTCCGTCCTGCACAATAGCAGCTGATGGCAGCGAGCAGCCGGCTCCCGAAACAACCCCGCCAGCCGTCTCCTGGAAACCCTTAACGCATTCATAATACGAGTATTTATGTATCTGAATTAAAAAAGAAAGGAAAAAAGCCCTAACCTTGGGGAGGGGGGAGCTCGGGGATGGCAGAAAGGTTGCAGTGATTAAAGAAAGCTCAGAGCATTCGAGCAATATTAAATCTGACGGGCATAATGACGACTGAGATCTGATAGAACAGAGAGAAGGCTGGAAAGAAAGGGCTGGTATTTTTCCCTGATGTAACATAATGGTCACATTTTTCTTTCACAATGGTTTTTCTGAGATAAAGAACAAATTATACTGATTTGATTGCTACTTAGAAATACTTAAAATTGAAAAAGACAGCAGGTGGGCATGGTTAGGAAGGAGGGTTATTTTAGCATAACAGATGCATGCATAAAGCATTGCGGAGCCAATTTTTTAATCATGAGACCCCCCAAAAAAACGCCTTTGGAGTCTTTCTGTGCGAGGTGGGAGGTGAGGAGGAGTGTGGGGGACACTGGGGGGATGGAGCAGAAGGTTCCTCTGCTGCTGCCAGGGCAGGATGCAGCAGGGGAGCAGTCCTTGCACCAACTGGGGCGTGTCCTGGTGCAAAATAAATCTGACAAGGGACATTTTGTTATGGAGAAGGCGATGATCTCCCAGGGCAGTGGGCTACTGGTGCCTGGGCTGGCTACACCAGGAGCTGGCACAGCCCAGGGTGCCAGGCTGGAGGGACAAAGCCTCCTCAAACACAGCTCTGGCAGGGTGTGCTCTTCAAAGACACACGTGGCCATGTTTAATTATTCCCACAATTAAAAATTACTTGTTTACTCAGATTTATGCAGCGCTAATAAATATGCCTTGGAAATTACTTAAGTAACTAGGGTTTGCTTATAAAAACACCATATATAAAGCAAGTGCTTTGCTTGGTTAATCAATTAATTCTCATTTAATTACTGGGAATTGCTGCCGGTGACTGGCCACGGCTCCAATTTGCTCACAGAATGGACGTGCCTGTCTACAGCTGCAGATAAATGATGTCAGGGAGGGCTGTGGTCTGGCGAGGCCAGGGCTGCACCCCTGCAGAGCTGTCCCTGCTGGAATGGGAGTGCCAGGAGGGCTCCCATTCCTGGAAATACCATCGGTGGCTGCTCATCTGCCAGCCCCAGGGTTCAGGGTGGGCAGCCAGGGCAGGCTGCAGGATGGATGTACCATACCCTGCCAAAGCAGCCAGGGGGAGTTCCTTCATTCTGTCAGAACAAATCATCTGTTCCTTTATGTCTCTTAATTTAAAATTTAAAAGAGGTTCAGGCCTGGGTGACCATTTCCAGCAGTTTCCAAACCAAACTCCATCCTTCATTTTCGCATTCCCATGAGCAGGGTGACACAACAAGCTATAACAGAAGCAAACCTGTTAATTCCAAAATTTTGTTTCCATGACACCAAGAAAGTTTCATTTGGTGAAAAAGTGCATTTTATGTTTCTTTTCTAATGGTATTTTAAAAACATCTTGGATTTTCCCACGACTCTCCTGAGCTCCCTGCCCAAGCCCAGGCCTTCCCTGCAGTGATCATTATTGCAACAGGGAGAAACAGCCCCCCTTGCTGCAGAGGAGAAACTATGCAGGTTCTCTACTGACCTCAGGAGTAATTTTCAGACAAAAAAGACTATTTGATTATCTAACCTGACCCCTTGTTAAATATTAAACACATAATTCAATCAGACCTGCTGCTTTTGAGCTTCTGTTTGGCTAAGGGAGAAGACTGGTTTATAAACGAGACCTTGTACCCTGGAGTGCCTGAGCTCTGCTGCAAGGCTCATCAGCCCTCGAGCTCTGCTCATGGCTTTGGTTTCCAGGTGTTTTTGCACCAGCCAGAGAGGGAATAAGCTGGGAAAAGTGGGCAAAACAAGCTAAGAGCATCCTGGCTGGGGAGGAGGGCAGGCAGAGAGCTGCTGGCACTGGGGCAATGCTCCTGGCATGAGCAGCACCAGCCAGACTCTGTGTGAGTGTCTTTCTCCTCTTTCCTTTTCCCTTTTTTCTTCCTCTAATCCTGCCTGTCCTGGTGCATCCACTGGGGCCTCCTGTGAAAGTACGGATTTGTCTGGCTTTTGTGTTTAATCCCAAATCTGTCAAGCCCTGTTAAATTTGATGGTGCCTGAAAGGTCTGGTGTTAAGCAAACAGGTGGTGACCAGAGCCTTTGCTGGGAATCAGATGGAAGCCTAATCCTAAAGTAATGTTTTTCCCTGTAAGCCAGGGAGGCCCAGGGTGTGAGGAAGGAGGGGAGCTGGGAGCAGTGCTGTGCTGCTGCCTGCCCTGCGTGGGATGGGTGCCTGGCAGCCCTCTGCAATCCCTGATGGGCCATGTGCTGCTCCATTCCCATCCCTCCTGCCAGTGAAGGGGCACCCAGACAGGGATGGGAGGCATCCATCCCTCCCTCCATCCGTCCCACCAGCAGAGCACTGCTGCAGGTGGATTTCGCCAACGCTCTGAATGCCCTCAAATGACATCACCCCACAGAGATTCAAGCAGCTCTGTCTGGCACAAGTGTCCCCTGCACTACATCATCATCCTGGGAGTGAGGGAGGCACTGGGACACAGGCAGGTGAGGTGCCTGTCTCACAGGACTGATGCCTAACCCTTCTTTTTCTCTCCTTCCTTCCCACTGCAGCTCACAGGCTGAGGATGGTACTTTTCATTAGGCGAGTATTACTGGTCATGTAATTGAAATTCAGCTTTAAGGCTGAAACTCCAAAGCAATGAGCCTTGAAGGAAAATGCAAAGCTCACCTTTGCTCCCACCTCGTTCCTGCCTCCCCAAGCGAGGAGCAGCCACGTGCCCCAGGAACAGCCCAGCCCATGGCTCCTGTGCCAGGGCTGCTTGGTGCTTTTATTTTAATCTGGTTTTGCCCTTTTTCACCACACAGTGCTCCCCTGGAAGTTCATAGGGTTAATTTGAAGCAGTGGCACTGTCTTTTCCTTTTTCTCCTCAAAACAGCAATAATTATCAGGATCCATCTGCCCCTGTCCTTTCTGACTGTCACCTTCAGGGTCACTGTGGGTACAGCCAGAGTGTCAGGGTCTGCGTTTCCTGGCACAGCGAGGGAATGGGAATGGGAATGGCTGGAGCCTTGCCTTGCTCCCCAGCTGCTGCTGCAGTTCCCAAAGACGAGCAGAAATGAAGATGTATCTGTTCCCATCCGCAGATAAACCAGGCGCTTTTGGTAAATTAAAGTAATTCATTGTGCATCTCCAGACAAATATGTGTGTGCGCCTTGTTATTAATTCAGGCTCTGTTTTTCATTCACTTTTTTTCTGCAGCTAATTACCTGTCAGAGAGAGTTCTCTGCTGGTCCATGTGCTGAGTGGCTGTTCGGTGAGTGAGCCACAGGGAGAGGAGGTGCCGAGTGTCCTCAGGCTGCTCTAAGGGCACCCAGGTGATGTGGGCAGGAAGGGGAATGCTGGGCTGGAATGCAGGAAATTCCTCATCTGTGTGTCCACATGGCTTCTTTTGAGGGACTAGAGGTGGAAAAGGCGAGGAAAGAGTGTCCTGACCACCCCGGTGCTTGCCAGGATTTGTGACAAGAAGCTGCTGACCAGCTGAGGAATCCATCAACTGCTCTTTGCCAACATTTTCACAAGGGTGAGATGTTGAGGTCCAGTATTTTGAACAAGGTTTCTGCTGGAAACTCCACCTGCTCAGCTGAATCCTGGCTACTTCAGGAGTGTCTGCTGTGTTTTCTCTGTCCTGTGTTGCTTTATGTAGGGCTGACAAAGGAGTGAGCTGCTGTTGTGAGACACAAGTGGGTACATGAGAGGTTATTATAAGCACATTAGCAGAATTAATTATTTATACATTTATAAGAAATTATCGATCCGTTGGGTCCTAATCATGCAGTTACTCATCAAATGATCTTTTTCTCACACATTAACCCTTTTCAACCCACTACAAAAGGATGTTGTGTATAAACTCTGACAAGTGGAAGTAGATGTTTTTCCTGGGCATTGCTTTGGGCCATTGGGATAACCACAGTGGAACATGTGAATCCAGCAGGAACACGGGTGCTGGCAGGTGAGTAATCAGCATCTAGGGGGTGAGAAATCCTCAAAAGACAGGGATTTGCCGGGTCTGAATGCTGCTGGGTCAGCTGGATGGTTCCTTTGGCTGTGGGATGGGGCAGCCACCAGCACATGGAACACCCCCTGCCCTGCCCTGCACAGCCACACACTCGTGGCTCCATGCTGAGCTCGCTCCGAGTTTGCTGATGGAAACAACTCTGGAGCCAACCTCCAGGGACCCCATGAGGTTTGTGTTGCTTTCAGCAGAATAATGCAATTCTTCATATTTTATTAACCATAATAACACCAGTCTCTAGCTGTTGCTATATCCCCATCCACATTTTTTTTTCCAACTTTCCAATTATTTCAGCTCTTTGCACCTTGCTGACAGAAAATACATCGTAGTGCAGTTTCTTTGGGGCACAGTGAGCCTGACACTGCATGAACCAGAGGCGTGGAGGGGAATGGGTGCTCCCCATCACCCACAGCCTCTGTGACACCCCAGCAGCCCTCCCCTGGTCCTCTCACATTCCAGCAGAGTCTCCCAGTCCCTGCACGTCCCTCACACACACCCCAGGCCGCGTTAGAAATTGCAGAAACTGTTGGGGAGATTTATTCTCCATAAAAAATGTGTGACTGTTATGCCAAGTTGTTGCATTTTTCTGTCTTTGCTTTAATGGGTGCTAAAACTGATTGACTCTCTGGCTTTAGACAACTCCACGGCATATTTGTTGGGGCAGGATTGATTTTTTTTTTTTGGCCCCCCACTTTTTTAACAGAGCAGCCACCTGACGACTTCAAGTTACGAACTTTGAGCTAAATTATGAACCTTTTAGTTTTGCATTACGAGGAGTATCTGAAACCTGATTTGCTACATCAAACCACATTAGTTGTGTTATGTTATTTTCTAAAAACACATTTCGGAGAAATAACTCCAATCTGTGTTGCATTTTATAGACCAAAATAATTGAATGGCGGCTGTTTGTAATTTTAGCAATCTCTTAACCTTAATCATATTTAATGGCTTTTCTCTTCAGGCTAACAGGAGGGAAAAAAACATATTTCAGCTCCATCATGGAGCAGCACTACAGTAATGCACTCCCGGCTCCGGCAGGCACTGTAAATTCCTGCTTTCTGAATTGTTGGTTCAGGACAATCATTCAGCAGGGAATTACTTTCTCCTCTATGAAATAAATGAGATGTTAAACTAGTTTTCTGCTTCCTGCGGTAGGAGCAGGGCGACTGGCAGACCTGGGGAAGGCAAAAACAAGCACCCGACCCCAGCTGGTCACCGGGCAGCGCGGAAAGGGATCGGGTGAAAGCCGGGCAGGAAAATCACTGAGCCGGGACACTGCCCTGACAGGGGATGCAGCCAGGGGGTCACAGTGCCCCGGGCCCCTTCTCCCCCCAGCTCCCCCTGCACCCACCTGCCTGATCTGGCAGTGCTGATGCTCTGACCACTGTCACAGGGGCAGTGATGCTGCCAAAAATCCCCCATCTCCCGTTCTAAAAGTGAATTATCATTCCTCATCCTCCCAAGGGTTTGATTTTGGGGTTATTTGTGTGGGTTTTACACAGGCGACTGAGTCAGAAACATTTCCGTGGCATTGCTGATTGAAACTCCAGTTGCTTTGGTAATTGCAGTATGTTTCAGGGAAGAGGGCTGGAACTTCCCCCCAACAGGTGCTGCTGTCCGGCTGCTGAGGCGTTGGCCAGGTACCTGTTGTGTGCAGGCTGGATCCCTGCCCTGTGCTTGCCCCGTGTATTACTCCTGTTCCACCGGCTGCTCTGCTGAGAATTACGGTGCCGCCGGGAGGAATAAACAACCATTATATCCCGGCGCAGGGAAGGAGGTTAATTTCTCCCCATAGGAGCTCTGATCCTTCGGAACTCTCTCCCATTGTACTCATGAAAAATAGGTTAGTGTAATTAGGGATACCGGCCTGGGCAGCAAAGGAGAGGCATGATGGTGATTAACTCGGTGCATGCGGGAGAGGTCACCTTCTCTCACCCTGCCAGGGAAGAAAAAAAAACCTCTTTTTCTAGCCCCCCCACCAGACATGCTGGAACTATGTGAGTGACAGGGTATTGTCCATAACAATACTCAGAGTTTTGTATGAGATGGAAACCTTCAAAGACTGAAAGAAATTCCCCCAAATCTCTGGCTTCTATCAGGTGGAATATTGATGCTGTTTTAACAGGGTCCTTTTTATGCCATTTCTACAGGTGGATTTTTTACAAAATAGTGGTATTTAAAAGGCAGATTCCTCCCTTATACCCTCCCTGGTTCTGGGTCCCACCAGAGCAAGCTTCTAAAAAGGTCCTTGATATATCATTTGCAGTAATGGCTCCTGCAGTCAGTCTGTACCATGGAGAAGTCAGCAGATCTGTCCTCTTAAGCTCTGGCAGATTCCTTGCAGACCAGGGTCCATCTGGGATCTGGGAGGGAGAGAGAGCACCCAAACCAGGAGCCTCAGCTGTGGGACGTTCTTCTCTCCTAAATGTTTTGAGTGCATTATGCGTGAGAGGTTCAGCCAGTGACTGATATAAGAGAGAGCAAGACCTAGGGGGAAAAACCCAAAAGTTCCATTTTGTTCTTTCCCCTAAAAGGTTGACAGTTCTGAAGCTGGCCCACGTGTTTGAAAATCTTCAGCGAAGTCAAGCGTAAAGTTCCTCAACCAAGGAGCTCACACCCCTTCGTGCTTGGCAACATCTGAGGCTGGAGGAAAATGATAATTGCCTTTTCATTCTTCTCAGTGGCATCAGGAAACATTAAAATTGAGTTTTGTTGGTCACGTGGGAGCGTCATCCATCAGCAGCACGGTGTGTGAGAGCGCAATGGAGAGCTTCTCCCACTGCAGGCAAAAGGCATTATTAAAGAAACTAATCACTAAAAAAAATAGTACAAATAACCTACTTGTCTGGTGAGCCTGATGGCTTTATTTTTGTATTCTCCAGCATAATGAGCGCAGTCTGGGCTGCTTGGATCTCCAAGGTGGTGATTGGTTTTAAATGTCTTTGCTAACCACTCCACATTGAGCCCATAAATCTGGGTTTGGGTAACTGAGAGCCAGGCTCCCGAGCTCCCAGTTAGGATGAGGTGTTAATTAAACACACGCTTAGGAAGATGCAGAGATGCAATCCTTCAGCCCCTAAACGTGCTGCCATCACTGTTCTGGGTGCCGGGTTCTGTCAGTGACAGCCCAAAGCCTTTGAGACCATTTCCCACAGGATTCTCCTGGAGAAATTGGCTGCTCATGGCTTGGGTGGGTGTACTATTGGCTGAGTAAAGCCTGGCTGGGTGGCTGGGCCCCAAGGGTGGTGGGGAATGGAGTTATATCCAATATCACCCCACTTCCCATTAAACACAGAGATACAGCCCTGAATGAAACACAGCCTGTGTTTTCCCCTGTTAAATTAAATGATGTCTGAAATGTGTTGGGACCTTGGCCCTGGGGCTACATTTAACCTCAAGCAACACAAAAATATGACTTTTTTTTTTCCAATCAACATACCAGGCTTTCTTCTTCTCAGAAGACAAAATATTAACTCTGTCTGCTTTGAGCAGTTTTGATTCCGTTGTCCCTCTCCCTAACTGCAAGCTGGAGCTAATGCACAGGGATGGAAGTCAGGCACAACTTCCAAACTGTTTTCTTTTAAGCAGCCCATTACACATTAACCTGCAAGACTGTATTTTAAGAGAGCCTTGTTCATCACCTCAGAAAAGTCAAATTAACATAATATCTGGAAAAGAACAATGGAGATAGAAACTGTTAGTCATTGTTGATGGAACAGGTAAGTTTCATGGCATGATCTGCTGAATATTCATACCATATTGTTTTTGACATTTAAGAACTCAATTATCAGCTGACTAATCAGTCTTTTACAGGACATTATTTTTGTGATGGAAAACGCAGTGCTGGTAAGCCTCGAGGGAAACACTGCTCAGAGAGATCTTGGATCTTGTTTTATTCTGAAGGCAGGGTTTTTCTTTATTAAATAGATTAATTTAGCCCTTCTACCAGCAAGTGACTCGGAGCCCTCTTGCAGGGTGGGCAGATTTTATCCAGTCTTCCCAGCTCTGTGTGACACTAGGGCTTGGAAGCATCCTTCCCACCAGAGCCAGGGCTGGCCCTGCTGAGATGCTTGGGGGTATTCTGGGAGGGAAATAGGAGCAGCCTCTGGTCTGGTCAGGAGCTCCAGCACAGCAAGGTTCCCACATGCTTGGGAACCTCAAAATGCAATGACTGTCTCTGAAAGGAAGAAAGAGCTGGGAACAGTCTAAGCCTCAAGAAAGATACCCAAATCTTGTCCTTTCGCTTTCTTTCTCTTTTTTTGGAAGGCATTTTGGAAATCTAGTGATAATCTTTGTGTAATTTACCTCTTGCATTGAACAGCTCAGGGACCAGCTTTCCACTTGATAGATTATTTTGACATATTTACTCATAGCTTTGTCTGTCTCAGCAGCATCCCCATAAAAACCTCAAACTTTAAATTAATACGTGGGGACTGGGATTTTTCTTGCCTGCAGTTGAGCAGTCTCTTAACACACTCTCCTCTCCCTGGCTTTTAGTTATGTTTAGGTCTAAAAGTGTAACTACAAGAAAGCACTGAGTGCATTTGTTGTAGAGCAAAATGGAGATTTTTGCCGAGGGTTTGGTGGTGGGGAGCTGCCCTCGGCCATCCCGGTGACCACGGTGTCAGCGGCGCTGCTCCTCTGCACAGCATCGGGGCACAAAGCAGGGCAGGGCGACAATTCCCCACAGGTTTAGTCTGATCTATGGAAGAAAGCAAGCACATTATTTCACCTTGGTGAAACGTGACAGTTATTAATAACCCCATTAAGAGCGGTGCCACTCGGCTCTGTTTAGGCAGGCGACGCTGGAATGATTGCTGGGAAGCGGGAGGGCTCCCCCGACTTCCCGAGTTAACAAGATGTTGTGTTGCTGAACATTGTTTTTGTGTTTCGGTAACGAGCTGCGCTCGGGGTGTTGTGGGTCGGATCAATAGGAGCACTGGCCCCCTCCATCACCCCTGCAGAGAGCGGAGAAGGACAGCACTGAAGGATTTCTTACCGGTTTTTAAAACAGCTGCTTTCTTTTACACTCATGTTTATCGCACACTTCAGAGGGGTCTTTGGGTTTGTTTCTTCTTTTGCAGAGAAGCTTTACTCCCTTGGCAGGCAGCCTGGCTCACGGAATGCTGGAGAGGGTGACTGTAGAGGGGGTGACACCAGTGCCGTGTCCAGGCAGCTCTGCCCCGGGGGGCTCTGGGCAGTGGGGCTGGCACTGTGCTGGACCCACTCTGCCAGTGGCACCACATCAGGGTGTCTGGCTGGTTTGTGCAGGCTTGCAGAGGGCTGCAGGGATGCTCGGAGCTCTGTCAGCCCTGGGGTTGCTCGTGGTGCCGCAGCTGCCCCCAGCTCGTGGTCGGGTTGTGGGGGCTGCTGCACACCCACACAGGAGCTGCTGCCCGTGGGCTGCTCCTGACCGTGGACAGAGGTGACACATCAATGTAGAGCCCAGAGAAAGAGCCAGAAGCAGCTGGAAAGCATCAGCAGCTCCTGCACAACCTCTGCATGCCTGCACTTCTGTGCAGTGGGTCACTCCAGGCACATTTAGGGTTGCAGCCGGGGCAGAGCAGGGGTTAGTGGCTGTCGGGCAGGGATGTGGGGCACAGCAGCCTCTCATTAGGAGCTTGGCAGGACTTGGCTTTCGCTGCTTTTCTTTCAAAGGAAGAAAAAACAGAGCATTGCATCTTGGGGGTTTTGTTTGGGAGGACAATACGAAGAATTGTAATTCTTTTTAAAGCCGGTGTTATATCTGCATCCATGTAGATGTGCACCCACTCCTTTATCTCACATGGGGATAATGATGCCTGGTTCCACACAACTTGAATAATTCATCGGCATAAACACTCGGTGCCCAGTGTGCGACGGCCTTCTCTGAGCAATGGAAACAATCCCAGGAAAATATTAAGGAATAATTACAGATCTTGGGTCACCGGGTGGTTTTAGGGTTCAGTTCAGAGGACTCAGAGCTGTTGACATGACAGGGTTGGCAGCAGGGGCTGGGGGCTGCAGTGCTGGCTCTGCCCCTCTGTCCCACAGGCAGGATCAGCCCCTCTATCATCTGGGACTTGGTTCCCCACTTCCTTATCAGCAATGAATTTTTTGGTGTTTATGCAGCCACTGATCAATCTCCAGTGTCCCCAGAAAGCAAGTGCAGGACAGGTAACTGGGACAGGTGCTCCAGCCCGTTGTTTTCTGTGCCACACCACGGGATTTGGGTCTCATTTCACCTCTATCAGATAACTTTTCAAAACAAACCTGCATTTTATTTCCTGTAAGCAGAGCACTTCTCAGGTCCAGCTCTCTTTTCTCTTTGCAGAGAAGAAAATTGGCACATTTCCCTGTGCAAATACATTTATTGTGCAGTACGGGATCAAAACACCATTTAATCCTGAAGATTAAAACCTTATGTTGTCGGGGGATTCCTATGTGGAGCACTTATTTCCTTTACACTTGTTTTCTTTCTTTCCTGATGGATACAGCTGTCTGTTCTCTTGTCACCAGCCAGACCCCTCATAGCTGTGCCAGGGCTATTACTCCATCACGTTGCCACTCTGCAGAAGGCAGGTATTAAGCAAAACAGCATTCTCAGAAGGAGAAACCGCTATTGTTAGCAAAACAATACCTGCAAAACAATTTCCTCCCAACTGAAGCCTTGTTGCTCCCAGCAGCTGGATGGGAGGGCTGATTTGTGAATTGTGATTTGTCACACTGGTGCTGCTCCTGACCCCAGGGCAGTGCCTCTTCCTGCAGGTGGGCAGAGGCAGGTGGAGGAGCTCCATCCCGAGCCCTTGCGTAGATGCTCTCATGCAGGATGTTTTCCCCACCGTGGGCACTTTAGAGGTTACTTTGCTGCTGTCCAGAATTTATCTGAAATCAGTCACAAAGTAGTGGTTGGCATGCCCTAGCTACCCCTGAATGTTTCTGTCTATAGAATTTGGGCAGGAAAAAAGGAAAGTCAGTCAGTGATATGGGGGGAAAGGTGGGGTTTGTTGGGGAATATTTTCCTGACTGCAACAGCAAAGGGCGCTGAACCTCACAGTAAACAAACCCAGGTTCCCGGGGTGGCAGAATGCCAGACCTGGAGATTCACTGCTCATTTTTTCAACAACAACAATTAGCTTCTTCAGCTAATGAGGGGTTTCATAAGCAAGCACGAATAACAGCGCTTAGGGACTCCTGGCAAAAGCTGGTGTTTTGACTCAGCCCGCTCTCTCTGCAGTCCAAGCGGGGGCTCCTCGCACAGCAGTTTGCTCCCCGATCCGGGCAGGCAGAGGGAGCGGCCCCTGGGGCCGGTGGGGTTTGGGTGGGTTTGTTACGAGCATCTCCCAAGGGTCCCTGGAGAAAACAATGATTTCTACAGGGGCAGTCAGGGCTATCGGAATGCGATGGCGGCACTGGGAGACATGGAGACTCTTTGACTGCATCGATGGGAAGGGGAGGGACATCAATTCCATCTCTTTGAATTAATGAACTACAGTCTGAAACTTTCAGCCTGGTTAAAGCAGTATGGATTTCACCCACTTGCTGCTCGAAGAGGATTCCTGTGCCCCTGCGTGCTCCCCACGGGATGCGGGGCTCCCTGAGCCCGGCTCCCCTCTGCATCCCTCCCTGTGCCCAGCAGAGCTGGCTCCCTGCATGCTGCTGCTCTGAGGGCACGCTCAGCAATGTGCCCCCACTTTGCCAAGAGGTGCAGGCCAAGGAAAGCCTCTTCCTCTGACCGTGCCCCTTGCCCCCCTGCACTGGAGCCCCTCTGACCATCCCACCTGGCACGGCAGGCTCAGGGCGCAGCCAGGCACCGCCCGCCCTGCAAGGTGAGCAGAGGGACATTCCCGCAGGGAAGGGCTGCTCAACAAGCTGAACACAAGGCCCAGCTCTTGCTGAAGCGTTGCCAGTGCCAGCTCTAATCTTCAGCCTCTTCCTAAGCGTGAGGCAGCCTCAGCTTTCCAATTTTAATTTTATTCATACAGCTGCTATTACTCCATCTGGATCATGCGGGATGAATACTAATGGCCCTCTGGATTGTTTTAAGTGCAGATCTGAACCAGATACTTGCCTTCATTTTGTCAGGAGCTGTAGCATCACACTGAGATTTGCGGAGTTTCCTCCTAATGGATCCCTCCTGGTGCCAGCATCAGACCCTGGTGTTTGTGTGTGTGAGGGCAGAGGAAACCTGCTAATGCCACAGAAAGGAAGACGTGGGCAACCTTCCCTCTAGACTGGAATATATATTCATTTTATATATGTATATATATACATCAATAAAATACATGTAGGTTGCCCTAGCTGAGGATGCCCCAGGGACCTTCTCACCCTCCCGGGGCGAGGTCCTGGCTCTCCCCACAGGGCACAGGAGCTCCCCTGCCCCATCTGTCATTACACTGCTCGAGAGGATGCCCCCAGGTCTGCTCTGAGGGCACTCCAACCTTCCGCTGCCTCTGAGGTGGGAATTATTCCATTTAGCAAAGAGGATTAATGTTTCATAACAAAGGGTAATTTATTCAATTGTATGCAAAAAAGGTAGCAGTAACGCACGTACGAAGCTCGCTTTGTTTCTGGCTATTGTACTGGAAGTTTAAATCCTGTGAAAACATTGGTAACGCCATTGTGCACCTCCAGGGAGAACTTGACCAGCCCCAGCTGGATTGGATTGCCTTCATTAAGTGTGCTTGACTCTGACAGAGGGGGCACCTGGCAGGGTTTCAGGGTGCACAGCCTCCTCTGGAGCAGATGGTGAAGCGCTGATCCCACAAAGAGCACCACAACCTCCCACCCCATCCCACAAGGGATCCTTGAGGTGAGCCATGGGGAGCTGCTTCTTCTGGCAGCCCCATTGCCCAGCAGCTGTCGTGCACATCCCGGCTCCTGGCTTAATCTCCTCTTGCACCCCTGCAGAAGGAAGGCTGCAGTGCAAGGAGGGACCCTGACCCACAGGATGGCCAAGTCCAAACCGTCCACATTCCTTCTGGGGCAGTAGCAGCTGTGTTGCTGTAACTGTTACAGGCTTGGAAAGGCAGTATGGGCAAATTTAGGAACAAGTAGGAAAAGGTAAAATTGTCCACTGGATGAAATTATGGGAAAAGCAGACAGACTCTTGGGAAACAAAAACCATCTTGTACTTGAAAGCTTGCCTTTACCCCAACCATCTCAGTGGTCCTGGTTGCCCAGCACCTACAGCCAGGCTCTAACAGGCAGTGACAGAGCAGGAGGCCCTGAACAAACACAGTTGGTTGTTGTTTATCTAGACCAAAAGGAGCTCAGTGAAGCCCGTCCCAGTCCCTGTGCAGAGGCCACGTGTGTCCCAGCTCCTGTTGGGGACAGTTCCGTGTGGCACTGATGGCATCACACGTCTCTGCAGCACCTCAGCAGGTATTTATAGCATTTCCAGATCTTTTGTGTGGCGTGAACTCTTGAAATAAGCAACCAGTAAGAGCTTTTACCTTCCAGGGAGACTATAAAGCCTCCATATCTGCATTGATCCAGCCCTGGGGATTTGCATTAATTACTTCTTCCTCGGGTGACTTTCAGCTCCAGGCTGAGTCTCTGCGAAGGCACCTGCAGCACACACAGTCCTGACACCGACCTCGTATCTCCTGCCACAGCAACAGAGGGGCAGCACGCTGGGACAGGGGACATCCAGTGTTTCAGACCAAGGCAGCAAATCCTCCAGCGCTGCCACATCACCACACTCAGAGCAGGTCAGTAATCTGAGCTACAGCAAGAGAATCAGGAGGTTACTCCTGACAGAAAATGAGGTTTAAGTAAAATAAGTCACTGTGGCATGGCTGCTGCTTTGGCCAAAGACAAAAACAGAGGTGTGAAAGCACTTTTATTTCCTTCTGCTCCCCACCTGCCAATTCTGTTTTCACCAAAAGATTCTCCCTTGGGCCAAAGACTAAATTGGCAAAGTTGCATTTATAGGGAATTTCTAAGAAAGAATTTATGAGGAAAACCTTGACAGTCCCTTTGGTGAAGGGACAATAGGGCTCCTTCCCCACCAGGCTCCAGCCTGTGGCTTCCCAGGGAGTCCTGCTCCTGCTGCCCTGGCAAGCAGGGCTCCAGCTTAGGTCATTTCTTGTGTTCCAAACCCTGCCTCTCTGCCAATCTCTCCAAGAGCTGCTGCTCATCTGCCTCTCTGCAGAGCAGTGTGGGACCATGGCTCTTCACATTGTTTCTGGAGGAAGGGCTCTGTAGGGACACAGCTCTCATCACTGCTTTGCTGGCCGTGGCATCAAAGAGAATAGCAGATAAATTGTGGCTGGAGACGACGAAGGGGAGTGAGCCTGTGGGATTTGCTCTGCTCCAGGACTGTGCCATGCAGTCATTAATGATCTAGAGAAGCAATAAGCCGTGAAGGAGCGATGACACACAGCTGTGTCAAGTAGGCAAGTTTAAAGAAGCTGGAGAAATTTTAAGGACATCTACCAGTAGCTGGTGGGCGAGTGCCTGGCTTGGAGATGGTGTTTGCTGTGCCCAACACAAAACGATGAACAGACACTGCAATTACCTGAGGTGTTGGCAAAAATGTCTGTGCCCTGATTAGCCCTGTCAGCTCAGAAAGCTGATCCACAGAGGAAACCCCCATATCCTGAAAGCTGAGAAATACAGTTCCCTCCAAGTGTACAGCAGGGAAAATCCAGCCCTGGAAATAGGAGATTTTAATGCTCAACTGAGCATTAGTGTTTTGTTCTGAGACACCTCAGAGAAGATATAGGAGAAATAAAAATTAGAGCAATGCTTTTCTGAGTAAGATGAAACTCCCTGCAATAAGTTATTGGGGATTCCAAAGTACCTAGCAGAGATCACACGGGAAATCTGGGGTGGTCTGGCCTCCCAGCAGCCAAAGGCTCAGCCCTGCTGAGGGCATCCTGGGGCAGGGGATGGCAAGGAGTGCTAATTCTCCAAGCCCAGCACTGCTCTACTTTTTTCCCCTTAACAACTGATGTGATTAGAGTGAAACTTTGACTTGATGAGCGATCGTTGTCACAGTGGCAGCTGAGTGTAGCCCCTTCATTTTCTTGGTTTGTCTTTAAAAGAACATTGGCAGCATTTCATCCCGATTTAATGCTCAAGCTCTCTGTTCCATATTCATTTCTCTCTCCCGTCTTCCCCTCCCTCATGCTTAAAAGAATCAAATTATTGTTTTATTTTTGTTCTCGTGTACAAAGCAGGGACTTGTGAGGTGGCTCTTCCTCTCGGTACATGTCACCCGTGAGACACCGGGTGTGCTTCATCACGGAGGGAACAGGGACAAAGCTGCAGCAAGCCCTAATTACAGGATAATGTGCAAAAGCAGCTCCATATTTCCTTCCCCTAGGTTCCAGCTCAGTGGAGTCCTTTACTCCCTGAGCTCTGATGCGTTGGAAGCTTATTCAGCATTATTTCTGTTAATTAGTGGCATTAGAGCAGTTTCAGGAAATCCTGGATGAGCTCAGGGCTGTTGCTATTGTACACTTTATTGCCACCTTTCTTCCCCCCAGGGCTCCAGCCCAGGGCCCTTGTTCTGTAGGCAGAAAACGCGAGAGAGCCCCGACCCAGAGCGTTCCCAGGCTGGAGAGGGCAGGAGCGAGCAGTGAGGGGAGGGCAGCCCAAAGCACAGGCACCAGTGGTGCATGTCCTCTGTGCCACCCGTGTCACCAGGGGTGCACGGGTGGCACAGAGGTGCACAGAGGCACAGAGTCCTCTGTGCCACTCATGTCACCAGTGGTGCAAATCCTCTGAGTCACCAGTGGTGCAAAACCTCTGTGCCACCCGTGTCACCAGGGTGCAAAACCTCTGTGCCACTCATGTCACCGGTCATCCCATGACAGGGAGCAAGGCCCCTGTGAGCCTCTCTGTGTCTCCCACTCCCCTGAGCCCCTCAGGGAGCTGAGTTCTGCTGGGTGCCCACCCTGCAGCTCCTTTTCCTCTGCTCACTGAGCCCTCAGTCCCTGCCAGTATCGACCCTGGCACTAAATCACCTCCCACCTTTCCTCTGCCTTGCAAACACTGGGCAAAATATTTATAGCTCCTGCTGGGGATGCAGCTCACGTGCCACGTATTTCAACAACAAGGACTTATTAAATAATAACTGACATTTACCTAGCTGCCTCTTGTCCTCAGGGCCCCCAGGACTTGGCAAACTTTAATTAATAGTTGTTTTAATAGTTAAATAACCTTTATAACTGCATTTCATTTATTCCAGGCCCATCAGAAATAAAGTCATAATGATCTGAGTCAAGCGATAAAACACAACATCTGGTTTAATGTTTGCAGGTTATTTAATGAACTGAGGAACCTGGCAGAAGAACTAGATATTTATTTCTTTTTCTTCTTGTAAGAAATGGGGTTTGTAGTGAGACACAGCTTGTTGCTGGTATTTGGCGTCATGTTTTTCTCAGCATCAGGTTCAGCTGCGGGACCCCGTGTGCCCATCCCATGGGAACAGGGTGCCAAGGCATGACCACAGACAGAAAGCACAACACCACTGATTTATCTGGGGGTGCATTCCCTGCCATCTGTTTTTACATGGCCCTGGATGAGCAGTTCCAACACAGCACACACTTCACCAGCCACGGAGTTCCTGCATCTGCAGAATTCATGGCGAGGCTGGCAGCTGTCCCAGAGCATCCTCCCCCAGAGTGGGTTCCAGGACAGGCAGTGCCACCTCCAGAGGCTTCTGAAGCCTGCTCCAGAGGGCTGAGCATCCCCTCACACCTGAGTCCCTGATGTGGCTCCCACCCTTGCCTTCTGGCATGCAGCAGGCCCTGTCCCCATGCCCCAGCTCAGCCACCTCCTGGCAGCTCGGTGTCACCTGCCCTCCCTCAACTTGTGACACATCTCCTCATCCTTCTCTGCAGCCTATTACGAGTATCCTGACTAATGTTGCTTAGCGCAGCTCACTCTGGATCCCAGAGTACCGTCTGCACAATAAAATTAGCTTCCTCGGGCATATTTTGGGTACTCGTGCTCCCCCCGCAATGTTACCTATTAATTGCACAGAGAAAATATTCCAGAAACTTACTTGTGCCCTTGAGCTACATTCATGTTTATTTCCATAACTCTTTGATACAATATTTGTCTTTGCCTGACTTAGTTTGCCAAAAGGAAAGGGAGAAGGAGGAGAAGCATATGAGGGATTTGGATTGCCTCACATCTGCCTTTCTTTAAGCAGCCCATATGGGAAAACATATTCTTCTGCACAGAATTTGTTAAAGGTTTCATAAAACGCATTGCGTACACATTTAGCACAGAACCCAGCAATATTTATATTTAAAATGGGTCCAAACAGATCCATTTGGAGAGCGCTTGGAAGATGTAGGGTGGCAGTGCACATTGCGAATGTAATAGTCTCGTTAGCTGGCTCAGCTTGTGGGATCTGCTCCGTGAGTTGATGGGAGAAGAAGCTCCCACTGTGGTAAGTGTAAAAATCATAATGTATGCAATGCTGTGAGCATATTTCATCTGTGGCGCTCCAAAGAGGCGACATTTTCCATGCTCCCCTTTAAGACAGAGTGGCTGAGTAAATGGGAACCGACATGAGTGGATACTTCATCCATTTCCCTGGTGTCGGTGTAAATCAGGAGAGGCAACTTGCAACCCCCCGGTTCCTGTTGGTGCACAGCTACTCACGTGGATCGTCCCATGGAGGCCCCTGCAGTAATTCATGGAATTCAGTTTCACGTGCTGAACCGATCGGCCCCGTGGGGTGAGGGGGTGAGCCGCTCCCAGCCCTGCTGGAACTCCGGAGCGCGCCCAGCGCGGCTCCTGCGGGGCTGGCACGGATGGGGCTGGTGGGGCCGAGAGCAGAGGCTGATCTCCAAGAGCAGATCGTGGGTGTCTTATGTCGTGATTCCAGCAGGAAATCGGCCCAGTTATGGGTTTACTTCATAGGGATGAGATTTAAAACCACGTTAGCCCCTGCCCGCCCCCTGCGCAGGGTGTTCCCTGCACAGCCCCGCTCCCGAGCAGGGCTGCGGGTGTCAGGTCCTGCCGGTAGCAGCAGCAGCAGAGGCTGGCAAGCACTAATGACATCCCTTTAGCTTCTTCAGTCTTCGCTGGGTTGGGGGTTGGTCTGGTTTATCTGCATCTTTATTAGATAAGCTTCAATTAGCACCAGGGCGTGTGATGCAACAGCCTCTGCGATCCCATCCGGAGAGGCGGTGCCGTTCCGGGCCATCCCGGGCGCACACAGCCCTGCCTGCCTGCGGCTGATTTCATTCCGTCTCGGCAATCTTCTGCTATGCACTTAAGTAAACAAAGATCAAGCTACTCGCAGCCTTAATTAGGCTGCACATAAATAAGAGATTACTGGATTATCCAGGAGTATACGTGAGAGAGTCACAATCACAGCAAGGGAACTCCACTACCAGTGGCATGGTGCAGGATGGGGGGATAGGCAGGGACATCCCAGCTCTCCCCCAGTGTCGGGGCTGCTGCTCTGGGCTGCCTCATTGCCTGTCTGCAGCAGCAGAGGATCGCGGGGAGATGTTCCCAAAAGGCATAAAATATTATAAGAAGATGTTTTTTCAGCCAAGGTGCTGACACAGCACCATCCGTGTTTCTTAACCAGGAGCGATGTCTGAGTTATCTCAACCTAAAGCCTGAAATATACATTATAGGCTGTGTCTTTCTGTGCTTTATTTGGGCTGCAAAGTGATATCTTATTATTTCTCCCTCCTGGGCATCCTTTAATGAATCTAGATTTGAAAGTGAAATATTTATTGTATTTCGTGAGCTTAAGCATGGAAGGAGAGGAGGAGGAATATGTAAATTTGCCAGAAAACATTAAAAAAAAGTCTCCTCTTTACTAAGAAAAGAAGGTGCAAGTGTGAATCTACTAAGCCTCAGAATAGATGTCCCAAAAAATAGTGTAAGGGGGATGTGGGACTAGCTCCTCTCAAACACTTCAGGAATGGGAGGTTAGACCTGGAGTTAGAGATGTGTCATTGTTCTTAGTCCTCAGCCTGGCCATTGCAGTGCTTCGGAAAAATGCAGAAGAAAATATTTTTCTGCAAATAAACCAGAAACAAAGCAATAAAGCCAAGTGTATTGGCACAGGTAAATGCAGATTTAATGCAAAAGTTGCCAGAGCCCCAGCTTCTTTGGAATCCACACATTTGTTTAAAAAAAGAATTGTTTTGCCATCTTCCACAGCCAAAATGAAGCAAGCTATTAATGGGTTATGATTCTTTCACTTCAGACCATTGTAGTGTTAGTATTTCATGGAGCAAAGACAGCACATCGTGTGTGAACAGCCACCTTTGGCTTCAGCTGTTGCAAACAATATGGGGCAGAAATAATTGAACTAAAAAGAAATTACAGCTATTTGGGGAGGTGGCAACTCTGCTGCATAGAGAGGAGGCTGCAGGTGCCGAGTCAGGCATATGCTTTAAAAAATCAGGATAAAAATCACTGAGTTTGATGCTGGAGAGATTTTTGGTGGAGAGGGAGCTGCTCTGTCACCATTATATACAGGCAGGGAGGATGGAAGAGGAGGCCTTGCCTATATGGGGAGTTGTGTTGGGTTCAGGCGGGCTGGTATGAATCTCTGTTTGTGCTTTTAAGTCTCAGATGTATCATCCAGCCACCGCAGCTTAACAAGTTGCTGTTTGTCAGCTGTGCTGTAAGTCACCGTGGGCGTGCTCGGCACCCAGCTCGGGGATGCCATAAAGCTCGGCAGATTGTGCCTTTCATCTGTTCTTATTCCAGTTCTTTTACCTTAAACTAGTTCCTAATCATTACAAAAACCCCAAACGAGGTTTGTTTCCAACAAAACAGCCATCTGGGCAGTTTTCTTGCATCGTCCCTGAGTTGTACTGGGAGCTGCATTACCCGGGCGCTCGCCCGTGCCCCGGGCATTCCCTCTCTCCCTCTCCTCATCTTTCTCTGCAGCAGTGGGGACATCCCACCCTTGGGGACAGCACGGTGGCCTCAGCAGGCCTCAGGTCAGAGCCGGGCTGGCACCACCTGCATCCCTCCATGCCTCGGTCATCTCACCCCCAGGGAGAAAATGGGAGAGGAGGAAGAGATGCAGCAGCAGGATTGAAATGTTTCAGCCCTGCTGGGCTGCAGCGTGGCAATATTTCACCCTGAAATAGATTTTTCACTTGAAATTTGTTAAATGCTGGGAAACTCAATGTTTTGATGGCTGGAAGTGCCTTTTGGAAGGGGAAGTTCTTTCACAGTGATTGTGAAGCACCTGACTCCCAGCTCAGAGCACACAAATATACATTCTATGATATATAATACCATATGTAATATACAGTATATCTGCTTCTGTATATGTGAAATACTTGCCCCGTGAACATGGCTGATTTAGCAGTGGAAAGGGTTATCCACAGCCCAGCTTTGAAGGGAGCAGTCTGTCACCCAGAGAAATGGAGCTCTGTGGAGCCTCCAGCAGGGAGGGGTGAAAAGCTGATCCCTCCTTCCCAGAGAGACAATAGTACTCTGGTGTGCCACATGCAGAGCAGGTCACCTGCAGCTGTCACAGGTACCTGCATCATGGTGGCACCTGAGAGTCGTGGCCCAAGTACACAACCCTGGAGCACCTGTGCCAGCACTCACGAGTCACTCCGCACTCCTTCACTTCTCCAAAGGTTCTGAACTGATAAAATTGAAATTTTCTGGTTTTCCAAAAAATTTTCAGCTGGCTCTGGCTAATTTCCTCCTCCCAGAGTGACACAATTTCACAGTAAATTCATCACTGCAGCAGCTGCTTGGCACCATCTCTGTTCCAGCTCCTGCTAGCCCTTGTTGTCCCTCCCTCTGCCTCCTCAAATGCCACCTGTGGCACTGGTACTCCACTCTCAGCCCATTCCTTTCCATTTCAGGGAGACTGTCTTCCAGCAGAAGGTGAAACAAACCCTTCCACGTCCTGTTCCGTTGTGTTTTACCCGTCCCAGCCCCACTGTCCCCTGTCCTGGCACTCAGTGCAAACACCAGACAAGGATATCAGGGCTGTGGGCACAAAGACCCCACATCAGCTCAGCCAGGCCACAGGGAGATGCCTCTGTCCCAGAGCACACCCAGCTTGCTGGTGTGCAGTTCCTGAGCAGTTGGACAGCTGATGATGTGAGGAAGCAGAAGGACATGTTCAAGGCAGGCTGATTTTTTGGAAGATGTGATTAAAAATATATTCACTGGGCTGGACCTACACACCCAAATGCAAACAGGGAACGTGACCTGGTCTCTGCCAGCTCCCTGAGTGTTGTCTGGTGTGGAGAGGCCTCTGAGCCCCCTGCACAGGAGGGGTCCCCCCCAGCCCTAACCTGCTCCTGGGGAAGGAGCTGTTTGCTGCTGTCAAGTGAAGAAACTCTGTCTGTGGCGTTGTTACTTGACGTGACAGGAGCTCCCAGGAGACAGGGGGATTGAAGACAATGCTTTTTTTCTTTATTTGCTGGGCAGAGATACAGGGAAAGTGTGTGAGGGTTCCCAGCAGTGTAAGACTCTGGATATTGTTGTGGCCAATCACGGTTCTTAACCTTTCTCATTCCTGCAGCAAGTCCCCTTGGGATGGTTTGCATTTCAACTTCAAGACTGCCTGTCTGAAGGCAGGCAGGAGGGGGGGAGGCTGTCACAGAGACATGGCAGCCCTGTGTCCCCCTCTCCCCTGGCATCGGGCCATCAAAGGCAGCCTGGTGCCATCCTGGGTCTGGTGCCAGCAAAGCTTTTGTTGTACAAACCTTCCCTTCCACTGAAGGAAGAAGTGAGGTTGTTTTGATTCCAGCAGATGACAATCCAACTTAAAATACACTTGAGAGTTTGGTCAGGTGTATGTTATCTTGTAAACATTTGGATGGTGTTTTAGGTTTTCCCCCCAAAGAATCCAAACCTCCCCTGCTGCTGTGAATCTGCTGCCTGCACGGGAGCTGGATGGGGCACTCATCCCTCCATCTCACCCTCACCTGTGGGCACCCTCAGCACACCTCTGATGTTGAAAAGGCAGAGGGCAGGCCGTGGGGACCCTGCTGAGGTGCATCCTGGCCCTGCTGGCCATCACCCCTCTCTTCCCCTGCTCTGCTCCGAAGCCACTCGCGCTGCCGAATTCATCTCAATGTCATTTTCTTTGAGATGTGAGCTGGAACAAATCCGGAGCAGCTGCTCCATCTCTAAGTGTCCTTCAGGGATCCCTTCAGCAGACACTTTGCAGGATATAATGATGACATTCTAACGAGCGCTAATGCACACGTTGTCATCTTTCTGTATTTACACTTCCCACAGGAGGCATCGTTCCAAGAAGGAAAAGTGAGAGACGGAAACTTTTATGCAGAAACTTCAGCGCCTGCGCCGGGCTCGGCCGGGGAATCTGCCTGAGAGAGGAGCTGTAGGCTGGGAGACGCTCAGGCTGTGAGGGGCAGCGGCTGGCAGGAGAGGACAGACACCAAGCAGGAGCCCCCTGATCCCTGCAGGTAGATTACACCAGGCTGTAAGGAAAAAGAGGGGAATGAGGGTTATTTTGGGGTACAGAGTGACACCAGAGCCCACATCACTCCAGACCTCACCAGCTGCGGTCTCATGATTTCACTGGGAACCAGGGCATTCCGTGTGCTGGAACACGTGAGCTTTCCCTCTGCTTTGCCCCTGAAGATGCCACACAGAACAACCTCATGGCCCTTTTGGTAGAGACTCAGTAGCCACATCATTAAACAAACCACCATGGCTGCAGGGAGCAGCACTGTCCCATGGCTGTCGCTGGCAAAAGGACTCTCAAGTCACTCATGCAGAGAAACTCTCCTTGTCCAGGAGGAAACAAGAGGAATCAGCTCTTTCCCCCCAGGAACATTAAATACAAATATATGGACATGTGTGCCTATAGATAAATAAATAAAGGAGAACGGGCCAAAGCGAGTGGAATGAGACTCTGTATCTGTGTGGCCTTTCAGCACTGGCAGCTGGAATGGATAAGGTCGTCACTTTGTCCTCTGCTCGCTGATCTTATTGGGAGGAAGATTATATCAAATAAATAATACATCAAAAGATTTCTGTTTCCATCTCTCCGCTGTCCCTGCTGCATTTCCTGGGCTGGGAGTGGGGATCTGGCCAGTATGATAACTAGGAATAAATGGCTCTGCTTGTCAGGGGAAATTTTGCTGGCAAATTTCCGAACCAGATTAAAAAGTAAATGAGATTTCTTCTGGAGAGTTATTTTCAAGGGTTTTGTCTGCTGATGTTCTCGTGCAAGATTGCAGCTTTGCCAAGGGGGGAAGAGAACAAAAGGGGAGGATAAAGAACCGAAGTTGCAATTATCCAGCAGAACGAGGTTCTCCAGTGAAAGCACCTAATCAGAAAGTCTCAAATTTGCTTAAAATACAAAGTGTGGTACAACATTTATTTATAATCTGCCTCACCTGCTCAGATAAAACTGTTTCTAAAGCCAGGCAATTGCAGGAGACAAGCTGTAAAATGGAACAAATGGAATCAAATCAGGTATTAATAACAGTGGAATGAAATAATAACAGGAGTGGGTCTTTAAACAGAGCACAACTCCCGTGTTCAGAGAACACAGGTGGAACCGTTTGGGCATTCCCAACCAGGAGTTGTGTGAGCTCCCAGCATGCAGCAGGGGCTGCTGGGCTCAGGTGTGGGCATGTGTAACGAGGTGAGTGGTGAGGCTGCCTTCCTGGGAGAAGCTGAAGTTGGTTGTCCTGCAGAGACTCTCCAGAGCTGAATGCAATGTGGTGCACCTCCAAAGCCTTCAAATGGGACCCTGGGTGAGTCTCTGGGTGTTTACTTCTCTGTTAATGCAGTGGAAATGTCATTGGTTTGGTTGTTTGGTCAGTGGTTTACTTATCTGGTGCAGGACTTTTGTCCATGAGCACACATCATGTACCCTTGACCAGCTTGGAAGCTCAAGGAGTGACTGTAGTGAAAACAAGGCAGGGAATGTGTCGCCTGCACAGTGAGATGGTTTTGCCCATGTCAAGGAGCTCTTGCTCCAGCCAGACATGTGGGTAGGTCCTCTGGCGTTGTGAAGGTTGGTTGCATGGATGTTATTCCAGGTTTTGTGTCTCTGTGCTCTATAACAATTTCTTTGCCTCTCTGCAAGGTCATTGACATGAAACACAAGCTGGGGAATTGTATTTACACTCAAACATTTATAAACCTTTTTGTTATTGTCCTTTGCTGTGAGAAAAACAGACAAAGGCTCTGGGTTTGGGGCTGCACTGTGAGAGGTTTTGAGTCAGAACAGGTGGTTCTCGTTACCCATAATCCCTGCCCAGGCAGAGCCTGCTGGAGATGGTGGTTTGGGGGTCTTGAAACTCCTTGGGCATAAATAACGAGTCTAAACGCAAACACCTGTGTGTGAGCCGTTGGTCCAGGGAGCAGCTTGCTGATCTGCAACCTGTGCTCCTAAATGCTCCAGAGAAACTTGCAATCAATAAAAAAGCGCTTCCTCCTCCTGTTCCTTACAGCAGGTGAGGAGCAGGTGGATGTGCCCTGGCTGGGCTCCGTGCTGGAGCTGGCAGCACCCTCCTGCCCCAGCCTGGCCTGGGTGCTGCTGGCAGTGGTCAGTGTGGGAAGCAAGGCCAGGCTTCCCCCTGTGCTGGGGCTATTCCCAGCACCCCTCGCCATGCACAGAGGTGGGCACTGGAGCTGGACCCGACCATGCTGGGGGTGTGGGGTCTGCAGTGCTCCCGAAGACTCATGTGCTGGTTTTGTGCTTTTGTGACGTTGCCGTGCAAGTAATTAAAATGCATGGAAAGGCTGTCAACAAACTGTGGGCAGCTCCTGGCAAGTGTGAGTGGACAGGGCAGTACTGGGGGGTCCCCGGGAGGTGACATGGGGTGCACGCAGGTCTCTGTATGTGCCAGGCTCTCCCAGGGATGCTGCACCACGATGCCAGCTGCACCACGATGCCAGCTGCCCCTAACCCCAGCTCCCGCCCTTCATTTCGTGTGGGTTGGGGCAGTGCAGAGCAGCTGCTGGGCTGACACTGGTGATGTGCTCGGTCCGTGCGGGCTGACTCCTGTAATTGAGGTCAATCACAGAAAAACCCTGTCACAGCAGAAAGTGCTTCTCAGCTGCCGGGGCTGACACAGACAGCGGCGCCCTGGGGACAGGGACACAGCCACGCCGCCCGCCCTCCCCTCTCCCTGCCTCTCCTCACCTGCTTTCTCGGCACGTAGCTCCGCCTTGCTCTCTCTCCCTTCAGAGCAGGGGAATGTTTGCCCTGGTGCTGGTTGCCAGATCTACTTACCCCACCCCACCTTCTGACTGGGCTCCTGGAGCAGCCCCCCCTCAGTTTGCTGGGGGAACAGGGTTTGGAAGCCTGTGAGCTGTAGGAAAAGCCTGGGGTGCAGGAGGTGCCTGTTCTGTGCTGGTGCCACTGAAATAAATAAACAAACATATAGATCATTGCTGCTCCTTTCTGCTCCCCCTGCCAGTCAGCGCTGAAGGAGCCAGGGACCTTTCATGGAGATAAATGCAGTGCAAGGGGTAATTAAAGTGACTGATTTCTCCATGGCAGGAGCTTCCCAAGGCTTCACTGCTGTGCTGCCCTTGTGTTCGAGCAGGGAGATGAGCCAGAGGTGCCAGCATGTTTTGAAGTGGCACAAGCTGGGGACAGCCACCTCCAGTCACCTCCCATCAGAGGCGCTCAGACAGCCCAGAGGTCTGCAAGCAGCCTCTCAGCCCACAAATAATAACAATCTCATTTCCCTGCTAGGCTGCACCAGCAGGACCTTTCCTGTCTCCTTTCTCCCCTTCTCTGTCATGGAAGTAACAGGAGGGAAAGGCTCACAGCTTAGGGCAGGAGGCAAGAGATGAAATTGCACTACTCTTCTATTGACAAAGGGCATCTTCCAAATGTGCCAGGCATAAAAGGCCCTGGTAAGGCAGAGGGAGCAGGATGGCCCTTCAGGATCTGGGGCATGTGCTGAGCCATTGCATTTGTAAACAGCAGCTGGTCCAAACAGCTGGATCTTGGAAATGGGGGGACCCAGTCCAGAGTCACCACAGCCATGTGTGTTCCCAAATGCCTTCTGCCTCTGCTCTGCACAGCTTCATTGCAGCCCTTCCATCTCTTATCATGAGGGACAGCATGTCTGGCCTTGTTTGTGAAGCATAAATGTTTTGTGCCACTGTTAATCGCTGCCCTGCACCTTTAGTCTAAAGCCTCATCCAAAGCTGCAACCAGGGGCTCATTTAGGTTTCTGGTTTGTAGCAATAATACCCTTTTAATATGCTAAATGAGAACACAAATGAACCTTCCTTACGCTTATGAGTTGTTGAAAACATCCCTGTATGACTGAAGGTCACTCCATCGGCAGATTGATGCCGCCCTGTCAGGCCCCATTCATCACTCAGGGCTGGCACTGCAGGTGGCACTGGGGACACCCGTGCTGGCAGGTGGGGGACAGCTCAGCCGGGCGTGGGGCTCGTGGGTTTCTGAGTGCCAGCTCCTTCCAGGTCTCCCCAGACCTGCAGGCACTGCTATTCCCGTTCAGATCCCCGGCTTTGGTTGAGGCTTTTTCCATTCCTCAGCAGCAGACACGTCTCTTCTGATGCTATCGTGCATTCCTCTCTCTCTTCCTTTCTGCTCTTCCTAGGAGCTGGTGTCCTGGTGATCTATGAGTTGTTTGGAGAAGCAGCAAACACTACTTATGCATTATATACATGTCTTGTCTGTTCCACTTGATAATGCCATTCTTTAATATGCTCAGCAGTAGCTTTTGGGCTGCCTCTCTCCCCTCTCCCCTAAAAGCAGCCTGGCACACACTCAGGCCTTTTTCTTCATCAAATAATTTAGGAGATCTTGTGTCTAACTTTGTTTTCCAACATCCTTGTGCATGGAGAAGAAACTAAACAAAGCTTCTGCCTCAGGACCCTGCAGCATTTCCATCCCGTTCTTTGCAGAGACAGAGTGGCTCTGAGGTTTGGTCAGAGATGAAAGAAGAGAAGACAATGACAGATTCGTGCATGAGCTGGCGTCTCAGTGTGGGTGGAGGGGGAGCTGCCTCCCCTCTGTTTGGTGTAGGAGCTGCCCGTCACGTTGCCAGTGTGTGTATATTTATATATTATATATGTGTGTGTGAATAGTGATGCCCCACCACATCCAGACCCTGACACCACAGAGGCAGCAGGAGAGGAGGGGAGCACTGCAGCCCCCTCTTTCCAACAGCCACCCTTTGAGGACCACGGGGTCCCATCAGGGTGTGGTGTGAGTGCTGAAGGCCCAGGAATGACGTGGGCTCTCCTGGAGATGGAGGGCCTTTTCAAAAGGGGGAATAGAGCTTTTTCAGTCCTCCTTTTCCAGCTGAGAGGAGAGCATCTGTCACCACTATTTGATTCATGAAAATCACTCTGACCTCTCATATGGAGAGTCTCAGCTCTCCGAAGCCAGGGGAATCATGGCCTCATCCCTGAACTCAGCTATTTTACCTGTTCTCTCTCCAGATGCTCTAAATAAAGCACTCGATGTGCTGCACTCAAGGCGCCCTGACTCTGCTCAGTAGTCAATGACAGCTTGTTCTTTTTGATTCCCATGCAGAAATTCCCACTATCCCTTGCTTTCTGTTTGCTTATCTCCTGTATTCTGTAGAGAGGGCTGTGGGGACCTTGGTCCCACTGCTGCCTGCACTGGGAAGGGCGGGGGGGATTCCTGGGTGCCAGCTCCATCCTCTGCACTGATCCTGCACCCCTCCACACACACCATCCTCCTCTCAGCATGATGCTGAGAGGGAGAGAAGTCCATGATAGATAAGCTTTAAAAAGGAGTCCAGGGTCACAGCTTTGTCTATAAAAAGTAAATAATGTGAAGAGCAGAGACCCATCTCCCAGCTGGCGCATGCAAGGAGCTGAGAACGTGCTTTGCCTTGTGATGGGGAGCTCCCTTGGGACGTTGGACCTGCCAGTAAATGAGAGACCCATGGGGCGAGTGTCTGATGCACAGCCTGGGGCAGCAAAACAGCCTCAGAGCGAGAACCACTGACAGAGAGCGGCCTGAAGGCTGTTAAGGTGTTTTCCTCTTGCATAGAATTTCCTCTCCTTGTGTTTCCATTTGGCACAGGGTGCTCTGATGGCTGGTTCCTAAGGACTCCTGATGGAAAGCTCCCTGAGTTCTGAGCAAACGTAGCTGGGTGACAAAATACCAGGGGGAAGCACTGAATGGTCTGGAGGAGAGGGTGCTGGTGGCAGCAGCTACACTCCATGCATTGCTGCCAAGGTGCCCACCTGGTGGGATCAGCTGGGCTGATGTTGCACAGCTGGAAGTGGCACAGAGGGAAATGTTGTCTTTGGTGGCTGGGCATGCTGAGACAGCATCCCACCCTCGCAGGAGCTCCGCAGCATCCCCACTGCCTGAGTCAGCAGCAGCAGAGTACAACTTGACCTTGCGTGGAAAAGATGTCAAACAAATCTTTGTGCTCGTCACACATGGCTTGAGACACGCGAGCACAGCTCCCCACAAATCAATCTCTCTCCTTGGCCGGGCCGTGTGATCCCTTGCTGGGGAGGAGTGTGAGGCTCACGGTGCTACATCCACCTCCCCCTCCGTCCCCAGAGCCCCGGGGTGTAATGGGGTTACAGAGAAGCTTCACTGAGCAGCACCCCCCGCATGATGAGCCGGTCATACAAGCTTGGGCAATCACATTTAGCATCATAATTACAACTTGAAATGTCCTTGGACAATCTGCAGGGGCTACGAGGAAAGGAGAACAGAGAAAATGTCTTCTCGCTGGGATAACACCTTGCATCCCCACAAATGGCTTTGGTGGTGTGAGGAGGGGACAGGGATAGAAGGAAATCCCACATTAGAGTGTCACAGTGTGAAAATGAAGCATTTCTGGGGAAATGAGGGAAGCTGCTGTCAAACCCGTGCAGCAAAGGTGTCAGCCCCTGCATGTCAGTGTTCCTATGCTGGGGGACTGTCCTTCAAGCTTCAGCCTTGTGTAGTTTGGCAGCATCGCCACCTCCTTCCTCTGCTGTTTGGGGCAGGGAGGGGGCTTAACAGGGTTTTTTGTGCAAAGGCATAATTATACTTCCCTGATTAATCTTCAGCCTGAATCGAGTGCTTGCCATCAATCTTTGAAACAAACATGTCTATTTATATTTTAATTATCTTTCTTCTTTCCTAAAGTTCAGGTTGATTTGAGCTTCTCTTACATATGTATCATCAGAGTGATTCTCTCCCTGCCTTTCCTGGTGCTTGGCACGTGAGAGCACGGTGCCTGCTGGCAAGGGGTGGCCACACCGGTGCCCCTCGGTGCCAAACCCCTGTTTGGGCTTGGAACCAACTGGTATTTGTGAGTGCTTGGTCATGGCATGCCCACAGCCTGGCAGAGGGAGCCTGTCTCCAGCGGCACCAGGAGCTGGGGGAGAGAGAATCCATCCCCAAGGGAGCGCGCAGGCTGAATTTTGGAGCGGCCGTTTTCCCTGGGCAACAGCTCCAGCCATTCTTTGATTTGCAGCAAGGCGCTGTAATTTGTAAACATTAATAACCATTATTACTATTAAAAGGAAAGAAAGCGAGTAGCCCTGTAACTAATTACTTTAAGTGTTTTCAATGAGCCGCAGTTCAGCTCCTTTATAAAATCTCCTGCTGCGCAGACCAGATTGTCATTATGATCGGATCTATCCTTGGACCTATTAATTTTGCCCGGAATAACAGCTGAACAGATGCGGGGAGAAGGCTACTCTGATTAACATAACTCTTTTCAAAGCCCTTTTGCTCCCCAAAGGCCGGCGCGCCGGCTCCTGCAGCCGCTCCCAGATCTCGTTAGGGCCGGAGGAGGCCGGCGCTGATCGGCGATCTGGGCAGATGCTGCTTCTCACAGACGAGGCCCCTCCAGGGTATGAAACCTCATCCGAAAATCAATGGGAATTACCAACCCTGCTGCCACATTCCCTGTCTTCTGCAGTAGACGAACGTGGGGGCTGCCTGGAAATGTCTGGTTTTTGGTCAGGGAGGCTAAACTTTTAAGAATTTCCCTGAACCTGAGTTTATTCCCAAATTGTTAGGCTGTTTGGATGGTTTTCTCCTTCTGATTCTCTCCAGCTTGTTCTCCCTCTTCCTTTCCCGGATCTTTTTATGGAGGAAGGCACATCCATCACCAAGTGCCAGTGCAGGAGGGACAAAGCCTTTTCCAAAGGACCATTAGGTGATGAAATACGTTTCTCTGCCCTCGTGGGTGCCCACGTGCTGCTTAAATGAAGCTTTTTAACCGAATGTGGCGGTGGCTTTTCACATGGGGGAAATTGTTCTAGTATTTACTGCTATTAAATTAATTTCTCAGTAGAGGATTTTAGACTCTTGTAATTCATGAGGATATTTTCAGTCCTGTTTACTGTCTGGTGCTTAAAAAAAATTGTCTCAAGCATTTGTTTGCCGAATATAACGCTGTTATTACATTAGCTTTCTCTCGCAAGAGAGACAGGGGTTCATTAATGTTGATGTGAATCTTATTGTATCTCGGAGCTCTCTGAGCAGCGGGTAATTTTTCATAACATATGTGTGGCAATATTCAGGCGCAGAATGATGAGTGGAAAATGGTTGTAGCCTGGCGCTGGTACACACCCCGAGCGGCTGCGGCTCGGCACAGCACCACTGGGAGATGCTCCAAGTCCTCTACTCTCTCTGTCTCTCTCAATATATATATTACACTATATGAAGTACAGTGTATAGTCAAGCAGTAGCTCGTGGGAATCTCATGAGGTTTAACAAGGCAGATGCTGCACCAGGGCCAGGACAACCCCCTGGTATCAATACAGCCCAGGAGTGAAGGGATGGAGAGCAGTCCTGCCAAGGAAAACTTGCTGGATGAGAGGCTGGAGAGGAGCTGGATGTGTGCACAGCTCAGAAACCCTCATGTCCTGGCTTCATCCCACAGGGTGGGCACCAGGTGATTGCCCAGAGCAGCTGCGGCTGCCCCATTCCAGAAATTGTCCAAGGCCAGGTTGGACAGGGCTTGGAGCAGCCTGGAATAGTGGAAGATGTCCCTGCTCATGGCAGGGGGTGGAACAAGATGAGCTTTAAGGTCCCTTTCACCCAAACCACCCTATCATTCTATATTTATATATTTTGTGTGTGTATATATATATATATATTTATATGGCACCCAGCTGCAAGGGGGACTCATCCCTCCAAGCAGAAGTGCCTTCGTGTCTGGGCAGTGATTGCATAAGAGAGAGCTCAAGCGGAGAAATATCTCTTGTCCTCAAAGAATGAATACCCAAACCGTGAAAGACACAGCCCGAGGTGGGATGGGGGGGAAGGAAAAAAAACTGCTTCATTTGAAATGTTATGAGTATCTCTTAGTCCTAATGCCTTCCCTCCGAATGGCTGCATTCAGCAGCGGAAATTGGCAGCAATCAGGCTCACAAGTGTTCGAAAGAGATTTACTTGGACAGATGAAAGAAAACCATTTTCTTCTAAATGCCGGTGCCCTGAGCGAGACGCTCTGCCCGCGCACGCGGCCGGGGAAGGGCGCGGCTCCTCAGCCGCTGAAATATCCCTGAAATATCCCCGAAATATTCCTGTCCGGGATGGAGCGGCTGCGGCCGAGCCCAGGCGAGGTGTCGTTTTCATGTGCCGCTAATGAAAAGCTCCTCTCTGGTTTCTTCATCGGGGCCGGTGTTTAGTGCCGGGTTTTGATCAACAAAATGATGCTATTCGGGGTTTCTTCCCTCCTGCTTTGAAGTCGAAATGCGAGGAGGCGGGGAGGGGAGCACTGAGAGGCTGTGAAGATCCAACCCACCGGACTCGTCAAAGCCAAAACCATAATTATTATCCCCCTGAGAACAGAGCTGTTCTCCCAGCCCCATCAAAGCCCCACCGCAGCCCGCAGATGAAAGCCCAGCTTTGAGCTCCCTGCTTTTAACACCTCGTTTGTTTATAAGCGCTGTTGTTCCCAAATGAACAAACGGTTTGTCTGCGGTGCCCAAAATAACCAAATCGCTAAAAAAGCAGCAGCCGGGCTGCAGAAGCCTTGGAGCGGTCCTTGCCCTGGTGTCAGCGTCTGCAGTGCTCCGGACACACTTGCTCCACTACTGCTGTCGAGCAGTAGCGCTTTTTCAAGGCGGTTCTCTAGCTCCAGACAACAAAAAATCAGAGTGTTACAGTGTATAAAATAGAAGTACTGTAACAAATAGGCACAAGTAGCAGATGTTGCAAAGTGTAATTAACAGCTGGTCGGTTTCTGGTCAGTTTACGGGATTTTCCCCATCCTCTCTCCCAGGTGGAAGAGCTGCCTGGCTGAACAGCAGGGCTTGCAGGAGCTGGTGTGAGCAGAGAGAGACCTTCAGGTCCAGCTTTGCCCGAACGTGGTGGTCTGCTGCCTCCTCTTCTTCCCCTTTCTCTTCCCTCCTTCCTTCCGAGGGAGGCAGTGGGCAAACGCGGCACTGCTGCCCAGCTGATACTTGCTACTTACACTGAGATTGGAGGATGATTTTCCTCTCCCTCCTGTCCCTCTGTGGAGAAGGAACATGTCATACCTCTGCCAGCGACAGGCAGCTCAAAATGACATTTTCAGAAAAAAAAACCAGCACTTTGGCTTTCCTTCCCCGTGCTTTGGCATTCGGGCCGACTGCCTGGGTTTATCTTCCCTCCTTGCGCTCAGGAGGCTTTCAAGTAGCATTTCAATTAAGATTTTAAACTGGCAAGATGCAAGTTAGATCAGAGCAGAGCTTGATCTCAGCAACTCCCCTCCGCTCCCCGTTTGATACTGGGAAATGTCGCTGTTTGTACTTCTGTGTCGGGGATGCTGCGAGCGAGCGATTGCATCGTGTGAAAGCCCCCCGGGGAGATCTGAGGGGGAAGAACTCGTTTTCCTTCCAAACCTCTCCCCAAAATTGAGCTTCCGCGAGCAGGGGGGTGGCTCCAGAATAGAAGCTGGGCTGTGAAATTTGTCAGCTCATCATTTGGGTCTGGAATTAAATAACTGTATAGTTATAGATAACTGTTTAGGGTGAGCCCTTGCCCAGCGATAATGTGTCTGTAATCTCTACTTTTTTCACTTGTATGTTTTTGGGAGAAATCTGCTTTCTCATGTGTCCGCTCCCCTTGCACAAGGGCTGTTCAGTACCCAGGGCCGTTCCTCACCGGGAAAATACAAAAGATAAACAGTGGTGAACATGCAGAGCTCCACCCAACGCTTTCCCAGCCCTCCTGCGCGTGTCAGTGCAGCAGCTGGATGGAAATGCTTCCCCCAGCAGAATTTAGTGGGTGCTCAGGGACTGCGAGACACAGACCTGGAGGCAAAAGTTGCCTTTTTTCCTTTGGAATCTCTTCTTTCCAGCGTTGCTCGTCAGGCTGTGCCGTGTGGGCACAAGCGCTCCCGCGCCGCACCCGTGTCCAAACATCCCTGAGCCTCGTTTAACAGCGGCCCCAGCTCGCACTTTGTTTCCTCCTTTGCGTGAAAGCTCTTGCCGTGCCTTATTTAGGGAATGGAAGTTGCTTTTATCTGCTGTTTGCTTAGAGGGCATAGCGATTTAAAACAGCAGCCAGAAAGCCCCAGGGGCCTGGCGGCTAATTAGTTGTACAGTGGCAAATGATGGCCACACATCAGTGCAATATAATCACCCACAAATGATGAGTTAACTGGGACAAGTCACCCCACCATGGGGCTCCTCAGACAGTGCTCCTTGGCACAGGGTCAGGCTCGGTCTCCTTCAGCATTGAGAAGCCTGTTTCTTTCAGCTATCAATGTCTTGAATTTAAAGTACCTGAGATAGGGCAGCTTGAAGCCTGTTCTAAGGACTCCCGAAGCTGGACCGGTTTGACCTCATGGTCATGCAGAGATCTGTGCCTTTGCTGTCTCTTTCCTACCATCCCTGCAGAAATACAGAGTCATGCTCATTTCCAGAGCAGGAAAAATGAGGAGCATTGCAAAAATCAATGTTCAGCGGAGGACAGTGACTGGAGGGCTGAGGGGGAGGAGGATGCTGCTCCTGCTTTCTGAAAGGTTATTTTAGCTAAAGACAATGAAAAAATGCTCCAGGAGAAGAGCAGCTCCTGCAAAGTCCACCTGATCCTCGTGGTGTTTCATAACTCAACTGCAGCAGCGCGTGAACCTCTGAAAGGAATATTATTCTTGTTAGGATAGGAGTTCCCATTTCACGTGCTGTGCTGGCACAGTCTGAAGCCTTGGTGTTGTTGCTCTAACCCAGGAAGAAACCCAGCAGGGATGAGCTTGCTCTGTGCTGTGGGTGTCTTGGAGACAGCATGGCAGGAGGAGACACAACCCAGTCTCAGAGGGATCCCTCTTCCTTGAGGATGTCCCAAAGGACTGCTCCCTTTGGCATAAGGGTAATGGGAAATAAATCATAAACTCAGAGAATCGTATGGGTTATAAATGACCTTTGAGTCTAACCATTAACCTGGCACTGCAATGTCCCCACTAACCATGTTCCCAGCTCTGCTGCCCTTCTCTGGACACATTCCAGCACCGCAGCATCTTTCTTGTCATGAGAGGTCCAAAACTGACCCCAGCACTTGAGGCATGGCCTCACCAGGGCTGAGCACATGGGTACAGTCACTGTCCTGGTCCTCAGCCACAATATTACTGGTACAAGCCAAGATGCCAAACGGGCTTCTTGCCCCCCTGGGCACATGCTGGCTCATTTTCAGCTATCAACCAACAGTGGTCTCATTTGAACTTTATCTACATAATATAAATTTAATAGTTCCACTGGAATGTGCTATTCATGTTGTCATAACATGGGGGTGTTTGGGAAAGCTTCAGAGCTGGTTTAATTAGCAAAGTTAGTTGGGAGGGCATTTTGCATTATCTCCCTGCTTTCCTCTCTCCTCCTGCTCTATAATTTCTGTCAGTCGCAAAGGCGGGAGCTTTGCAGCGCACAATAAACAGAGGGGATTCAAAGCCAGCGGTTAGCAGCGCTTCAAAGGACACGGGGAAGGGAGGGCGCTGGCAGGCAGTTTATGAGCTGTCATCTTCTGTGCCGCCCCGCAAAAACAAATAAATAACTGAGAGCAGATCTGTCCTCGCAGTGCTGCTGCCTGTGGGCACTGTGGGGTTGTGGCTTGTCCTGTCCCACAGAGCTGAACTGGGTGACACGCCTGGACAGGTGGGAGCAGGGGCAGGAGCACACTGCCAAGGATGGTCAGAGGAACTTGCTGTGCTGAGCAATGCCAGGATCCCAAGGGAAAGCTTTCCAGTGCTCCCCATTGGGCAGTGGCAGTCCTGTTAAGGGCTTCATGTCCTCTTTGCAGCAAAACTCCTTGTGGATTCACACGGGAGTCACACAGCAGCTCTGCTCGGGCTTTCCGTCTGTCTTTCTGTCTCGTGTCCCAGGAACTCCATACGCCACTGCCTGTCTGGCTGAAAGCCCAGGGCAGCAACGGGAAGATTTCCACTGACTTCAATCTGTCTTGGATCAGATCCAGGGTAGGAGCAGGATTAAGATATCCACTCACTCCCTGATGGCCTGGACAATGGCCAATGCCAGTGGCACACTTAGCGTGGCCACCCCTGCTCAGGGCCATCCTGGCTGCTCGGCTCTTCCAAGCCCCACATCCCTCAGAGAAAGCCAAAAGTTGTGCCACAGCTATGCCACAGATGGCCTCTGGGTGTGCCTGGCTGAGGACAGACCTCATTTGGGGCAGGGATCATCCGTGCCGTGCCGTGTGTTTCCAAGCAGTCTGCTCTGAACATAAACAATAACAAGGGACAAGGTTTTTCTGCTGCAGTGTCGTGAAAAAAAATTCCAGATTAACTTTCCCACTCCTTTTCTTTCTCTCTCTGCATCTGAGGGTAAGAAACACAATTGATTACAGTCCTATCAAATTAGTACTGTAGCTCAGGCTTTCAGTGGTCAATTATGATCCGCAGCGGAATGCTGGAGCCGGTTGTTCACCTGCGGTGCTTTGTTCCTGCCAACCCTTCCCGCAGGGCTGGCTCTGAACTGCGTGGGCAGGGGGAGAGCCCTGTGGAGCTGCCAGCAGCCCTTGTCCCTGCAGTGCTGAGGATCTCTGGTCATCACTCAGGTGTGTTTGACATCCAAAGGGAAACATGTCAGGAAAACTGGGGATGTGAAGCTGGGCATGAGTTTGGCCAGCCTGAGTTTTGAGGGCAATTATATTTTGAGCTGAACTTGTGCCAAATTCAATGGGTTACAGTAGATTTGTTCCTACCAGGGAATGAAACACGCTGGATTGAAAGGGGAAAAAAATGTTCCAACCAAACAATTCAGGCCTTTGCCCCCTGCAGCTCCTCTTTCATGCCCATCACTTCCTCCGCAAGCCGGTTCACACCAAAGGCTCCCTGGGAGCTGCTCCCCCGCGCCCCCACTCCAGCTCCACTCGCCCCTCGCGTATTGAGGCTCTTCCAGAGGAGTGCAGAGCTCAACCCACTGCTTTTCCAGTGCAGGCTGGCTCCTGTTAGCAAAAGGAGATTTGGGAAAGGTTATGTTCTTAAGGAGAATGGTTCTGTTGCTGCTCTAACAAAAGCGAGTTAGGTTTGATGGAGGATGTACCTTGGCGAGTCCTCGCTGTCAGTCAGACCTGAGGCACACAATCTGCAGCGAGCACACGACCTGCCACCCTGCACCAAGGCCACCCCGTGTTTATGAGAAGCTGTCACCACACAGCTTCAATCCCTCACAAAAAAAAAATACAAAAATAAATAAATAAATCCAGGTTCTGAAGGGCATATCTTAAAAGATTGCAGAGAGTCATCTAGTTATGTAAAAATAAAAAATGAATTTTAATGTGAAGCATTAACATGAGCTCTTTTAGGAATAACTACAGGACTTCATGATGAACATATCAGAGCCCTGCTCCAGCACAGGTGCCTGCCAGTCTTCATAAATCAGCTCCAACAAGTTAATTCTTCATAAAGGAAGAGGAATGTGAATCTTGGGGATGGATGAATGGGCACATAATAAAAGAAGGTGCAACACAGGTCCTGGCAGGTGGGAAGAGGAGGGCAGTGTCAGGCAACACAGGAGAGAATAAGAGTTTTGGGAGAGGTCTTTTATATCCCAGTAAAGGGCAGTAGGTCGCAAAGATGGCTCTTACCTATTGCTTCTGTCATGAGAGTTCCTGGAGACACCTGGGATGACAGGGTGCTGTTAGAGGTGTCAGGGATTCTCAGCGTCATGCAGGAGGCCACTGCTGGCCATCTGAAGGTTGGTGTAGGCACAGGGCAGTGCCATGGCTCCTGTCCTTGGATAGTACTCGTCACAGCAGCTGCTCTCGAGGAGGAGAGCGCCTGTCCTCCCCGCACATGGGGATGCTTCTCACACTAAGCCTGTTCAAAAGGTCAATGAGATGTTCCCTGTGAATAGAGCTTGCTGCTGATCCAGGCTGCTTTTATTTGTTGTTGATTTTATTGATGTTATTGACTTTTCCATGGGGCACTTTGGGGACGTTTGCACAATCGCATGTGCAGGCGCTGCAAATTGCTTGATGGTACAATGTTTAACTCGCGCTCTGCACGGGCGCCAGAGACACATTTTTATTAAGAATCTGTGGTAGTTGTTGCTTTTGTGTTTATGATAAAATATATAATGCAGTCCTCACTGCTGCCGTCCCGCTGTGGCCACAGGCTAAGGCAGAGTGATGATGTGTCATGCCAGCGCTTCCCAGACAGCAGCAGCCGTACCCAGCGCACGGCCTGGCTGCAAAGAGCTCCCGGGCTCTCTGTCGGCATCCCAACAGGCAGGGAGTGTGTGCAGGATTGCAGCATGGCCAGCCCAGACACCAGAGCAGGGCTGCTGCTGCTGGGCTGCTCCCAAGGTCAATTTCTGCGAGCGAGGCTTGAACCTTGCAGGAATTTGTGTAATTGCTGGATGGCAGCTATGAGGGGTGAAGGAGGTCAGATGCACCTGAAAATTTTGGAGTTTCTAACCCAAGGTCACGGTCTCCTTAAAAGGCTGGGCACCTACCAGTGCCAGACAAGCTGCTCCAGAGCAGTGACATTGGCCACCAGGAAGGTGATGGAGTGAGAGGTTTCAGTGGGAAGAGAGCGGGATTAAGATACAGACCCTTCTGACTGCGGCTTCTCCCTGAGACACTTCTTCGTGTCCTTGCTGCCCCTGCCCTCTGCATCCCTGCTGTCCACTTATCCCAGGCAGGCAGCATCATGGCATTAAGTGTTTTAACCAGAGCTTTTATAGATGGAGCTCTGGAAATGTGATGTTAACACAGCTACCCAGACAAACACCATTAATATTTCAATACGTGGGTGAGGACAGGGAGAACATCCTTGCCTCCGTAAATAAAACAGGATCTCTTGTTTTCTGCTCCAAGACTTGTCGCCTGCCTGAGACAGTAATATTTTAAAGTTGATTGGATCTTAAAATTGTAAGAGGTCCCCAGTGGCCCGACTTTAGCTGGCATTATCAGCTCAGCCATTGTCTTATGAAGCAATCTCCTCTTGAACCATCCTGTGCTCCCTCATCCTTTAAACACGTGCCGCCGGAAGCAGCTCGATTCTCTCCGGCTAAGGCTGTATGGTGATGGTGAGGAATGAAGATGAATATCCTCCTGCCTGTGACCTTGGCAGCAGCCAGCCTTGTCCTTGGCACTCGGAGCACCTCCAAAGGTTTCTGTTTGCTTTTCTTTGTTCTCCAGGGACAGGTTGACAGTGCTGTCCTTCAGGCTGAAATACACGTCAAAGGGAAAAAGCTGGGGGAGCATGAGGGAGTAAGTGACATCCTGCAGTGCACGAGGGCTCAGCTGGATCATGCACTGGGCAGGGAGGAGATGGGGGCAGCTCACTGCCATGGGCTGTGTGCTCTTGGAGGGAAGCACCAGCACCAAGGCACATCCCCCAGCAAGGAGCACCCAGTGCTGCAGCACACCGCAGCATCGTGGTGAGCAGCACCTTCCAGCAGCCTCCAAATGTCTCAGGGCAGTGTGATGGCATGGTTCTTGCTGTCGTGGTGGATTAAAACCTGGTCCTGCTATGGGGAGGACAAAGCAGGGAGTCCTGGGGAAGGGTGAGACAGGAGCCAGGAGCTGCTGTGGTGCTTCAGGCAAGAAAGACAATTTCAGCTTTAGAAGAAAGACTTGGGCTATTAAGTGGGGGTTTACAAACTGGAGTTGTAAGGATGATTTCTAGAAAATGGGGAGACACAGCTCTGAAAATCAGGAAGAGGAGAAGCAAAGGGATGAGGTGTGCTGACAGGATTGGCTGAGGGAGTTCTGACAGTGCCATGCCTGCCCAGGAAGAGGGAAATCCTGATGGCGTGTGGCTGGACAGAGGGATACAAAAAGGCAAAATTATCCTTAGTGGTTAGGAATGAAAGTAAGACAAATTCAGGCAAGAAATATGGGACAAATTCATAGCAGCATGGTCATAAACACGAAAACTGTTTACCTAGGGATGTCAGTGCAGCTTCCCAGAGTCTTTAAATCAACACCAGATATCACAGGATCTCCTGGCAGAGATCATCTGCAATCGTCCAAAGGCTTCCTTTGGGCTACACTACCTCTGCTCTTAATTAGGGTGGGTTTAAAAAATTAAAAATCTTACTAGTTGATTTGCCTTTGCAGTGAATTTCCCCAGTGATTTCCATCTGAGCCCCATGAAACCAGGACTGTGTGTCTGCTGTTCTTATTTCCAGCTTAAGATAATTCTTCCAAAATGCCCTCTTGTACAAATTGAGCCCAATACGTGTGTGCTGTGGTAGCTAGGAGACTGGCAGGAACAGTGCTCTCCGTGATTATCCAAAGCAGTTGTCATGTTATTCTCATTGCTAATGGTATATAATTATGTATTAAGGCTCTCTCCAGGTAGAGCATCTTGGGGCAATTAGAGCACAGAGCAGAGGACATGGAAAAGACCCCAAGACAAGTCACTTTGGCCCCCTGGAAAGGGAAATAATTGTCCCAGAACATATTGTTCGCATTTTTGCTGCCTGACATGAAAGGATCCACTGCAGTGAGCCAGGACATGGTGTGGCCAGACCCAGGCAGAGCAGGATCTCTTCCCCACAGTGTCAACCATGCCTCAGTGCATGCAGTGCATGCAGCCGTTCATGCCAGGAATGCATTCCCCTCCTTTCCTTTACTTATCACTGTTTGTTCTGGGTGGGGGGGATTTGATTAGCGCTATTTTATCTACTGTGATGATCACAGACTGTCTCGGATCTTCTACAAGCTGCCTGTGGCATTTGACTGGGTGGGTGCTTGTGAGCCTGGGGTGGGAAGAGGATTATCAGTGGAGCGGTTTCTCCAGGGGCTGCCGAGCTGCAGGCTCGCTCCTCAGCTGGTACCTCTGCACAGCCTGTCCTGTGCAGAGGCTCACGGACCAAAAACATCATCCCAAACTGCACTGCTGCCCCGGACACGGACCCGAGGGGAGGGAGAAGGCAGGAGTGACAACACCAAGCGTGTGACACCAATCACGGGGGAATCAGAGATGGGACTCCTGCCTTCCGTGCTGACGCACGCCACAAGTCCTGGGCTTATGTAGATACCTACAGGGGGATTCAACCAGGGCTTCTCCCTCCTTGTCCCCCCTGGAAACAAAGAACAAAACAATCTAATTCCTGCAGGAAACTCTTCTTCACTGTGGAAACAAGGGGTTATGTCTAAAAAGGCAGCAGGTACCCTTCAGACTTCCCTTTGACTGCACGAGCAGTCAAAAAACAGCCACCCAAGGGAAACCCGTGGGCTCCGTGCAGCATCCCCACCCTGGCCCTGGCTCCATCGCCACGCTCCCTCCTGGAGCCGCTTCTCCTCCCGCTGTCTGTGCTCGCAGCTCCGCAGCTCCCTGTGTTTGGGAGACACCACAAGACCGACTGCAGCAACAGCAGCGATGCCACCGGGGAATGGCAGCTCAGAACGGGCTGGGTGCTGTTTCTCGGGCGGTTAAGGAGCAGCGGTCTGAGTGTCAAAACTTGCGCCGGGAAAGGCAAGGACATTGCAGATACACCTGGCCGGGAACATCCCACAGCCCCTTGGCCTCCCTGCTACAAAAGGCAGGTTCTGTCAGGGGTGTTGGTGAACAGAGCACAGAAAATGGAAGCATGCAACAGGTTGGAGGACTCGTGGGAACATTGAGGGGATTGAAACATGCAGAGTGAGCAGTGAGGACAGCGAGGGAGCCTTCCACGCTGCTCCCCAGCCCTCAGGGCATGGTTGAGGGTTTACTGCAAGTACCTCTGCAGGCATTTCCCCTCCAAGAAAGGGCTGGGCTTTGCGTGTGTGATGGCACTGGGAATCCAGAGCCACCTTCTCTGTCGTTATGAGGAGTTGTATTCTGATTGACAGGAACAATAAGAACAAACACCACAGAGCGCTGGCTGGCGATGAAAGTTTCTCTGAACCAACAGAGATTTGCTTCAAAGGGGCCTATGAAGAGATTCCGCTTAATCGTGAGGCAGAAAGCGGCGCATAACTAATATATGCACACAAATATATACCCATGCATGAGGCCATCCCCCAAAAGACTGGGCACTGCAGAGAGCCAGGCAGATCCTGTGGTGCTGCAGCCCTGGCAGCTCATGGACCAGACTGCTGCACTGGAGTCACGTTGCTGCCAAAGGGACACGAAACTCAGTTTTATTTTTAACTTGGCTGGAGGGAAAGCGGAAGGAATATCTTACAGTGGAAGAAGTAGATGAGGACCCTGGAGATCTCAGTTCAGTTCTTGGCTCTGCTACAAATTCCCCATGCAACCTTAAGGAGGTCACTTCATCTCTCTGTGCTTCATTTCCCTTCTGCAAAGTTTGGAGAGCGTGATCCTCCCTCTGGTCTTGTCTGTTGCGTTGGGAGCAGACACTGATTTTATTCCCCTGCAGTGCAGGAGAGCACTCTGTCTGGGGAAGGTGCAGAGCAGTTTCCCCAGCTGTGTCCTCACACAGGCTGTGTGGTTTTTCAGAGCTGAGTTTCCCCCAGACTTCCCAGGAAAGGGGATTTTGAGGGTAAACAGCAAAGCCTGGTCTTAGGAAAGCAGAAGGACTTGCACTCTGTCACCTGCCCTCAGTGCCCAGAGCTGAGGGGTCAGTTGGTGTCACTTGACTCACCAGATGATTGTTTTTTTATCCAAAACACGGTGTCTGCTAGGTCCTATCACACCATTATCACACCCCTTTATGCTCTTCTCCCCGCAGCTGTTAGCGATGGGAATGGCTCTCACTGACTGTCACCTCTCCCTCCCTGTGGAGCTTGGCATTTGAGTGGCAGCCCGTGCCCCACACGCGGCACCGCGCCGCTGCCGGCGGCTCCGCCGGCACGGGGATGAAACATTCCCGCAGCACCCGGCAATTTATGGCCATTTGGATCCCATCCATCAGTGGGGAGGCGGCAGAGAGACAAGTCCCTGATTCTAGAGGGACTCTCTGTCCCCATGGCCTGGGAGGTTCTTCCTCACTCTAACCCCTGTTTTGGCCCTTTCCCTCTCCTTCCCCTGCTCACGCTATTCTGCTCGCTGTCCTGCTGGAAGGATGGTCCTGGGAGGGATGGGGGTGCCCCGTCCTCGTGGGGCCTGGGCGGCTGTGGCAACTTCCTGACAAGTTGTGTTTTACGGAGTAGTCACAGGGTAATCTTGCACGTCCTTGTTTTGTCATTTAGGGCACTTAAAGTGTCACAGAGATTTCACTACCCTAAAAGCTTATCTGTCAGCAGGAGAGAGTTATTCCAGTAAAAGGGTATCATCAGCGGCAGTGGGAGGAAAAAAAAGAGACAAAAATACTGTCTGAAGGTTTTCTATTCCGGGCTCTCTGCGGCCGACCTTGAGCTGAGGCAGCTGCACCTGGCGGCTCCCAGGGACAGTGGGCAGCACTGGCAGTGGTGCCAGGGTGGGCTGTGCAGCATCCCCAACACGTCCCTGCCACCTCGAGCATCCAGCTCAGCCCAAACAAACTGGGGAGGAATGTTGCTTGAGGGTCACAGCTTCATCCCCTGCCTTCATAAGGTTGATGTTGTCAGTGCTGCAGCTGCCAGAGGGCAGAAGTTCTTCTGGCCCATTGTGGTGGAGCCAGCAGCTGTGCCTGGGAGCAGGAGGGTTTCTCTGAAAATAGAGAATGGGAGCAGACTGCACTGAAGTCGAGCAAAAGTGTAGCATGAGCTGATATTTTTCCTGATTTCAGTGGTTTGCAGCCAAATGGTGCAGTGTGGATGGATGGAGAGAATGAGAGGTGCAGGGAAGGGCAGAGAAAAGATGAGGAAGGGAGGGATAACTGGTTGCTCTTTTTGCCATCGTGGGAGGCTTAAATGGCTCATGTCTGGAAGGAGTTTCCACACAGGAAACTCTCCATCATGGCAGCAGACTGGAGCTGTGGGGACTCCTGTTTGGAACAGTGAGAACGGGAGCACGAACTCCTTGTGCAGTCAGGTTTCATGTTAACCTCGATCCGGGAGACATCCACAAGCATTAAGGGGTGGAGCCAAGGGCTCCCAGGCACACTCTGGATTTGCCTTTGAGGAATTATTTTAGCTACCACATCCAAAAAGAGTCATTTGCATCCCTATATCTGGATCCGCCATGACTGTGTGATGCTGATGGAGCTTTCAGAGCCTGGAAACAACTGGTATAAGTGCTCCTATAGAAGGGAATGGTGCAAAGCCAGGGGGTCCTTGCCTGTTCCCTCTCCCCAGCCCCTGCTGCAGGAGGGAGCTTTGTTTCCGGCCCAAAATAACATCCGCTTTGCTGGGGTTTATCTGTGCTCTGCCAAGTGCGTGACAAATTTGTACTAAATTGGAACCTCAAATGATGCCAGCACAGAAAACCAGGAATGCAATTGCATAACACAGGGAAATGAGATAAAAATCCTCCATACGGCACCGTTACTTCAGAAGCAAGGATAAACAATATTTAAAAATGTATAAACACAGGTGGCATATTTTCCTTAAAAAATGTTTCAAGAAAAACAAAAGCATCTTAACAAGGAATAAAATATGAAAAGCAGAAGTAGGTCAGAGAGAAGTCAGAGGAAGAGGGGGAAACTAACATGGAAATGAAGGAGCAGACTCTGGTGGCAGGTGGCCATGATGTGGGTCTGGGGAGCTGCTGGGACAAGGGTGAACTGTGTGTCCTCAGCTCCAACACGGCGCCGTCCCAAGGCCCCAGTGGGTGAGGGCCAGCAGCTCTACAGGGATGCATCCAGGCATCTCTGCAGGTGCTGGCTGTGGTGGATAACTGTGCAGGGATGTGCCTCAGCTCTGCCCTGCTCCAAGCCTGCCCACACAGAAAACAAACCTCGCTGGAATTGCCAACTTACCTAGGAGTTGGTGACAGAGGAGAGAGACATTTCACAGACTCATTTATTTGCCCCATTAACCATTTTAACGGCCTCTCTGCAATAACAATCATTCCCAGGGTTGGCAGAGCAGGTGTTCCAACAATCAGCGGGATTGAGGAGCCCTGGATGGCCATTATTATTAATGCCCATAATAAAAACATGCCTGGGAGCCGCACACCTCGCGCTCCATTACACCCTCTGGTTTATGGGCCGGCGGCTCCCGCTCCAGGACAGCCCAGGGGAGGCCAGGAACAGCAGTTCACCTGGCAGCGTGGGGAGCACCAAAGAAAGGCTGTCCAAACCCAGCATCTTTCAACTGACCTGTTTTATTGTGTCGTGAAAGACTGCACCTAAAACCAGGTGCAAGGAGTATCAAACAGCGTGTTTTAGAACATCCGAACCCGGGCGCTGCTGAGGCCCAGCGTGCTGACTCCCCGCTCAAACTGAAAAGCAGCAGCAACTCAGGCTTCTGTCTGCATTGAACAGCTGGTAAGAAACAAGGTAACCCAGGGTGCAGCTTCCCAAGAGACTGGCAAACAAAAAAGAACCAGGAGACGCATCTAGTGTGTGCTACGGGCTGGTGTGGCAGGAGGGGAAATCAGCTGGCAGCTTTATCACTTTCCCCGTTCTCAATCAGTTTCCTTTTCTTCTCATCCGTTTTCCTCTTGAAGATGTGGTCTCTGTAGAACTGGAGTTCTTTGATGCTTTCTCTGATGTCATCAAGTGCTCTGAAAGAGAATTAAGGAGGGTTTCAAAGCGCCTGGGGTACATCTCCAGCTATGCCCAGATCCTAATGCTGCTGAAAACTTCCAGGCTGCAGGAAACCAAAGTAATGCACATGGAAGGTGTATCTGTCAGAAATTAAAATAACCCTCATTGTCACGGGGAAGTAATGGAAGTCCAGTGGTGCCAACATGCCAGGGAGTAACACACAGACTATTACTTTATGTCACCCTGGGACACAGAGCTGCTGGAAACCAACAGGGTCTACAGCATCGGCTGTTAAAAACAATTCAATGCGAGGGAAGAGACAAGGGCTCCCGAGAGCTGCCCCTCTCCAGCCAGGGCATGCTCAGGGCTCAGCTCCATGCAGCAGCATATCAACCACCACTTCAGCCAGGACCTCTGCAACAGCCAGCCCTCCTCCCTCCCTGTGTGTACCAGAGCCTCCCTCCCACACAGCACAGACACAGCAGAGCCACAGAGGTTCCCTGGCTCCTTCCCACTGCCTCTCTGGCACATTCCAAGCTCAGGAAACAGGAGCAGGACTCTCACTCCCATTCACAGTTCTCCAATTTTTGTGTTTCTGTGACCACCTCTGCCCAAAAAAAGGGCAGATAACCCCCATTAAGTGACTGTTTGCATGGTCAACAAACATGCACTTCGAAGAGCAGAGTGAATCAGAAGGGCTGAGGAAACTTGTGGTTCTCTGGATTTTAATAATCCCTTTCCCTACACTATCTTGGACAGGAGAATACAAACATCTGACAGAGTGCAGAAGCACACCTGCATCAGACTACCAGATGCTGGAATTCACAGGGAGCCCCATATCCTGCTCAGGAAGAGCAGAGCTCTCTGCAGGACAAGCTCTGCTCTGTCAGAGACAGAGGCACAAAGCTCACCTGTGAGAAGCCGCCTTCTTTGGTGCAAACTCATATTCCTCTGGATACCAGCGCCTGTGAGCAGAAAAATTGCCACTTACAAGAAACCTGGGATTCAAAACCATGCCTGGTGGCTGCTGCAGGTTTGTTACACTTGGTGAAGGAACCTTGGTTTCACAGACACCCCGAGAAGCCACAGCCCTGCAGAGTCTCCCTGCTGTGATCTGCAGAGCCCCAGCACCACGCATGGGTGTCCCGGGGGTATCTTTCAAACCCCTTAATTGGGGGAACATTTACCTGCAAAGTTCCTTGACAGTGCTCACATCAATGATCCTGTAATGAAGGTGCCTCATGAACTGCGGCATGTATTTGTCAAGGAATTTCTTATCTGCATGAACAGAGTTACCTACAAAGACACAAACAAGATGTTTCTTCAAAGACGCTACAGAGCAACATGGAAATGAGCAGCAGGTGGAGCGAGCTGGGAGAGATCACAGGGGAAGAAAAGCCACTCACAAGCAGCTCATTTATCCCATTTTCTAGCAAATATGATTGTAAAGGTTTGTCAGATTTTCATTGCAGGATCACACGGGGCTTAATACTAATACCTCACGTAATTCCTCAGTCACTACTCCCTGTGTGACAATGTGTGTCACACAGATAAATATCAAGAATTATGCCAACATCGAGTTTTTCGTCAAGTGAAAGTGGCCATTGGTACTAATTTCACTCAGCACCTGCCCCAGGATCATGTATGAAATTCTGAAAGCAGTTCTGGGAAACGGGACACCTGGAAGATCCGTATCTGGCCATTGGTTGGATACCCAGGGAGGAAAAGACACAGCACAGAACAGGAACACATCGCTGCCACACGTGCCAGTGGGTGCTCACATCCACTGGGAGTGCAGGACAGATGATGTGTTGTAGTTAAGAAAGAGAAGATGCTTCACCTGCGAGAGGACAGAGCCCCGGGGGTGTCTGCTGCCGCACGAAGGACAGGAACTCATACTCTGCCTGCTGCAGTGAGATTTTACTCTCCTTCACAGCCTTAGTAAGGCCAGACTGCAAAAAAGAGCCAAGTCATAAATCAGAAACATCCTGTCACAGACACTGCCAGGAATGCTCCAGTTCTGAAGTAAATGTTTAACTCTGCAGTGAAAGGTCAACCCTTCGAGTGCTGTTTGTTCCCTGGGTACCTCCTAAACTGTATCTCAGTGCTCTGGGGCACCCCCAGCCTTTACTCTCCTCAGGGATCTCCTGTTTGGGAAGGAAAATCGAGGCAGACAAATAGTCCTGACAGCACTGACCTTCCTGTGGGGTTTGGGGCTTTTTCTTTCCCTTTTTTTCATTTCTTTGCTCAGAGTTCTTTTCAGTTACCAAGACATGAGGCGTTGTTTATCCACCTGCACATCCTTGAGCCAGGAGAGCGCTACATCCCTTTATATCCCTGTTTCAGGAGAGGCACTCACCTCCCCAGCAGGGAGCAGCAGGTACCAGTGAACACAAATAAACAGGATCCTGCCTTCAGGGTTTATCAAGATTCCTATAAATCAGGAAAGTTCCTCCCTTCTTTTTTTTTTCAATAGCTAAATGTCAAATCCTCTCCAAGTGTTCTCAGTGATTTATTTCCATCTGGCTACGCTATATATTTCCACGACTGTGCAGCAAAAATCTACTTGACAGATCCAAGTGGTGGTTAAAAAATTCATTATGTGGCAGCATTTTCATCTATATTCTAATTGCTTCTCTTCTCTTAGTCAATTAAAAATAAGTAGCTCCTCAGGAGCAGCAAGGACGCATGCTACCATCTCCAATTCACTCCTGAGCTGAAGCTGAGCCGGAATCCTCGACTGGAGCAGGGAAAAGAACCCATCACAGTAAATTAATATTCATTTCCCAAACTCTTGCTAATTCTTCCCAGGGAGAGCAAGATGCCGAAGGGGGAGGATGGGGGCTTATGGATGTCTTAAAAACTTCAGCCCTTAATTGAAAACTAACTTGAATTTCAATTCATCATCAGGGACTGGAAAATCCATTTACTCTCTTGCTGCTGGCAAGGAGGAACCTTTCTTTGGTGGCCCAAAGAACTAAAAATAATCTCTTGCTGCAAAAGTGAAGCTTTCAGTGAAAAAATCCACAAGACTCACAGCGCTGAGGGGACAGGCAAAAGCCCAGTGTTTACAGGCCTGTTTAATCACACATGCACCAGAGTCCACAGGAAAAAATGTGCATTTGACTGGCTCTGGACTGTTCTGCACTGATCCTGCACTTGTTCTTACTCAGGCATTCTCACCTTCCCCTTCCCCACTGGAATTATTTTGAATTATTTTATGCAAGACTTCAGCAGGAGGAGCTGTCAGAGGAGCCCACCCAACCCAGCCTACACCAGGGCTGCCACAGAGGCAGGAGATGGCCAGCAGCTCTGTGAGAGGACCAAGGAGCCAAACCCCAATTCCGAACCTCACACTGGGAGAAAGGAACTGAGCCCCTGCTTTGGGAGACGCGAGCCAGTGGCACATCCTTCATCCTGTTCTGGCCCCCCTGCCTGCTCCAGCCCTCCTGGGGAGCCTCACTGCTGCTGCACTGTGCTGATGCTTCCCGCTCCCAAACCAGGAAGCAGCTTCCAGCACTATTCCAACTTATCAGAAACCAGGCTGCAAACCACAGGCTGCTTCAGGCAAGCTGGAAGCTGAAGATCCCTGAGTGCAGTCTGAACTGTGCCCAGATGAGTTGTGAGACCTTGGGCAAAACATTGCACATAGGCTCCTCAATACAAAATAAGACAGATACTGTCTCCTGCCTTTCAGCCCCTCTGTGTGACTGCAAACTGCCCAGCACAGGACTTGTCCCTGCTTAGGCAGCCGTACTGCAGCTGATCACTCAGAATTACTCAGAATTACACGTCATTCTCATCGCGGCCGAGGCACAGAAGGGTTTTACCTTCCCGTGATGCTCTTTGCACCACTCGGACATGCTCTCCAGCAGCTCGTCGGGCTGGTTGATAATCAGGTTCGGGCCCTGTCGGGGAGATGAAAACATAAAGGTAAAGGGGAAAAAAAGAAAAAAAAAAAAAAAAAAAGTTCAGATCCATCTGTAAGTTTAGTCCCAAGCACAAGCAGAGCACGGAGCAGTTTCAGCCTGGAGACACAGAGTGCAATGTGACGCAGGTCCCCGGGCCGCGGTGCCACTCGCACGCTCCCGGCGTGGAGCGGCGGATCCCAGCGCGTCCGGAGTCGGGGATCGCCCGGCGTTACTTTGNCATATCGCCGCCGGCCATGGCCGCCGCCCTCCGCCGGCCGCGCCACAACCGCCCGGCGCAGATCCGCAGGCGGCCCAGGCCGGCGCGGCCGCCGCCCAGCATCGCCGCCGTACTACAGCTCCCGGCAGCCCCCGCTCCAGGGGGAAGGGGGGCCGCAAGGGCTGCTGGGAGATGTAGTCTGCGGTGGCCCGGAGTGCTCCCCCCGTCAGCGGTCCCAAGGAGCAGCTCCGCTGCTCCCGCCTCAAAGACGGAGGTTCACCCAGGGGCTTTCCCCAGGGAGGCTTTTAATGTTCTTCAAGACAATACTGTAATATTTTTAATGGACAACGGGGAATGGATTCAAATTGAAAGAGAGTAGGTTTGGATTACATATTAGAAATCAATCCTTTACTGTGAGGGTGCTTAGGCACTGTAACAGGTTACCCGTGGAGATTGTGGATGCTCCATCACTGGAAGCATTCAAGACCAGGCTGGATGGGGCTCTCAGCAGCCTGGTCTAGTGGAAGGTGTCCCTGCCTCTGGCAGGGGGTTGGAGTGAGGTGGTCTTTAAGGTACCTACCAACCCAGACCATTGTGTGATTCTATGACTGTATCAAAAAAGATATGAGGAATGTTGCAGATGCCAGGCAGCATCTGTCCCACCTCAACTCTGCTTAAAACGCTAGACTCTTTCATCTGACACAATGTTCCTTTCTCCTAAAAAAATACTAACAGCACTTTTCTGTGACACAAAGACAGTGGGGGTTTCTCCAAAACTTCACCGTGGCTTTTTGACCCCGTGAAAAGCCCTGAAGGGTGAGTTAACACATTTAATACTGAGACCAGAGTTTGGCAGGACTGCACTGCTGGTATTTTTACAAACACTAAAAGGTGACTTCAGTGGGGGGTTTTTTTGGGAGGGGGGGATTTATACATGTACTCAGTGAGAAACAGGTCACATTTGCTTTGCCCTCGAGTCCATCAGTGCCGCGCCGAGTGCCACTTGGCCTCTCTGTAGCTCTCCCTGCGGTACTCGTAGCTCCAGCTGTCCCGGTGCCTGTCGTAGTGCTCCTCGCGGCCGCCCCGGTAGTGGTGCTCGGCCTCGTGGCCCCTCTCGTCGAAGCCATACTCATCTCGCTTGCTCCGGCCGTAGTGGCGGCTGTCCGGGGAGTAGGGGTGGGGGCCCAGCCGGCCCTTGCGCAGTGCCGGCCCCTCTGGGCGCCGCGGCCCCGGGGAGCCCGGCAGGGCGTGGAAGGAGTGGGGGTAGCCGGGAGGGGCAAAGCCGGGCTGCTCGTATTTCCCCCCGAACTGGGGCTGCTGCCGAGCCGCGCTGTTCATCTGGAAGGGAAAGAGGGAAAGGGATGCTTGGTGTGGTACACTTGCTGCCCGCCGGAGCGCTTGACCCAAACCCTGGGCTGGCCTCTAATTCACACTGCAAATACGGAAGAGAACGGAAGAGAAACATTACTTCTGGACTCCCACAGCCCGGCTCCCTCCCAGCTGGCCCCCTCGGTACCAGGAGCTTCAGATCTTATGGAATTGTCATTTCAGCACTCCAAAAGTGTATTTCCACAACCTGTGCCTGTGAGTGTGTGCACATACCACTGCTTGTCTCTGGAGGCTCGATGGGAACCCCGGTGAGGCCATGCCATCTGGAACCCTCTCATACCTGCAGGGAAAACAGATCAGGAGTTTCAGCCTTTAACACACAACTGATGCAGCCCAAGGGGCATCTGCATCCCACTGGTGTTCCCTCCACAGGAAAGAAACACCAAATTACACTTGGAAGTAGCCAGGAACACAGTGAACCATGCAATGCCTATCTTCATTCCACACTCCTGTGCTGGTGAGACTCATACCTGCTGCAGTTGGATGCTGGATGAGGCATCCCAGGAGGGTTCATGCCAGCAGCTCCGAGCTGGGAACAGGATGGATTGATATCCTGGGCTGCATGACTGCTCCCTGGGGAGAGACAACTATTTCAGGAGACCCACAAATACTAGTTAAGTAACTCGTGTGTGAAGTGAACTTGCAGAAAATCAACACGTTTTGAACTGGCTCTGAAGTTTCCACATATTTAATTGGCTCTCAAGTTTTGTCAGTGATCTGCAAAAGCACGTGGTCCAGTTACCAAAATAAGGCATTGCAACTGTTTTAACTCCCACCAGAAAGGGAAGAGATATTGTAGCCAATGTGCCTCATTTAACCACGTGATAATTTAGAACAGATCTCAGAGGTGCTGCAGGAATAATCAGTAAAAACCCAAAGAGAAAGCTCAGCCAAGGGGTTACACCGGTCATGAGGGACCAGAAGATCCCTGGTGGAAGCACCGGGACAGGAGGGTGAGAAGGGAACAGAGCTAGCAGATGAGGTAAATTGCAGAGGCTTCTGCAATTCACGCGATTAACTATGACTGTTAGAGGCTAGGGCAGTTGACAGCAGGTCACTTGCCCTCTAACAAAACTGGTTAAAATCCCTTCGGTACCTGATCGGAACTGGATGCGCATGGGCCGCCCGTACAGCTTGATCCCGTTGAGCAGCCGCAGCCCGTACGGCACCGACTCCTCGTGCTTGAAATTCACAAAGGCGAACTGCTTGGGCCGTCCATCCCGGTCCTTCGGGATCTTCACGGTGATCACGGGCCCCGCCTGCCATCGGGGGCGAAGGCGTTAAGCAAACACCGGGAGAGAGCGGCCGCCGCCGAGCACGTGCGCCCCGCCGAACCCTGTCCCGTGGCAGCCGCCGTAGCCC